>OY992770.1:22911685-23386600 GCA_963921325.1 Logfia minima
TTGACCTTAGATAGAATCATTAGCACACAACGTAGTGTGAAGGATGTAACTGGCCTAGGTTACTCTGATGTTCCTCCGCCTTTTAATGCAAATTACACTACTACTCCAATTGACGTAGAGATGACAGATACGAATCCTGAAACTGAGGATTTGGTAATTCAAGAGTCTGACGTATCTGAAGCACAGAAGGATCTTGTTAAGGACCCTTCATTGGACATAAGTAAGATCAAATCACTCCCTAAAGTACAGTTTGTCTCGAATGGAATGATTGTTGATACTGATGTAAATGTTGAAGTTATTAAAGCACACAAAGACTCAACTTCAGTGTCTTCGGATCAGACAAAGAAGGAGACTACTAAGACTGTTAAGTCACGAAAGCAGATGTCGTGCTTCAAGTGTCATCAAAAAGGACACGTGTCTTCTTGTTGTCCTAATAAGAAGATGGAAGCCCCACATAAGCGCGTGAATAATGATAAGACTCCGAACATCTCTAGTTTAAGTACAGACAGGTTAGGTACCAGACCAGGAATTGGTATTAAACCTGTAAATGCTCTTAAAAGAGATGCCTCTCACTGACCCAAGACCACTGATCATCAACAAACTCATACTACTTTGAAGTTGACCAAAGCTCCTAATGGGAAGGATGGTTACTTTAAGGAGTTACAGTTTGTAGACGATAAGGGACAAACCAAGACCGTAATGGCTTGGGTCCCTCTTGAGAACTAATTGTGTACAACTTATATGTGCAGGAGCAGGCTGTGAACAACGACAATTGGTGGTATGTTGACAGTGGATGTTCTAGGCACATGACAGGAACCCGAAGTCTTCTGACAGACTTCAAAGGAGGATTGAGACAGGGAGTACACTTTGCTGGAGATAAAGGAGGAGTAATTACTAGGAAAGGAAAAGTGTCTAATGGAACTTTAACTCTGGAGAATGTGAGTTATGTTGAAGAACTAACGCACAACCTAGTGAGTGTTTCCCAAGTCTGTGATAAAGGTCACCCTGTTCTTTTCAATGAGAAAGAGGCCTTGATCCTGAAGCCGGGTTTTATCATTCCCGAAAAATGGATACTGATGAAAGCTCCAAGGAAGAAGGACATTTATGCTATCAACATGAATGCTCCTATTACTTCAATGGAGTCTACATGTCTTTTATCCAAGGATTCAGAATCAGACTCACTTCTATGGCATAGGAAAATGGCACACCTAAACTTTCGAAAAATGAACTATATAACCAATCATGGGTTAGTTCTGGGTGTACCACCGAAGAATTTTGCATTTGAAGACAAGTGTATATCCTGCTTGAAAGGAAAACAGCATAAGAAACTACACAAGTCTAAAACTGTGAACTCTATTTCCTCGTCTTTTGAGTTGCTACATATGGATCTCTTTAGCCCCGTAAGCAAGAGAAGCATAGGTGGCAAATGATATTGTTTGGTTGTCACAGACGATTACTCTAGATTCTCTTGGGTGTTCTTTTTGGGATCTAAGGATGAAACTCCGGGCATTTTTATGGAGTTTCTAGATCTAATAGAGAATATCTATAGAAAAAGAGTTAAGTGAATTCGCAGTGACAATGGAACACAATTCAAGAACTCAACTATCAATATCTATTGCTTAAGCAAAGGGATACAACATCAGTTCAGCGCACCTTATGAACCTCAACAGAATGGTGTTGCTGAAAGGAAGAACAGAACGTTGATCGAAGGGGCTAGAACAATGCTTGCAGATTCAAAGCTTCCGGTCATCTTTTGGGCAGAAGCGGTGAATACTGCATGTCATGTTCTCAATAGGGTTCTTACGGTTAAAAGGCTGAACAAAACTTGTTATGAGCTTTTAAACAATAAGAAACCTAACTTAAAAGGGTTTGAACCCTTTGGAGTTTCATGTACCTTGTTGAAGACTAGCCATCAACCTAAATTTGGTGAGAAGGCTGACGAAGGATATTTCCTAGGTTATGTGCCTAACTCACCAAACAAACGTGTCTTCAATAAAACTACGGGACGTGTTGAAATAGTTTATAACATTGAAGTTACGAGCTATACACATGACTTACATAAAGGATTAGATTGCCAATTTGATTATTCAGATCTCTTCAAGTAATTTAAAGTCCCTATCAGTGACTATGTCAGTAATTCAGAGATTCCTGAGCATTTATTGTCTGGAGATGAAGTTCCTACTCCTTCTCCGACATCGAATGTTCAAACGTCTGAAATTAGGACTATTGTTGATTCTGATGAAGTCTCACCTATTGAGTCACAACAACCTAAAGTGGATATACCTCAAGAGAGTGAAGATCCTGAAATTGCTTCTCAAAGGATTGTGGATGATATTCTCACTCCTATGAGACTATTAAGGATATCTACTACTAATGACGGTATTCTACCATTGGAGGAAATTGGTGCTAACCTACTAGATGATATTCCAATTGAACCTGTAACCTCAACAAGATTAAATAGGAATCATCCGATCGATAATATCATCGGTGATCCAAATTCTCCTGTTCTAACTCGGAATCAATCAAAAGCTAGTACATCAACTCACTCAAGCTTGTATGCTGAGATGAACGAGACAGGGATTACAAATCTATGTCTATATTCATGCTTTATCTCACAAATTGAACCTAAGAATGTTCAGATAGCTTTGAAGGAAAATTCGTGGGTCGAGGCAATGCAGGAAGAATTGTCTCAGTTCACAAAATTGCAAGTTTGGGAGTTGGTTGATTTACCCGTTGGAGAATATCCAATTGGAACTAGATGGGTATTTAAGTGCAAGAAAGACGATCGGGGAATCGTAATTCGCAATAAAGCTCGTCTAGTTGTTCAAGGTTTCAATCAACAAGAGGGGATTGACTACAATGAAGTGTTTGCACCTATGGCTAGGCTTGAAGCAATTAGGTTATTCTTGGCATTTGCAGCTTCAAGGAAAATGAAAGTTTTTCAGCTGGATGTTAAGAGTGCCTTCTTGTATGGAAAAGTGAAGGAAACGGTGTATGTTTCTCAACCACCGGGATTTACTGATCCAAAGTATTCAGATAGAGTATATCGTCTTGATAAGGCTCTATATGGATTACATCAAGCTCCTAGAGCGTGGTATGAAACACTATCTACTTATCTTCTTGAGAATGGTTTTACAAGAGGAAGAATAGATAGTACACTTTTTGTCAAATGGAAAAAGAGAGACTTTCTACTTGTTCAAGTATATGTTGATGATATCATCTTTGGGTCATCTGACGAAAAGATGTGTAGTGAATTTGAACAAGTCATGAAGAACAAGTTTGAGATGTCCGCTATGGGAGAACTGACATTTTTCTTAGGATTGCAAGTTGATCAGAAGAAAGATGGGTATTTCATTCATCAAACTAAGTATACATATGAGCTACTTGAACGATTCAAGATGGATGAAACTAGAATTTATCACACTCCTATTCCGGAAGCTCATGGAATTGGTCCAGATACATCGAGTGATAAAGACGTGGATCCTACTCTTTATAGGGCCATGATTGGATCACTAATGTATCTGACTGCACCGAGGCCTGATATAATGTTTGCAGTATGTGTCTGCGCAAGATATCAAGCTACTCCTAAAGATTCTCATATGCAAGCCGTTAAACGAATTCTACGTTACCTCAAAGGGAAGCCTAAGCTGGGACTTTGGTATCCAACTGATGGAGACTTGGATTTTGTGGCTTACACTGATTCTGATTATGGAGGATGCAATCAGAATAGAAAGTCTACAACTGGTGGATGTCAATTCCTAGGAGGTAGACTAGTATCTTGGCAGTGCAAGAAGCAAACCTCAGTCGCCATTTCTACATGTGAAGCTGAGTATGTTGCTGCTGGCAGCTGTTGCTCTCAAGTATTATGGATACAACAGCAACTACGGGATTATGGGTTGAGTATAACAAATACTCCTATGATGATTGATAATGAATCAACGATCTCTATTACCAATAATCCGGTCAAGCACAGTAAAACTAAGCACATTGATATTCGACATCACTTTATTAGAGACTGTGCTGAGAAGAACCTGATAAAGTTAGCTAAGGTTCCATCCATGGATAATTTAGCAGACTTATACACCAAGGCATTCGACAGAGCTCGATTTGAGAAATTGGTGCAACTGAATGGACTGAGAAATCCAGAGTGATTAGTCTACCATAGGGTTATTATGTAATAGTTAGTTGTTTCTTTTATATATATTAAAAAAATTAAAAATGGAAAAAGAAAGGGAGGGTAGGCATATGGCATTCATTTGCTTGTTACCTAAGGGGAATCGCCTCCGATAAAAGGGTTAAGTCTTTATCTGCTGGGAAATGACAGTAAATTAGAGGAATCGGCTTAATAATTGTAGATAAATGTCTTAAGTTAGATGTGTTAGTAGATTCTAGTTAGTTACATTAACTCTACATCTTTACAACCAGGTCTTTACTTATCTTTATTTGAGTATACACTCGTCTCCACACTTTATAATTACTTTGAAAACTTTAGATCAAGACAGCTTCATTATATGATGTACTGGTAGGCAGATTCCGCTATGATTTCTGAGTATATAATAAGCTATAATTCTTCTATGTGTTATCTCGTGTGATTTGCTATATGACGTATGACATAAGTCTTAATTGTTGAAAAATATTCTGACCATACACTGTTATCAAGAATCTTTGAATATATGTCAAGACAAATAATAAGAATTATGGCTGTTAGTGAAACTACTGGTGTCTTTATTGTACTAAGTACAGACCTGACTCCTTTAGTTTTGCCAATGGTTTCAAGCTTGTTTTGTCTATACTAAGGGATCTTATGTTGTACTACGTACAGAACTAGAACCACTAGTATCTACAAAACAGGTTTGATGTTTGTCGCATTTTAAATTCACTCAAGGGTATGTTATATGCTTCGAAAGGAACATCATTTAGTAACCTCTACCTTGAAAGTGAAAGATACATTGTTATGTGTTCTACTAGATTTCTCAGTATGTCGTGATCACTTTAGGTAATTCGCATACCAACAATAAAGGTTCGCTTGGAAATCAGTGTAGACTTTGTTTATATGGATTATAATACCGGTAATCGTCTTGAATTGTTTGTGATAATTAATCGCTTCATTTTGATGAATATGTTATATTCTGTGGAGATAGGTAACCTAGTTGTACTTTTATAAATATAAGTTGATAAACGGTTAAGTTGTAAGTTTTTCTGTAACTTATTGTGAATTTCATGAGGTATGCATACTAACAATCTTCTTAGATTTTTACTCAACAATTGGTTCAGCTGTTTCCCTCTAATATGATCCCACTGTCGATAAATTCTTAACGCCCTCGATTAGGATGTACTTCTTTCATTTTATTTTATTTTATTGTTCGTCTATTTGTTTCATTAATACAAGGGTACTTGATACCAATGTTCATTATGAATCGTTGTCGCTGGTGTGGTTCAAGGTTTCAAAACAAGTGAAAAATACTTCTATTTTAGACTTGTTTATCTTATGCACTTAAATTTTATTTATTTGCTAAAATAAAATTTTTGGTGAATCCTGCGAGTTGACTCGGTCCTGCGAGTTGACTATGGCTGCGAGTTGAACTTACTCTGCGAGATGAGTTCTTCTGCGAGTCGAGTTCATCTGCGAGCCGAGTCAACAGGTATAAAAGGCTGCGAGTCCACAAGTCAAACACACCTTTGCGAGTTGAAAAATTGCTTGCGAATTGACATCTGCGAACCGAGACCATATTCCTTTCATTTTCGAGATTTTTGTTCGGATATCGAACCTTTGACTCCGTAGATCTTTTACATCTTTGCATTTAAAACATATTAAGGTAAAAATCATGTGATTTCACTATGTATTTAACTCAGAATCGAACATTTTTATAAAATGAGAGTTTCTTTTTAAATTTACGCAAATTACCTAGATATATTGCTCAAACTAATAAGAAACCTTAGGGTTTGTGTTAATCGGAGCATTATAAACATAATGTCATCATCTGATTGCCTTAAAACTTGCAAACTTTTAAGTTTGATTATGACATCACTATGCAGTTCATCCTGCGAGTTGAGATCCAACTCAACTCGCAGACCGCCCTTACGAGTTGACTTGCGAGTCAAACCTGCGAGTTGAACTTGCGAGATGCACCTGCGAGTTGACTTGCGAGTTGACTTGCGAGTTGAACTTGCGAGGTGAACCTGCGAGCTGACTTGTTAACTTGTTGACTAGTTCTGCGAGTTGACTTGTCTGAGAGCTGACTTGCTGACTTGTTAACTGATGACTGATTAATTGTGTCGACTTAAATGTGAACACGAACAATCATATACCTTTATTATATAAGACTTATGACTTTTGGTAATAAGTTATATACTTTTAATAGGTTAATTAACGGGTTAGACTTATTGATTATATATATGATTAACAACTATAATTGTTAATTAAGTCTCACGACTTAATAGTTCAATTATGAGTTGTAGATCTTATAAGCTTATCAATTTATGTTAAACTTTTTGTCTGACATGTGTGTGATTTTTATGTTACAGATATGGCTCGACTATTTGCTGCTCATCACAACATGCTAGTTTATTTGGATGTCACTGCACGAGGTGCCTCTCGGGTAGCTCGGATTCTCACATTTCTAGGTCGATCAAGGATCCAGTATGCTATCACAGAGTCCCCAGCTTTATCACAGGATCTCTTAGATCAATTCTGGGCTAACATTGAGTTCGATACAGTTGTCAACCCTCCGGTGATTTAGACAAGGGTAAATGATCACCCAATTGCTTTCTCTCCCACCGATATCAGGAATATCTTACACCTGGGCACTGTTGATCAGGAAGATGGACCAACCGAGTTCTCTTCAGATTTTATTGAAGGAGCTCTGGGACGCATGGGGTATGTAGGACCCATCAGAGGGCGTCAGTTCCTAAAGGCCTGGTATTTGGAGAATGGAGATTCTTATGGCACGTCCTTGTAACAGTCTTTGGTGCCAAGAAGGGTGGTTATGATGAGCTGAGCCCTTCACTGTTATCAGGAGTACTGTCACTGTTTTACAACAACCATACAGTTTCTCAGATTATATCTTCGGGGAGATTGCTCGACAGATCTCGGGAGCTGTCAGATCACAGTTCATGATCTACCCGAGATTCTGTATGCTGATCATTAGGGCCTCTATTCCTGATCTGCCGGTTCTTCAAGCAGATCTGAAGGTGGATACTATTGGGCTCAGAGGTTATAATGCAATGTTTATGCAAACCTCTCGACGATTTGAGATGCAGCCCCAGCTCTCTCGACGATTTGAGATGCAGCCCCAGCTGTCTGAGTTATTTGGCTCTTTGGTCAACCCTCAGTATGTGGCGCCATCAAACAACAGTTGGATTCATGTTGATGTGGCCGAGGGTGCACCTGAGCCACAGGAGCTGATTGAGGAGGTTTTAGAACAGGCAAATCAACCTGGCCCACAGATCAATGCTAAAGTTGCTGCAAAAGTGGTGCAACAAGTGCTGGCTCAAAATGATGATGCCCATGATCCGATTATGCAGGATGTTGATCAATATGTTGCTGAACCACCACGCATTGATGAACCATCTGGTGATGTTGGGCCATCGGGACGAGATGGAGAAGCTGTTTCTGCTTCTGATTCTGATTCAGATAATGATGATGAGACTGGACCATTTGGGTCTGTCTCCGGGATTCCAGCTGGAATGATTCGTCAGGGATCAAAGTTGATTATGGATCCGGCACTAAAGTTAAAAAGAAAAGCCGCTGACCAAGATCCTGACTTTGTCCTTATTGAAGAAGATGAAGATGAAGATGAAGAAGAGGAGTCACTTGTCACTCGCCCCCGCAAGCGGGCTAAGCAAACTGCTTCAACCTCTACAGCACCTACACAATTACGTTCTACGCCCTCTGAGGCTGAAATGATTGCTGCTTTGGTTCGCCCGTCTTCGCATCCAACCACCAAGTCCAGCAGGGTTGCCGCCACGACTCCACCAGCCACTGCTGGTGCTCCATCCACCTCACCTGTGACTGATTCTGATCGTATAACCAGTTTAGAGTCTAGAGTTCGAGAGTTGGAAGATACAGTCAACTTCTTGGTATCTCAAGTTCTGTCACTGTCTGAGAGTGTGACTGACCAAAATAAAGCTTATTCACTGCTCATCAAGACCAATAGCAATTTGATAGATGATGTAGCTGACAAGCAACGGCAGATTGATAGACTTGATCGCTTGGTTACCAGCTTCCTGAAGGACAAGCCATCTCAGGGGGAGACATTGATATATCAGGAGTCCTGCAGAGAAGATGAGCTGGCGAAGAAACGAAGAGATGATACAGACGATGATCCCACTGCTCAGAAGGATAGTAAGCTGGCTGGTCCTTCAACGACCGGTCAGCAGACTATTATTCAGGGGGAGTCTGCAGGAGCAAGCGGAAGTGGAGCTGGTGCTGGTGCTGGTCCTGATACTGGTACTGAAGAAGGTGGTGCGGATGAAGGTGATGTTATTTGAAACAGTACAACACTTGTATTTGTAATATAATTCGGTAATTAAGATCTTTGAACTTGAATGTGTAATACATTACTGTTTAATGTTATAATTTATGAATGTTTGTATATTATAAGACTTTTGTAATCTTAGATTGACTATGATCGATGAAAGATTTATAAGACTATATAATATATGATGTTCGTATATTATAAGACTTATTGATATCTTAGATTGATTATAACAATCGATAAAAGATGTATAAGTATATATAATATATTTTTCAAATACACAAAGAATTTATAATATTAATTATTATTGATTAATAAGGAAATCCCTAGGTCAATTCAGGGAAATCGATGAAAGGATTTATGATATTAATGATTACTTGTATATATATTTCTATAGGTCTGGAAATGTTGAACTTATCCGATTCTAAAGGCGATATGCCAGATGAAATAGATGAGGACATTGATTTTGACCTAGAAGAAGGAGTTTGTGCCTCCTGAAGACTGGACTTCCAGTATTGATATTAGGCTAGACGATGGTGTAGATCCTGATGCAAATATCGATGAACACATCGTAAGCCCATCAACAACTAAGGTGATTATTCAGGACGAAGATGAAGAAAGAGTTGTTGATTTAGATGAAAATCTAGATGAATCAACTAGTTTTGAATCTGAAGATGAGCTTCCTGAAAGACTCAGAAACAATACAATGTTTAGACCTTTGAAAAGGAAAAAGCAAAAGATTGGGATGTCTGAGGTTGATATTACTGGAAAGAAAGTACCAAGAAAAGGAATAATCGGATGGTACTATGACTCTGATCTGAAGCTTTTTGCTATCAAAAGGTTGACAGAGTTCAATATTTTGATAAAAGACTTAATGTCTTCAGTTCTCTTCCTCGATTTGAAATCCGAGACTTGGCACGCTTAGAATTGATAAATCCCAGAAATGATCCTTATGCACGCTATGTGGAGAGAATCATTCGGACTGAGGGTAGATCAATGAAGTTTGAAAAGATAAAGCCAAGAGTCCGAAAAATGATCAAATTAAAGGAACGCAGTCAAAGAACTGGGAGAAGACTGAGAAAGAAGACTTATCCAGCTGTCAAATGTGTACAGCAAATACCACTAAAGACAATACCACAAAACATTTTGGGAAATCTGATGAATTGGCATGTGGACTCAGAGACTGGTGAAGCAGTCATGGTTGAAGCTGATGATGAAGTTGAAGGAGGAGAAAGAGTAATTTTGACAGTCTATGACCATTGACACCTGATGAATCTGTCGGAGAAGGATCTGTTAAAGTTAAACGAAAACAGGATTATGTTAAAGATGATGGTGAAGACTTGTGTTAAAATGAAGATACATATGGACATTAAAATTTACAAGTGAAGACCAAAGACAAAGATGAAGATAACGACGCTAGAGCTATTGTCAAGGGGGAGTCTGTTGGGACATGTTTTGTGATAACAGATCTAGCTTGCAATAGTACTAGTGTATTTATCATCGAAATTGTATATTGGTTTAGACTGTTAAATATATGATATTAATTTGTTATTATTATTTGTTAACTAAAAATAGACAAATAACGAATTCGAATTAAAGTCAAAATCGCAAAATGAGAAGTCAACTCGCAAGTCTAATGACTTGCGAGATGAGATCTCAATTCGCAGCCCGATTTGGGCTCGCAGGTCTTGGACTAGCGAGCTGAGATCTGGGTTCGCAAAACCTGACTTGCGAGCTGGGATTGGTGTGCGAGCTGAAGTCAACTCGCAAGGCCCATGGGCTGCGAGTTGAGTTGGATATAAATAAAATAATTATATGCTTTTATTGGTATCCATGTCATTTATTACATATAGCATTAAAATATTCACCACATTGTTTTTCGTGCAGATATAAATACTATTATATTAAAGGCTCGGTTTTGAGTGATTAACATTGTTAATAATCAAAACAAAGCTAGTTAATTGATAATAACGTTATATAAGCTTAAACCTAACATATTGAGGGATTCCGCACCTTAATACTTAAAGATAATCCGTTATCGAACCAAGATCTAGTGACCTTACAGACGGTGATAATTATCCCATGACATTCAAGAATGGGTTTAGTGGTGATGGTTAAGGGTGAAGGTAGGTGTTTTATTGGTGGAAAACCTAGAGTTTTGATCCATGAAAACTTTATTTAGAAGATAGGGAGACTCCACTAATTGCGATTATTGCTATTTTTGGTCGAAACATGGAAGTAAAGGCTATCCATCCGCAAATTGATCTTCGATGCGCGATTACAGACCTTGTTATCGAATCGCTCTCTTTCCTTGGCCAGATTTTCTTTGCTCCATATGCTTCGCTTTTTCGAGTTTTCTGATTCTGCTTTCGCGAGTAGCTGGAGTTGCTATCGTAGAATTTATTATATTTTTCTCGAATTTTTTTGAGAATTTTTTTTTTTTTCTTTTTTTGTTTTGAAGAGATACTTTGGTTTCTTCTCATCTTCTTATCTTCAGCCTTATAGGATGTCAGCTAGTACTTGATATGTGAAACGATATCCACGAGTAGAAGCTTGACACTTTGATGGAAGGATTTGAGGGGGGAAACTGGAGTATATCTATGATACTAAATGATGTTTTCATGAATCGGAACTCTAGACTAGGTGTATGGAGTGGAAATGGAAATGGATGGGGTTAGGCTCAAGAAGGGAGATTTCTAAAGGATTCATCAACACTAAATGTAAGTGTTGGTCAGGGTTAAGCTTTTAGGGAAGTGGTTGTATTCTTAAGAATGTCGAGATCTTCTAATTTCACCTATACCATGTATGCTACTTATCAATGTGGTTCTGAAATGTATATCTAGAGCAAGTTCTAATTCAAAATGCATACATCGGCACACACAACAAATGAATAGTGAAGCATTAAAGATGAATGCATTTCAGGCTCAAATACCTCACAACAAGTATAATGGGTTGTATGTTCCTAGACATGCAGTTGCTCTTATTATATCAACATTTTAGTTTATGAGAATCCTATCTTATTTATCCTAGATTTCCAAAATAAGCTTCCTCTTTTCTGAAAATAATCCCTCAAAATGTGTTTTTAATTTCAAAATTTTTGAAAATTAGAAGTGAGTTTTATTGAGAAACATTTTTAGAGTTCGCTTTTTGGAACAGAATCTAGGTATGCATATACCGCTATCCCACACTTAGAGGAACATTGTCCCTAATGTTCTATCGTGTAGGAATTTTACTGAAAGTAAAATCCCACACTTAGAGGTTGAACAATTTGGAAAATGTTTTTCAAGTGTGTGTATTTTGGGTTGGAATCCCACACTTAGTGATAAGTTTACGATAGGGTATAGCATTCGGATTTATTTAACGAAAAGAAAGAGTGAAATTAAAGAATGAGTACTTCCCTACGGACGATGTCTGCTGGTCAGAAGATGTTGCGACTGCGGGTTGTTTTGCTCATCACTTGGTGTTGATGACTACAATCCTGCCTTGCTGGTCGCAGTACTTGTTCGGATGATTTGGGTTAGGTAGGTGGCTCTATTCTCCAACTCCTTTTGTGTTGACGTCTCGTAAGTGTGAACACGTTAGGTATGCCTTCTCATTCTTCTTACAGCTTTTACTTCTCCTGATTGTTGTGTGTTGTCTACTACAATACTTTCTCGAGACATATGTTTTTAAACGAGTTCGAGCATAATGCATAAAGGTATTATGCAAGTACCTCAAATGCTCGAAACATATGACGAGTACCTTATCCAGGGCAAGTAAGCTGTATATGAGAAGGTAGTTTGTGTTTGTGCATACCTAAGTGTGAAAGATAGTCGGAGACGTACTTCACTTCTTGGAATTTAAAAAAAACTACTACTACTAGCACGGGTTGCCTCCCGAGAAGCGCTCTGTTAAATTCGAGGCTCGACTTTGTGCTTCCTTGATCAGGTGAAAGGAAGTGACATTTCCCTAGGGCGAGCAGTGATGGTGTTATGAGCCCTAGGTTGTGGAAATGTGTAGCGTGGCGGGTAAATCCTCATGAAGTGGCGAACTGATAACGCATAAAAAGTCACGTTTTTACTCACGTTATCTTACCCATATTAATTAAATAATTAACATTTCTATCCAAATATTACATTTATTTGTTTTATTGTGTTAATTAGGAAATTACGAAGACGATGCTGCAAAATCACCAAAAACGGGCGAAAAACGAGTAAAATGGAGCCAAGTCAACACAAGGCGATTCGCTCACGTTCAAATCATCTTTTTGATAATTTTATGGAAATTATCATTGATCAATCTTAAGTTAAAGATAACTTGATTACGATCGCGTGGATATAAGGATCGCTAAAAACGGATAAGAAACGAAGAAGTTAGAGCCAAAACAAGCAAACGAAGAATTACGATCCCGCACACGCGACCTACGACCCTGGAGATACGGGGCAAATGACGTGTATACGGCTCGTTTGAACCGTATACGGCCCAATCCACCCGTATACGGGCCAATTGAACCGTATACAGCTCAAACGAACCGTATACGGTTCGCGCGACCTGTATATGCATAAAAATTGCATCTTGATACTTTCTCTCTCTAGATTAATCTAATTTATTTAGGGAGAGATAAGTAAGGGATTAGGGACTTAATTATGTATTAGTTAGTAGTTAGTAGCTAGCTTAGCAATGTAACGCTTTGGATATTCAAAGGAAATACAAGTGTTATTCTGCTCGCAACGTTTACGGGTAATATTTATCCTTTTCTTTTATTAATTCGTCATAATGTTCTTGTTTGATGTTTGTGATTTATTAATATTAGAAATGATTACTGCCATGCCTTGTGAGTAGTTATTTATATGTTTGCCATGATTTAGATAATTATTTGGCGTAGTTATGTAACCGATTATACTGTTACTCTGTCCACATGATAATTAATTAATATACGAATATGTGAATTGAATCTCCATTGTTTACCTATCCAACTCATGTTGTGGTTAATACCTTGCCTCTAAATGAATGTAATTAATTCATAGGTATAGGTCCCTTAATTATTCTGTGTAAGAAGATTCGTTGAACTCGACATGGCGACTGTTCTCCTGACTGAAATATGTCCGTGGGAGACACGGTTCATGGGATTAGAGATAGGTTAGATTTGGTTTCACATAGTGGATATTTTTGAGAGAACTTTCGGAATATCCACAACCTAGATAAGTTTATCTACCTGATTTGCAAAACTGTATATTGACCTCACATACCTATTGCATGTTCTTGTTTGATTGTTGCTTAGGTGTTTAATCAATATCAGTTTATTATGCTACTCGGTTAGATCCATGCCTATTTATCTACCTGATTCGTAAAATTGAATATTTGCCTCATATACCTATTGCATGTTCTTGTTTGATTGTTGCTTAGGTATTAAATCGGTATCAATTTATCACACTACTCGGTTAGATGCGTGTCTAGGTCTTTGAATGTTAATTGATTGTTGCGTGTTCATAATAATGTAGTAGAATAGTAGTCGTAGTTTCTATGTATGAATGATGACAACTTAACTGACCGCTAGACAAAGTCATCCCAACTTGTTCCGTGGGGTAACTCCCGTTCATGTTTTCGTACATTCAACGATTCATGTCATCAATACAGATATCTCTAATGTCTGAGAATGAGGAACAGGATTCGAGGATAACTGTCAAGTTAAGTTGGTATAGTACTTGGAGACATCCCGGTACTATATGATAATGCATATCCACTACCCAAGTGACATGCCTCTTTACCTGATTACGGACAACTTCGTGTCGGATAAGAGGTAGGTTCGTGGATACGACTCATCCAGAAATAGAAATTTATTACTACTAATGCCATAACATCATAACTACCTTAAGCCAACGTTATACTAAATCATGACAAACCACGTATTCCTTATCCTTAGTTGTTCATTGCATGCTAGCTTATTTTATTTTATTGTTTTCATTAGTTTAATATTTAAAAAACCCATATCCAACTACCCAACTTCCAAAACCCGATCTTAACTACTAAATTATCCAAACGAGCTCCATTTCAAATTCGACCGTCGTAGAGACGACCCTGATCATCCTTACCACATACTAGTATCTAGTAGGTAGTACGGAGGTTTAGGCCCCGACAAACAATAAATATAAAACCCCACTGATAAAGCACCGTCCGGCGACCTACGACAACGCCGCGACAAATAACCGACCGTTCGGTGCCGCATCACGAACCATGGTTGGTATCAGGTCAGGTTGATCCATGGTTTCCACACTGAAGCTTAAGAAGTGAGCTGAAGCGGCCCTGGATAGATCTTGCATACCCAGAATGATATAGTCCACTACCTTGGTGATTGGGCCATAAGGGTCAATCATGGAGGCAGTGTTAGTGTGAATTACCTCTCGATCTGGGTGTGCATGTCAGATTGAGTCTGTGAATGCCAGGAACTGAATCTTCAGGACTTCATAGTCCTCAGAATCTGGGTCTCCGCTGAATGAGTTGGTGGTACGGCACAAGTTAGTGATGAGATCTCGCTGGTGCTGATCGAACGAGAAGCCGGAATCCATAAACGTGATGATCAGTTTACTGAATATCTCTCGATATCCAACGTAAAATGCGGAATCCGCTCCTCCTGCAATCTCTAAGTTAAATATGTCTCGGAGTTGGGCCGTTACGTAAGTAGTGACATTGACTTGAGACATATTAGTTGTGACGAATGGGTGATTGCGTCTTCTTTCATCCTAGGCGGTCAATCTTAGCTCATTGATAATTAACTCCGCGTGGTGATCAAGTGTGGAGTAAATTACCAACCTCTCCCTTGTGCTGTCGAAGTCGTCACTAGCTAACGACTTGAATAATGATTGAAGATCTCCCATCATCCTTATGTCAGCGTAGTTACCGAGATTGCCGGTAGCTCTTTCGATATGGGATCTGATTGATCCGAGTAATTCGCGCTTGCTGACGGTGTATGGAAGTGCAGAACCTGCTAATGCATTATATACTTTAAAGTATATTTGCTTCTGCTCCCTGCAGATTTGAGCATCGTTCACAGACTGGGTGGACGGATCTTCAGAGTTCTGACTTTCTCCCTGGATGTGCCTTTGGATTGCAGTCACGAAGGTTTGAATGCAATCTTTAAGGGCTTGGAGATCTCCAGCATCATTGCTGGCGAGATATGCAGCGTATCCTGACACAATGGCTGCTATCTGCTCTCTTTGTGGTGGTGTGAACTCAATGGCAGATTCTTGAATAGCTGCTATGATGATTTGGTAGTCATCATCGTAATCGTCCACCAATTCAATTATTTCCTGGTAACGAGAAATAATGGGGACATAGGCGTAGTCGGATGATGATACCGGTGATTCTGGTGGTTCTGGTGAAACTGGAGGAGGCAAGGAACGAGAATCAACAGCAATGTTGATGTAGTTATCATTGCCGGAGTCACTATCTGTGGTAGTAGTGTCAGCATCAGGTTCTTCAGTATCCTGTGATGTGCGTTCGCTGGGGAGTGGCTGTGAAGTGTCGATCTCTATGTCGCACCCCCAAGACGCGTGGCAGCGGAAGGTATGGGGTGTCATGGGGGCGCCGACCAAATCAAATATCACAACACAAGAGTTACAACAAACGACCTCTATATGGGACGTTTTCAAAAATCATTACATTACAAACTTAAAAGTGTTTACATAAAAGCTAGGAGTTCGCATCCGATACGTAGAATTACATAACTATTATTACAAAATATAGTAAATGCAATCTAATTCCTTGGTGGTTTCAAAATATGCGACTCAAGCTATTGCTTCCAAAGCATCCTACTGCGGCTGGTTACCTGAGAATACATACTAAAAGAGTCAACATAAAGTTGGTGAGTTCATAGGTTTGAAAACAGTTGATATCACATCGTATGGAACGTGTGGAACACAAGATTTCCTGTTTGTATCATCCAACAATGATAGTAATGTATTACAAAAATGTAAAAGAGGTGTATATTGTTGCCATGAGCCCATAGTTCGAGCTTAACTGTGGTGTCAGGTCACAATCAAGTGCCACGATCGTGGTGCCTCCCAGCGAGTGCCTAATCCAACACTCGTAAGAACAAATGATAATGCGTCTGTTTGACCAGTTAGTGCGACTAACCCGGACGGGGGGAGTCAATCCCAAATGGTACTATTCATTAACATTCACGCTATAACGATACTAACAAACGATGTGTGGGGGACTTTCAGGATTAGTTAAATAACCCATGCAACCAATATATCGTGTTTTGTACTTGCGTTCACATAAAATAGCAGTTGTTAAAAGCAGTTGTATGTATTCTCACCCCTGAGTGGAAATAGTAGAAAAAGGGGCTATGAAACTCACCTGAGATTAGTATGTTATTTAACAAATAACAGCAAGCAATTTGTGTTCCCAAGAGAAATCTTATAACGCCCTAGACGTATAAGATTGTGTAAGTAGATGTCTCAAAAGACCATCTATAGTGATTGTATAAGTGGAGGTTTAATGTCTACTTAAGCCAATCGTGTAGGTGGAGGGTTAATGTCCACCTATACGCTAGTAGTTCACTTAACTAGTATGTCCATTCTTGTTTGCTTATTCGAAAACGTGTATGACCCGTTGGTGAAAGTTTGTGAAAACATAATGTTGCTTAGTGTGGGAAGTGGGTGAAGCCCACGAATGACGGGGGTCCGGGGGCAGCGCCCCTGGTGGCGGGGTCCAAGGGGTGGCAACCCCTGGTGGGGTCCAAGGGGCAAGGCCCTTGGCTGGGGTCGATTTTTGATTTTTGGTCAAAATGTTTTGATTTTTGGTCAACTTATATTTCTTTAGGAAAAATGTTTTGATTTTTGGTCATCAGCGACACAAGGCTTGTGTCGCTAATGTGGTGTTGGCGACACAATTTTAGTGTCGAAGAGGTGACAGTTCAAATGTTATAGCGACACAAGGGTTGTGTCGCAAATGTGACGGTTCGAATGATAGAGCGACACAAGGGTTGTGTCGCAAATGTGACGGTTCAATTATTATAGCGACACAAGGGTTGTGTCGCTAATGACTACTGGGCTTCTGCGACATAGGGTCAGAAACAGATCAGTTTTGTAGATTTTGTTTCGTAATTCAAATGTTCGAGAAAAAATCCAAGAAAAATATATGTTGTTCCTTAGTATGTTATGTACTTAAAATAATTTTTACAGAATTTTTAGACAAGTTTAAGTATTTATTAAAATTGTAAGTTTCCACAGAGGACAAAAAGTGACCAATCAGGAGACATGAAAACGAGATTGAGTTTCTTGGCAAAATACGTGCACATTTGGGACAAAGTCATCTCTACCACTATTATTCTTAACAAAATTTGTGAAGTTTTGGCGTTGGTTTTAAGTCGGGTGTAGTGCTCGGTTTGCGCGTTTCCGTCGTGTTTGTTACGTTTTAAACACAACGTCAAAGTTTTTCGTGTATTATTATTTGAAATAATAATATAAGGTATATAACCACTATTTTAACTATAAAATATGATTGCGTTATCTATGAATAGTTTTTACCAACGTCGTACAAATAGTCGGACCACGTCCGGTTGTTTTGCGAAATTACAAATAATTACGAAGGTGTAATTCAAACAATTACGTAAGTGTATATACACATATATACAAATAGTTGCAAATAATCACAAGTACTTAGCCTAATAAAGAACTAAATACACGAAATTAGAGTTCTAGTTTAAGGTAATCAATACCCTAAAGTGTCGGGTGTCACACTCTATATCCTTTGGCTCGTCAGATCTAGATGTACTTCCCGTTTCAAAATATGGTTGAAAGATATTCGGGGTCGGAGATCTTTTCAGCAGTTGCGGTCCTCTTGGGCGTTTTGCTTTGAAATCGGAGATCTTCTTCATGAGTCTCTCTTTTGTTTCCCGGTCGATAGTAGATCCCTTGAGATCTTCTTCGAGTCTCTCTAGAACACGGAATCGAGGGTATGAAAGACATTTTATCGAGTTTGTGATGGTTTCGATTAAACATTCCATAGTGTTGACATAAGCGTTATCAAGGAATCTGTTGTGTGGAGTTCTTGCTGGACCTTCCTCGGGTTCACTGTCTACTAGAGAGATCCCAATATTCTCGATTTGCATGATCTCTTCATTTGACAGATTTTCTTCGGAATGCTCAGATGGATCTTCCTCTTCTTCCTCTGATTCCATTTCTTCATCCTCTTCTGGTTCGGTTTCTTCCATCTCATCCTCTTCCATTTCTTCTTCTTGCTCTTCTTCAGTGTTAGAGGTGAAGACAGCTGATCCTTCCGTCATTTCTTAATCAGGCATGTAGTCCGAAGTATCATCGTCAGATGTGACTCTTCCGATGGAGATGGCATATATCTCTGCTTGGTCGACTGAGTCACAATCAGGATCATTTATCCTAAAAGTGACGGACTCACCATGTGAACGTAGGACTATAGTTTGATTGTTGACTCGATGACGGTCCTTGCTGTGTTCATAAATGGCCTTCCTAGGACTATAGGGGTGGTGATATCTTCGTGGATTTCCATTACTACAAAGTGTGTAGGGTACAAGAACCTATCAACCTTAACCATGACGTTCTCAACTATTCCCTTGGGATATCTGATGGTTTGATCTGCTAACTGGATCGTCATTTTTGTTGGTTTAAGGTTTTCCAACTCTAATCTTTTGAACAAAGAGTAGGGCATGAGGTTGATGCTTGCTCCTAGATCTGCTAAAGCGTGAATAGTACTAGACTGATATATAGTACATGGGAAGGTAAACTGCCCCGTATCTCCTAGTTTTTCCGGAATGTCATTTGTGACAAGAGCTGAGCATTCACTATTAAGAGGGAGATTGTGGACTTCGGGAATTTTATCCTTGGTCGAGAGGAGTTTCCTAATGTATTTGTTACGACTAGGAACTCGAGACATGGTATCAAGGAATTTTCCGTCTAGTCTAAAAGAGGAGATTTTGTAGGCACGGTCCTTAAGACGTCCTGGGAAAGGAATGCGTACCTCGTTATGCGGAGTGGGCACAGACTCTGTGGCTGTAGTTGCGGTAACTGCAGGCTGTTCCTCCACCGGCGGGGGAACTGAAGGTTGGCTCGGTGCCTCCTTGGAGTATTGTGTGTCCAATTTCTTCGCTTCCTCTATATGTGGGTTATGGACAGTATTACTAGGCAAACTACCCCTGGGTCTAGAGTCGAGTTTTTGTGCCAATTGGCCTATTTGGGTCTCGAGACTCTTGAGTAAAGCAAGTTGGTTTCTCATAAAGAGATCAACTTGATCTTGTCTGGCAGTGGTCTTCTGGTTCACTTGGTATTGACCTTGCATGAACTGAGCTAGAACGTCATAGCACTTGATTCGGCAGATTGGGTGTTATCTGACGTTGGTCAAGTGAGTGGAAGTGGTTGATTATATGGAATCTGAGGTTGTTGAGGGTAGATCGGGTATCTTGGTAGGTACCTAGGTTGGAAGTTATTCCTAGGTGGGTATTAGACACCTCTGGATTGGTTTGGTGGGTTGTGGGTGAATCCAGGGGGTTGGTTTTGTGGGCGAGCAGGGAATTGAGCATAGTAAACAGTGCCATCAGGGTCCTCGTATTCAACCTGGTAGTCCTTCGTAAGATGTGGGTTGGTGCAGTTTGAGCAGGCTTGAACTTGGTGGACTTGCTGTGGTTGCTTCTTCAATTCTCCGATTTGTCTCGCCAGAGCTTCCATCTGTTCACTTAGGGATTTGATAGCCTCAGTGTGAACACGATTGGCAGCGAAAGTTGATGCTGACGATGAGGAGTGGTCATCACTATTCCAGTCGTGATGATGCATCGTCATGTTTTCAATTA
This sequence comes from Logfia minima, assembly GCA_963921325.1. NCBI lineage: Eukaryota > Viridiplantae > Streptophyta > Magnoliopsida > Asterales > Asteraceae > Logfia > Logfia minima. Next base: position 22,931,963 of record OY992770.1, read on the forward strand.
TTTCACATGCTTCTTCAGCGGTATGCTTTGCGAGATTCCCTTGTGTTGCCGCATCGATCGTAGTGCAGTTGTTGGATGTAAGGCCATTATAGAATGTATAAAGGCGGTTTTTCAGATCGATTTGGTGGTTAGGGCATTTCTTGAGCATACCCTTATAACGCTCTCACGCACCGTAGAGTGATTCATCCTGTCGGAAGTTTAAGATGTCATTCTTGAGTTTGTTGTGCCTGGCTGGAGGAAAGTACTTAGTTAAGAACTTAATGGCCATTTCCTCCCATGAAGTGATAGAGTCAGTCTCTAATCCTTCAAACCAGGTTTGTGCATGGTGAGTGAGGGAGTAAGGGAATAAATGCAGACGGGTTATGTCTTCATCGACCCCGTTTTGCCTGTAAGAGTTTGACAAGGAGATGAACTTATCGAGATGAGAGTTAGGATCGTCACTTGGTAGGCCGTGAAATTGGCAGCGATTCTGGATCAACTGAACTATGTGGTGTTTGAGTTCAAATGATTTTCCTTGAATCTCGGGGTAAAGTATCGGTCCTCCTCGTCCTTCAATAGATGGTCTGGTGCTATCGGCGAGAGTAATGCGTTCGGCCATTGCTAATTGCTGGGCAGATGAGCGTTTCTCTCGTCGGATGGTGCGAATGATCGATTCGGGATCAGGAAATAGATTGATAGGTACTAAGCCGGATGATCGGGTCATCCACTGAAAAAGAAAAAACAAAAACAAAACAAATAGAAGAACAAAAACAAAACAAGTAGTAATATATATTTATAGTTATAATAATTTTTTAATTTATTTATATATATATATATTTTTTAATTTTAATTTTTATTTTTATATTATAGATAACTATCCTAAGGGTTCACTAGAAAGAAAGTTCGTCTGGACACCCCTGAATCGTACAGTTAGTCCCTGGCAGCGGCGCCAAAAACTTGATGGCGGCACAAATGGTCGATTTTTATTTTAGTCGTCGCGGCGTTGTCGCCGTCGCCGAAACGATTGACCGATCGTTGGAGCGCGAATCTGGTGTGGGGTGAAGTTTTAATATTTATAGGGCTGGGAAGCCTAAACTACTAACAACGTACTAGGGGCTAGTAAGTGGTGAGTATGATCTAGGTGTCGTTCTAACAGACTAACTGAATTGAAACTAAGGTGTTTCAGGCGAATATTTTCTAACTAGTGAGGGGTTTATCAAAAGAGGGGAAAGTTTTGGTTTTTAATTAAACTAAAGCAAAGCGAATAAAATAAATGTAAATGCAGATAATAAAGGAGCGGTGTTTGTTATGATTTCGTTAGCTATATTATGGGATAATGCGTTTAAAGTTGTGTTTAACAGAAACGTTTATCAGGTACTATTTATTTGGTTATATTGAGTGTTATTGGTGTAGACACGAAATTCCCTACTAATCGATTAGCATGTCACCAGGAATTCGGCCGTAATGATTCTGATCCGAAAGGCATTGCTCGACTCTCAACATTGCCCAGTTACGGGAACAATGACCCTTCTTGGAATATGAACATTCCTGGGTGAATGAATAAAGTAGCAAGAACCCATATTTATCATCCGATCGTTCTTACACCGGATAACAATCAATATAGCCCTAGGATCTGGTGTTTTAATTTGCTTTCCTAGCCTTTGTAAAATCTAAGTGTGAAAGACAATAAAAGTAGAATGCTTGTTGATTCTTTAATCTTTCGTTTTAGATTTATAAACTGAGTTTGTATTTTAGTACATATAACAGCTATATTTATGTTTTAAAACAATCTTTCCAAAATATACCAATGAATCCCTAAACTTTTGGCTAAGTACTATATTGTCGGTATTTCCGTAGATTCAAGTTCAGACCATGTTTAGAAAACGCCCTAGGGTTGTTGACAATGTAAATCAACTAATAATTAGTTATTCCATTGCTTGGAGTACTTCACGATGTTGGTTCACAGTATTTTCCATAGCAGTTACTATGTACTATTGACGGTTCCATTGTAAGGTCGCTAGATCTTGGTTCGATAACGGATTATCTTTAAGGTATTGAGGTGCGGAATCCCTCAATACTTTAGGTTTAGGCTTATATAACTTTGCTATTAATTAACAAGCTTCGTTTTGATATTAACTAGGTTAAACACTCAAAACCGAGCCTATATAATAATAGCGTTTATATTTGCACGAAAAACGAGGAGAATAATTAAATATTTGCTGTGTGTAATAATGGCACGGATATCCATTAATGAGCAGCAATAAAATATATATATCTGGTTTAACTCGCAAGCCATGGGCTTTGCGAGTTGACTCAACTCGCAGCCCATGGGCCTTGCGAGTCCAGATAGCTGCGAGCCCAGATCTCAACTCGCAAGTGAAAAACCTGCGAATCCAAATTAGGCTGCGAGGTGAGATCTCATCTCGCAAGTCAAACCTGCGAGTTGACTTCTCATTTTGCACCTTTGACTTTAACTTGAATTCAATACTTGTCTAATAACATTTAACAAATAATAATAACAAGTTAATATCATATATTTACGAGTCTAAACCAATTATACAAATTTGACAATAAATACACTAGTCCTATTACAAGCTAGATCTGTTGTCACAATAACATGTCCCAACAGACTCCCCCTTGACAATAGCTCTAGCGTCGTTATCTTCAACTTTGTCCTTGGTCTTTACTTGTAAATTCTACTGTCCATATGAATCTTCATTCTGACACAAGTCTTTACCATCATTTGATAATCTCTTGCAAGATCACCCCATGCTTCATTCGTCAAGATCCTGTTTTCGTTTAACCTCAACAGGTCCTTCTTCGACAGATTCATCAGGTGTCGATGGTCATAGACTGTCAGAATTACTCTTTCTCCTCCTTCAACTTCATCATCAGCTTCAACCATGACAGCTTCACCAGTCTCTGAATCCACGTGCCAATTTAGAAGATTTCCCAGAATATTCTGTGGCATTGTCTTCAGCGGTATCTGTTGTACACACTTGACAGCTGGATAAGTCTTTTTCCTTAATCTTCTTCTAGTTCTTTGACTGCATTCCTGTAATTTGATCGTCTTTCCGACTCTTGGCTTTATCTTTTCAAATTTAATTGAACGACCCTCAGTCTTGATTATTCTTTCAACATATCTTGCATATGGATCATTACTGGGGTTCTTCAATTCTAAGCGTGCCAAGTCTCGGACTTCAAATCGAGGAAGCGAACTAAAAACTTTAAGCTTCTTATCAAAATATTGAACTCCGTCAAACCTTTTGATAGCAAAAAGTTTTAGCTCAGAGTCATAGTACCATCCGATTATTCCCTTTCTCGGTACTTTCTTTCCAGTGATATCTACCTCAGACATTCCAATCTTCTGCTTTCTCCTTTTCAAGGGTCTGAATATAGGATTGTTTCTGAGTTTTTTAGGAAGCTCATCTTCTGATTCAGAACTGGTTGATTCATCTAGATTTTCATCTAAATCGACAACCCTTTCTCCATCTTCTTCCTGGATGACCACTTTAGTTGTGGATGGGCTTACGATGTGTTCATCAATATCAGCGTCGAGATCTACACACTCGTCTGCCCCAATTTCAAAACTGGAAGTCCAATCCTCAGGAGGAACAAACTCTCCTTCTTCAAGGTCAAAGTCAATGTCCTCATCTAGTTCATCTGGCATGTCGCCTTCAGAATCTGATAAGTTCAACATTTCAAGACCTATAGAAATACGTACACAAATATATTAATATCATAAGTTCTTTCATTGATTTCCTTGAATCAATCTAAGATTTTTCTTATTAATCCCTTTGTGTGTTTAAAATATATTATATATATACTTATTCAAATCTTTCATCGATTATCATAATCAATCTAAAATTTGAATAAGTCTTATAATATACGAACATCATATATTATATGATCTCATAACTCTTTTATCGATCATAGTCAATTTAGAATTACAAAAGGCTTATAATATACACACATTCATAATTATAACATTTAAACATTAATGTTTTACACATTCAAGTTCAAACATCTTAATTACAGAATTATATTACAAGTACAAAATTACAATGTATTAATAATTACAATCAGTCTATATTAATACAAGTTTCACCTTCATCAGCTTTACCCTTATCAGCACCAGCACCAGCTCCACTACCACTTGCTTCTACAGACTCCCCCTGAATTGTAGTCTGCTGACCAGTCGTTGAAGGACCAGCCAGCTCACTTTCTTTTCCAGCTGCTGGATCATCGTCTTTATCATCTCGGCTCTTCTTAGCCAGCTCATCCTCTTTACAAACTTCTTCAAATGCAGCCTTCTCAATTGTAGCTTTCTCCCCTTGAGAGGGCTGGTTCTGTTCTAAGTAGGTAATACGACGAGAGAGACGGTCAAGTTGTCGTTGCTTCTCAGCCACGTCATCTACCAGAGTGTTGTTGGTCTTGAGCAGCAGTGAGTAAGCATTGTTCTGTGTAGTGACATTGTTTGACAATTGTAGAAGCTGTGTGGCAAAAGTGTTAGCAACTATCTGCAACTCTCGAACCCTAGACTCCAAGTGTGTATTGCGTTCAGCATCAGTCTTTGGTGAGGTTGAAGGAGCAGCACAGTGGTGCTTGGCGGTGTGGGAGCGGATGGTTGCATTTTCTTTGCTATCTCTGTAGCAACATCGGTCAAAAGACGCGCCGCAACCCTGCTGGATTTGGTGGTTGGGTGTGAAGAAGGTCGAACCAAAGCAGCAATCATATCAGCCTCAGAGGGCATAGAACGTGATTATATAGGAGCTGCAGAGGTTGAAGCTGTTTGCCTGTACAGCTTGCGAGGTCGAGAGACAAGCCTCTCCTCCTCTTCTTCTTTATCTTCGTCCTCATCCACAAGAATGAAATCGGGATCTTGTTCCACGGCTTTTCGTTTCAGTTTAAGTGTCGGGTCCATAATCAGCTTTGATCCTTTACGAATCATCCCACCAGGGATCCCAGATACAGACCCAGATGGTCTAGGCTCATCATCATCATCATCGGAATCAGACTCAGAAGCAGAGGCAGCTTCTCCGTCTCGTCCCGATGGTCCAGTAGCATCAGGTGCCTCAGTAGGTGGAGGTGGTCCAGAAGTACTTGGACCTTCAGCCGAAAACTAATCTATCTCTCTAAAGTCCGGATTAGTGGCGTCATCATGTTGGACCAAAACCTCTTGCACCAGCTGTGCAGCAACCTCAGTATCCACCTGTTGACCAGGCTGGTTTACCTGATCCAGAACCTCCTCAATTAGCTCTTGTGGCTCTGGTGCACGTTCAGCCACATCAACATCAATCCAACCGTGATTCGGTTGAGCTTGATAATTAGGATCGATCAGTGAGCCAAATAGCTTAGTCAGCTGGGGCTGCATCTCAAACCTTCGTGAGGTTTGCATGAACATGGCATTATAAGCTCTTAGCCCAATGGTATCCACTCTAATATCTGGTTGAACAACCTGCAGATCAGGGATATTGGCATGAATGATCAACATGCAGAATCTTGGATAGATCATAAACTGGGATCTAACTCCCCCCAAGATTTGGCGAACAATTTCCCCAAAGATGTAATCCGAAAAGTTGTATGGTTTATTATAAACCAATGACAGTAAAGCAGATAGGAGAGAAGAGCTCAGCTCGTCATATCCTCCCTTCTTCGGTCCAAAAATAGTTACCAGAACATGCCATAAGAACCTCCATTCCCCGTATACTAGAGCCTTGAGGAACTGACGTCCTCTTTTTGGTCCTACATATCCCATACGAGTCAGTGCACCCTCGATAAAAGCCGAAGAGAACTCAGTGGGTCCATCTTCCTGCTCGACAGTGCCCAGCTGTAGAATGTTTCGAAGATCGGAGGCAGAGAAGATAACTGGACGATCATTAATCCTCGTCCAAATGACTGGAGGATTTACAGCAGTATCATACTCAATATTAGCCCAGAATTGGGTTAAAAGATCTCGAGACAACGCGGGAGACGCCATGATAGCATATTGGATCCTTGATCGGCCCAGAAACGTAAGAATCCGAGCAACCCTAGATGCACCACGTACATTGACATCCAAATCAACCAGAACATTATGATGTCCAACGAATTGTCGAGCAATTTCTGTAATATCAAAAATCACACAAATGTTAGACAATAACTTTAACATATATTGATAACCTTATATAATCTACGACCCATAATTGAACTATTAAGTTATGAAACTTAATTAACAATTATAGTCGTTAATTATATATAAAATCAATAAGTCTAACTCTCTATTTAAACTGCTACACGAATATATTACTTATTACAGAAAGTCATAAGTCTTATATAATAAGTATACGATTTTACGTGTTCACATTTAAGTCGACACGACAATCGTACAACATTTTAAATAATAAATGCCCTGATACCAATTGTAAGGTCGCTAGATCTTGGTTCGATAACGGATTATCTTTAAGGTATTGAGGTGCGGAATCCCTCAATACTTTAGGTTTAGGCTTATATAACTTTCCTATTAATTAACAAGCTTCGTTTTGATATTAACTAGGTTAAACACTCAAAACCGAGCCTATATAATAATAGCGTTTATATTTGCACGAAAAACGAGGAGAATAATTAAATATTTGTTGTGTGTAATAATGGCATGGAAAACCTGCGAATCCAAATCAGGCTGCGAGGTGAGATCTCATCTCGCAAGTCAAACCTGCGAGTTGACTTCTCATTTTGCACCTTTGACTTTAACTTGAATTCAATACTTGTCTAATAACATTTAACAAATAATAATAACAAGTTAATATCATATATTTACGAGTCTAAACCAATTATACAAATTTGACAATAAATACACTAGTCCTATTACAAGCTAGATCTGTTGTCACAATAACATGTCCCAACAGACTCCCCCTTGACAATAGCTCTAGCGTCGTTATCTTCAACTTTGTCCTTGGTCTTTACTTGTAAATTCTACTGTTGTTGAGACATGTTTTGTGACAACAGATCTAGCTTGAAATTAGTCTTTCTAGTTTGTAATAGGTCTTGTATTAATTGTAATCGAGTTTGTACATTGGTTTTGAATTGTAAATGACAAACTGTGGTTGGAAAACATTTTAGAGTGAAAAATCAAAAAGCTGAAAAATGTTGACCAAGTTTGACCGCGAACCGAGTCAGTTCGCAGGACAAATTTGGGCTGCGAACCGAGTCAGTTCGCTGGGCCTAAATGGGCTGCGAACCGAGTCAGTTCGCAGAAGCCCATAACCCGCGAACTGAGACGGTTATAAATACAAATTAGGTTTCAAACCTAAACAACTTTTGCCTATACACACATACGAACTTCCTGAGTTTTCCAGAGCAATTAAACCTTCTAAAGGCTAGGTATTGATCGTTTAACTGAGATTAATAATCAATACGAAGCAAATTAGATACCCGATTCACTATAATTGTGAAACAATTCGTTATAGATCCTATAACTAAGTATTGAGGGATTCCGCACTTAATTGTGAAATAATTGTGAAACAATTCGTTAGATAACCTCGTTATCGATCCGAATAGACACGGACTTACAATTGGTATCAGAGCCTACGGCTAGATACGCGTAGGTTCGAGGTTATTTGGGATAATAACGATTGATTTGGGTAAATAACGTTTGATTTAGGGTTGTTTTACGTACAATTGGTGCGTATTTTTGACCAAAATCAGTTTCTGGAAGTTTTTAGGTTCGTGTACGTTCGAAATCTTAGGGTTTAGACGTTCAAAAACCTAAAAATTTACGTTTTTGGGGATTACAGCCGTTTCTGCGAAGTGAGATTAGGGTTCTGCGAACCAAGTTTGCGAACTGAACTGGGATTCTAGGCTGCGAACTGAATCTAGGCTGCGAACTGAGATTTCAGCCTGCGAACTGAGTGAGGCTGCGAACTGAGATTTCAGCCTGCGAACTGAGTGAGGCTGCGAACTGAGATTTCAGCCTGCGAACTGAGATTTGCTGCGAAGTGACTATACCTACGAACTGAGATTGGTTCTGCGAACTGAGTGAGGCTGCGAACTGAGATTTCAGCCTGCGAACTGAGATTTGCTGCGAATTGACTATACCTGCGAACTGAGATTGGTTCTGCGAACTGAGTGAGGCTGCGAACTGAGATTTGCTGCGAACTGAGTTCTCACCCTGCGAACTGAGTTTCTGTTTTCGTGATTTTTGAAAGTTTTGTGATTTGCAAAGATGTCAGACCTAAGTAGAATGATTGAGATGGATCATGAGATTGGAAAATCGAATGTTCCACCTAAATTGCTCAGACTAGAAAATTACTATGGATGGAAAGATAGGTTTTAATCCTATTGTAGATTCCATGATTTGGTAATTTGGGGATGCATCAAAAATGGATACACTGCTCCTACCCAAGTCGTTGAGAATGTGACTGTGGCTATTCCTTATAGCCGGATGAACGATGAGCAAAAGAAGGAATATGAATCTGAGAACAAAGCTCATTCGTCGATCAAGATGAGTCTTCCAAAAGAAATTAATCATCAACTCAAATCTTTTCACACTGCTAGAGAGCTCCGGGTAGCTCTTGAGAAAAGATGCGAGGGTAGTCCACAGGTGAAAGAAGGTAAAAGGAATCTGCTGAAGAAACAATTTACCGTCTTTAAAACCTTGAAAGGAGAAGACTTAGATGCTTATGTCACTAGGTATTACCATCTCCTTAGTGAATTGGATGACCATGAGATTTTCTGTACTGATAGGGAGAAAACCGACAAGTTCCTTGAGGGTTTGCCTCCTAATTGGGAAATGTACGGAGTGATGATTAAGGATAATGAAGAGAGATACTCTAAGATGACCCTAGAGCAGGCTATCGATAAGCTTCGAGGTTATGATTTTACCAAAAAGACGAGGGACACGGATTCTGATCAGGTACAGGATCCTGGGCTATACCATGGAAAATCAAGTCTCTCGAATTCTTCGTCTACATCAACTTCTGCACTACTGGTTGGTGGAATAGATGACAGAGGTGAAATTCTAACTGAGGATTTGTGCTTCATTGCCTCGGATGGAAGTGAGAAACGAAGTAAGACTACTGTTGAGAAGTCACCTCAAGGGCAACATAAAATGTCGATGAGTGTGAAATCTGCAGAACAACAACTGTCTGTACTTGCTTCGTTCGTTGCTTCTTACGAAAACTATATTCAAGGGAAGATCAACGACCCCGCTCAATTTGATGAAGATTATGATCAAATTGACCCAGAGGACTTAGAGGAAATGGATCTCCAGTGGCAACTAGCAATGGTGTCAAGGAGAGTCAAAAATTTCCTAAAGAAAACTAGAAGGAGAGTGGTGGGTAATAGACCGGGCTTTGATAAGTCCAAAGTGAAGTGTTATAATTGCCAAAATTTTGGACACTTCGCTAGGGAATGCCAAAGACCCAAGAATGAGCAGACTGCAAATCCTGTAAGACAAGACACCTCTCTAGCATCAAAAGCTTTGGTGGTTCAACAACTTGATGGTTCATATGACTGGAGTGCTTTATCTGAAGAAGCACTCATGGCTGATATTGAAAATCAAGATAGCATGATTGAATCCACGTCTTACATATCAACTGCTGAAGAGTATCAGGTGGAAACACAAGTTACTGAGATGTCAACAGTTGATGATGATGTGCTGGACTTGGGATCTACTGAAGATCTATGTCCTGAAGATTTTGTGGCACATATGGCTGATCTCCAAACCGATAAAAAACGGGTATGTCTTGATATTCTCACTCTTACTGATGTATGTCAACTTGTTGCTAGTTTACAGTCCCAAGTAAATGTTTATGCTGAATCACATAGGACTGTTACATCTGAATTAGAACAAGTAAAAAGTGATGTACGTAGGCTAAGTGAGGATAAATTAGCTCTAAAGGAAAAGATTAAGTCTAATATGGCAGATAAGATCGCTCTTAGAGATACTATTAATGAACAAGCCATTAAAATAGACGGTCTTTATCTAAACTTAAGAGACTTGAACAAAGATGTAGCTAATAAAGAGCTCGAGCTATCTGAGTCCAAAATGAAACTAGTTGAGTTGAATCATAAGATTGAAAGTTATAGGACATCTTCCTTGACTTTAGATCATATAATTAGTTCTCAACGGAGTGTAAATGATAGATCTGGACTAGGTTGTCATGATGTACCTCCTCCTTTTAATTCTAATTACACTAAGGCTCATGAAGACTTAGAAATGATAGATGTGCCTGTTAACTCTGTGAAAACTCCAATAAATAAGTCAGAGATATCTGAGTTAGAGAAGCCTGTTATTAAAGACCTAACATCTAACGAGTGCAAAACTAAATTAGATGTAGAGGATATTAAAGGACAGGAAAGTAAAACTTCAGTAACTCAGAAAATTTCTAACTTAGAAAAGGCAAAAGAAGTTAAGTCTAAGAAGATAATGTCGTGCTTCAAATGCCATGAAAGAGGACATGTGGCTTCTTGTTGTCCCAATAAGAAGTCAGAAGCAAAACATAGACCAGTTGACAGTGACATGTCACCGGGTACTTCTAAGATGGATGTAGACAGGTCGAGTTCTAAGAATGGGTTGGACAATCAATCCATATCTAAACCTGTGAACATTTTGAAAAGGTTAGGAACACACAGTGTTTCTCCACCTAAACCTAAACGGTTTTCTAATGATAATACTTTCAATCATTCTCGAGACCAAACACCGTCAAGGTTTAGGACACCTCATCACAACCATAGTCATTTTGAGATTGGTTCTACTTCTCGGAACCATAGTCATTATGAGAGTGGTTCAACCTCACGTACACATGGGATTAAATATAATTTTAATTATAATCGTAATCAAGGACATCAATCCCAAGGTAATGTGTCAGAGAGGCCTGTTTCTCATTCACCTCATAGACCCAAGACCAACGTTCCTCAACAAACTCGAACTCCTTCGAAAGTAATTCAGGCCCCAGATGGGAAAAAGGGTTACTTTAAAGAAGTTAAGTTTGTTGATGATGAGGGACGATCCAAGTCTGTTATGGCTTGGGTCCCTCTTGACGACTAATTGTGTACAACTGTCATGTGTAGGAACAAACTGTGAACGGAGATAGCTGGTGGTACGTAGACAGTGGATGTTCAAGACACATGACAGGAGATAGAAGTCTACTGATGGACTTCAAAGGAGGACTGAAGCAGCGAGTTAATTTCGCTGGGGAGAAAGGTGGAATCATCACTGGGAAAGGAAAAGTTTCTAATGGAACTTTGACTCTTGAGAATGTGAACTATGTTGAACAACTGGTTCACAATCTAATGAGTGTTTCCCAAATCTGTGATAAAGGTCATCCGGTATTATTTAATGATACAGAGGCCTTAGTCCTGAAGCCAGGTCTGGTTATTCCAGATAAATGGATTCTAATGAGGGCTCCAAGGAAGAGGGATATCTATGCTATTAACATGGGTATTCCTGCATCTTCAATGGAGTCGACATGTCTATTATCCAAGGCTTCAGAAGCAGATTCTATACTTTGGCATAGGAAAATGGCACACCTGAATTTTCGAAAAATGAATTATATAACCAAGAATGGGTTAATTCTGGGTGTACCTTCTACGCGTTTCGAGTTTGAAGACAAGTGTGTTTCTTGCTTAAAAGGAAAGCAACATAAGAAACCACACAGGTCTAAAACTAAAAACTCCATTTCTATGCCATTTGAATTGCTACATATGGATCTTTTTGGCCCAATAAGCAAAAGAAGCATAGGTGGCAAGTGGTATTGCTTAGTTGTCACAGATGACTACTCTCGATTCTCGTGGGTATTCTTTTTGGGGTCTAAAGATGAAACTCCAGGAATTGTTATGGAGTTCTTAGACTTAATAGAGAATGTCTACAACACGAGAGTGAAGAGTATTCGTAGTGACAATGGAACTGAGTTCAAAAATTCTTCGTTGAATGTATATTGCTCAAGCAAAGGCATACAACATCAATTCAGTGCACCATATGAACCTCAACAAAATGGTGTTGCTGAAAGGAAGAATAGAACTCTCATTGAAGCAGCAAGAACAATGCTTGCAGATTCAAGGCTTCCGGTCATTTTTTGGGCAGAAGCGGTGAATACTGCATGTCATGTTCTAAACCGGGTTCTTACTGTTAAAAAGCATAACAAGACTTGTTATGAGCTTTTGAACAATAAGAAACCGAATTTGAAAGGGTTTGAACCCTTTGGTGTCTCATGTACTTTATTGAAAACTAGTTCTCAACCAAAATTTGGTGAGAAGGCTGACGAAGGATATTTCCTAGGTTATGTGCCTAACTCACCAAATAAACGAGTTTTTAATAAAGTTACGGGACGTGTGGAAATAGTTTATAACGTTGAAGTTACGAGCTACACACATGACTCACATAAAGGATTAGATTGGCAATTTGACTATTCTGATCTTTTTAAGTCATTTAATGTCCCATTGTGTGATTACACGGTTGAACCTGTACTTACTGAACAGTTATTGTCAGGTGATGGAGATATTGGCTCCATTCCAACATCGACTGCTTCTGTAGATCCTAATCATACAACATCAAGTGCCACAGAACAACCTCCGGTGGATAACACTCAAGAGACTGACACGTCACCAGTGGTTACCGATACGATAACTTCTGATGAGATGTATAGTACTGATGAGGATATGCCACCTTTGGAAGAAATTGGCACCAATCTTTATGATAATATGGTGATTGAGCCGATAATAACCACAAGAATTCACAAAGATCACCCAACTGAAAATATCATTGGTGATCCAACTGCATCGGTTCAAACCAGGGCTAGTACTTCTGAGTACTCATGCCTTTTTGTTGCAATTATGGAGACTGGGATTATCAATCGATGTTCCTACTCGTGCTTTATCTCACAAATTGAACCTAAAAATGTTCAAATGGCATTAAAGGACAATTCGTGGGTCGAGGCAATGCAGGAAGAGTTGTCTCAGTTCTCAAAGTTGCAAGTCTGGGAATTGGTTGATTTATCTGTTGGAGAATATCCAATTGGAACTAGATGGGTCTTTAAGTGCAAGAAAGACGATCGGGGAATCGTAACTCACAATAAAGCTCGCCTAGTGGTTCAAGGGTTTAATCAACAAGAAGGAATTGACTACAATGAGGTGTTTGCACCAGTGGCTAGGCTAGAAGCAATAAGGCTATTTTTAGCATTTGCAGCATCTAAGAAAATGAAAGTTTTCTAGCTGGATGTTAAGAGTGCCTTCTTGTATGGCAAAGTCAAGGAAACGGTGTATGTTTCTCAACCACCGGGCTTTACTGATCCTAAGTATCCAGAAAGAGTATATCGTCTTGATAAGGCTCTATATGGATTACATCAAGCACCGAGGGCGTGGTATGAAACACTGTCTACTTATCTTCTTGAGAATGACTTTACAAGAGGAAGAATAGACAGTACACTTTTTGTCAAGTGGAAAGAGAGAGACTTTCTACTTGTTCAAGTTTATGTTGACGACATCATCTTTGGGTCATCCGACGAAAAGATGTGTAATGAATTTGAACAAGTTATGAAGAACAAGTTCGAGATGTCTGCTATGGGAGAATTGACGTTTTTCTTAGGATTGCAAGTCGATCAAAAGAAAGATGGGTATTTCATTCATCAAACAAAGTATACAAATGAGTTGTTAGAAAGATTCAAGATGGATGAAGCCAGACTATATCATACTCCGATACCGGAAAATCATGGACTTGGACCTGATACATCGAGTGATAGAGACGTGGACCCTACTCTTTATAGGGCCATGATTGGATCACTAATGTATCTTACTGCATCGCGGCCGGATATAATGTTTGCAGTATGTGTCTGCGCACGATATCAAGCCAATCCTAAAGAGTCTCATATGCAAGCTGTTAAGCGAATTCTTCGTTACCTCAAAGGGAAGCCGAAGCTGGGACTTTGGTATCCGACTGATGGAGACTTAGACTTTGTGGCTTACACTGATTCTGATTATGGAGGATGCAATCAGAACAGAAAGTCTACAACTGGTGGATGTCAATTCCTAGGGGGTAGACTGGTTTCTTGGCAGTGCAAAAAGCAAACCTCAGTCGCCATTTCTACATGTGAAGCTGAGTATGTTGCTGCTGGCAGCTGTTGTTCCCAGGTTCTGTGGATACAACAGCAACTGCGAGACTATGGGTTAAAATTAACCAATACTCCAATGATGATTGACAACGAATCCACCATGTCAATTACCAACAATCCTGTAAAGCACAGCAAGACAAAACACATTGACATACGTCATCACTTTATTAGAGACTGTGCAGAGAAAAAGCTTATACAGTTAGTCAAAGTTCCCTCAACTGATAACTTGGCAGACTTGTATACAAAAGCTTTTGACAGGACGCGTTTTGAGACATTGATTCAACTAAACAGAATAATTTGTCTTCCAAAGGAGTATGTCATACTTAGTAGTTTCTTTTATTTTTCTGCATTTTTCTTGAAAACGTTATGGTTTTATCTGCTGGGAAATGATAGTACATTAGAAGATTATGCTTAAATAACAATAAGTATAAGTCTTTGGATAGATGTGTTAGTAAATTCTAGGTAGTTACATTAAATCTACATCTTTTAAACCAGATATTTACTTATGTTTATTTTAGTATACACCTCTCTCCACATGTTATCCTTTGCTTAGAAAATTGAATCTAGACAGCTTCATTATATGATGTACTGATAGGCAAATTCTGCTATGATTTCTGCGCATATAATAAGTAATAATGCTTCTGTATGCTATCTAGTGTGATCTGCGATATGATGTATGACATAAGTCTTAATTGTTGAATGATAGTCTAACCATGCACTGTTATCAAGGATCTATGAATATATGTCAAGACAAATAGTAAGAATTATGGCTATTAGCAAAACTACTGGTGACTTTGTTGTACTGAGTACAGACCTGACTCCTTTAGTTTTGCCAATGGTTTCAAACTTATCTTGTTCATACTAAGGGATCTTATGTTGTACTAAGTACAGATCTAGAACCACTAGTATCTTCAAAATAGCTTTGATGTTTGTCAGATTTTAAAATAACTCAAGGGTATGTTATATGCTTCGAACAGAACATCATTTAGTAACCTCTACCTTGAATCTGAAAGATACAGTATTATGTGTTTTACTTGATTTCTCAGTATGTCATATTTTGGATCACGTTAGGTAATGTACATACCAACAATAAAGGCTTGCTATGAAATCATTGTAGACTTTGTTTATGTGGATCATAATATCGGTAATCGTCTTGAACTATCTATGATATTTGAACATTTCATGATTGATGAATCATTTGTTCTCAATTCCTGTAAATGTATGATTAATGAATGTGATATATGTTGTGGAAATAGGTAACCAAGTTATACTTTCATAAAAATAAGTTGATAAATGGTTAAGTTGTACTTATGTGTAACTTCTTGTGAATTTCATGTGGTATGTATACTAACAATCTTCCAAGACTTTTTAAATCTTAAAGTACTGCATATTCTCTCTAATATGATCCCTGCGCAGATTCAACTATTAATGTTCAGCATTTGTAATAGTCTATTTTCATTGTTTCGTTAATAAAATGGTACTTGATACCTTTAATTTTGTTTGAATCATTGTTTTGTTTGTTTCTTTCTTGTTTTTCATCCTTTGGAATTCAATTCATCTATACTTTAGCATTCCGTGTTGTCTCAATGTGACAAGATTGCATTTGGTTTCATTTACAGCTTAAGAACTGTGGATTACTACTTTAATAATCAGTTATAAGCTATCATGCTTAGACGTGTCAACTTAAATGTGAACATGTAAAAGCATATTCAAAATATACGACTTATGACGTTTTGTAATAAGTTATATATACTTTAATTTGAGACTTTATGTGACAAGTTAAAGCACACAGTTATAATTATTAACTGTTTCTGTCAAATTAATGATTATAATTGATAATTAAGTTCGTACACTTAATAGTTCAATTACGATTTGTAGATTAAATACAATAATTCAATTCAATGGATAGTTTTGGTTTTTGACTTGTACCAAATACTCGTTTGTTATATTTAAAATTACATTTGCATGGTTGACTAGTCAAAGATGCAAATTAGGCTTGAAATACAAAAATACAAACGGTACAAGTCCACTGCGAACCCAGATCTGCGAACCCAGATCTGCGAACCCAGATCTGCGAACCCAAATTATGCGAACCCACATCCACGAACCCAAAACTTGCGAACCCATATTTTGCGAAGTGAGTTACTGTATAAAACCCTCAAGTCAACAAGTCCACTTCTCACTTTTACAAACACACCTGCGAACCCAATTTTTGCGATTCGAGTTCTTGCGAAGCGAACCGACTGTTTTTCTTCGATTTTGGATCTTTACAAAACAGGGACAGGTTTTTCAATCCGACAACTCTTTTCATCTTTCAAATCCGCATCTATTGAGGTAAGAATCATTTGATTTCATCCGCTAATTTGTGATTAATCGCATATTTTAGACTTTTGAATGTTTTTGTTTAGTTTTTCACGGATTATTCCATAATTAGTGGAAAAGAAAACATAAAACTTATAAAGTTAGGTAAATCGGTACTTAATCACTATGTTTGTATCATTTATTTGCGTTTTCTTGGCTTTGTTTCCTGATTTCAAAAATCTGGGCTCGCATACGCTCCTGCGAACTGAGATCCAATCTCAGTTCGCAAATTCCTCTTGCGAATCGAACTCATGTGTTGACTTCTGTTGACTGCGAAGCGAACCCATGTGTTGACTTCTGTTGACTGCGAAGCGAACTCATGTGTTGACTTCTGATTGACTGCGAAGCGAACCCATGTGTTGACTTCTGTTGACTGCGAAGCGAACTCATGTGTTGACTTCTGTTGACTGCGAAGCGAACCCATGTGTTGACTTCTGCTGACTGCGAAGCGAACTCATGTGTTGACTTCTGATTGACTGCGAAGCGAACCCATGTGTTGACTTCTGTTGACTGCGAAGCGAACTCATGTGTTGACTTCTGTTGACTGCGAAGCGAACCCAAAAAGTTGACTTTGTTGCCTTTGATTAATTGACTTGTTTGTTTCGTTTCTATTTTAACATGACTTAGACTTATTTTCGATTTGCGACATTTATGTTTACAAGTAATTAATAAGTCTGACTTTGTTATCATACGTTTCGACTTAGGAGATTTTTGCTTATAAGTAAAATACGTATTCTTGCCAGTATATATTCTGTTCTATCATGTCGAAAGACTTCCGACTCATTTGTAGTCGTGCGGCGTGTTCCGATATTCGATCGGCGGTATGACTGTTCAGGATATGCTTTATAACTAGCGAACTATATATAATTTAGAGAATATAATTGAAAATTTAAGTCTTGTACGCTTAATTGTTCAATTAAGTTCAGTGAATTACATTATTAATTAATAGTAAACATAGATGTTCGGTGATCATTTTTGTTCACAATACATAGATGTTTAGAATTAATTAATGTTCGCTCTGTGTTAGTAGTTATCGAGCTTATTTACCATTCGTGTAACTCTTTTGATTACAGAAATGGCTGCTCGATCATTTGCTCCGGGTCATAACATTCTTGTTAATCTTGATGTAAATGAGCATGGAGCTGAACACTTCACTGAGATTCTAACATATTTGGCACGTTCGAGAATTCGATATGCTGTTACTGAATCTCCACCTCTATCGCGTGACCTGCTGACTCAGTTTTGGGATAATATTGAATTCAATGCTGCTGCAAACCCTCCAGTAATTCATACTAGGGTTAATGGCATTCCAGTTATCTTCTCTGCTGATGATTTGAGACAGATACTACATCTGGGTACAGTCGAGCAGGAAGCTGGCCCTTCTGTGTACTCCTCGGACTTCATTGAGGGTGCACTTGGGCTCATGGGTTATTCTGGCCCTAAGCGTGGACGCCAATTCATCAAGGCCTTTGTTCTTGGCCAATGGAGGTTCCTGTTCCATATTATTGTGACAATCTTCGGGAACAAGAAGGGCGGATACGATGAATTGAGCCCCGAGCTGTTATCTGGATTACTGTCACTGGTTTATCATAAACCATACAGTTTTTCCTCATACATTTTTAGCTCTTTCATTGGGTAGATCACTGGAGCTGTTCGCTCTAAGTTTATGCTCTATCCACGTTTTTGCATGATCATTATACTTCAGCGCATTCCTGGATTGCTGAATATTCAGTCAGATTTGCATGTGGATCGGATCGGACTTCGAACATACAACGCTTGTTTTCTTAATTCTTCTCGACGTCCGGATCAGATCAAGCTGGAAGCTTGTGATCTTTTTGGTCATCTTCTTGATGAACATTATTTAGCTCCACCCAACAATGGATGGTTGGATGCCGATGCTCCACTGCAACATCAACCACCCCCTCCAGCACAAGTTCCAGCTCAGCCGGCAGTTGCTGCTCCACAGCCCGGCCCGCACGAGCTTATTGAGGATGTGTTGAACCAAGCAGCTCAACCTGATGTTGCTGCTAAAGTATTACATGAGGTTCTTATTCAGAACGATGATGCCACTGATCCACTCTTACTTGAGGTGGAAAATTTTCAGGCAATCGAAACCGTCGATCCAGAGGTTGTTCAACCTGAGGGTGAACGGGTTTCAGCTGATCAAGATGCTGGACCGTCCAGTGCTGCTGACAAGGATGGTGTCACTGCATCTGATACTGAGGATGAGGATAGTGATGATGATCCTTCTCCTTCCTTTTTGACGGGAATTCCTTCAGGAATGATTCGTCAAGGTTCAAGACTAATCATGGATCCTGCCTTAAAGGGCAAACGCAAATTTGATGATCGTGATCCTGATTACAGTTTGGTTGATGAAGATTCTGAGGAGGACGATGCTTTACCTCTTCAAACCAGCCGCCGCAAACGCATTCGCTCTTCAACTGCTCAATTGACTATTGGCGAATTATCTCGTCCTGCGGTACGGACAACACCATCACCGCCACCAATGCCTACTTTATCACTTTCTCCTGTGCCAAAGCCTACTGCTTCGGAGCCTCTTATTCTTCAATCTACTAAGGCCAGCCTTATCACAGCACGGTTGTTATTGGCTGATGTTGCTGCTCTCATTGGTAAACATCTTCCCTCATCTGATACTGCAACTGAATCAGCAACTGCCATTCCTCTTCGGACTTCTGACCGTGTCACTACTTTGGAACTGCGGGTTAAAGCTGTGGAATTTTAGAATCTCAAACTTGCCGCTCTACTTAGTACTCAAAGTGCTTCAACGACTCACTTGTTGAGATCCCATGCGCTTCTATTAAGTGAATCTGCTGATCAACAGCGGCAGATTGACCGTTTGGAACGCATGGTCAACCGTTTGTTGACGGGACAGTCATCTCAGGGGGAGATTATGGCATATCAAATTGCCAGAGACGAAGATGAGTTGATAAAGAAACGGCGTCATGAGGCCTGTAAGGATGATGAAGAGCTAAGGAAAAGGCGAAAGGACACAGATGATGATCCCAACTCACAAGATGATAGAGAGCCGACTGGTCCGTCAACGACTGGTGAGCTTCCTATAATTCAGGGGGAGTCTACTAAGGCAAGTGGAAGTGGTGCTGGTACAAGTGCACAAGAGGGTGGTGCAACTGAAGGTGAAGTTTACATTAACTTAGACTAAGTTGTAATTCTATTTCAACCTCTGTAATTTGTAACTTAAGAATATTTTGTCATATATATATTAGACTTGCGATTTATTTTTACAAGTTAAATATATTTAGTCGACTTGAGATTTATAATAACAAGTTAATTAAATAAGTTATAATAAATAAAAATTGTGTGGAATTTTGATCGAAAGTCTACCGACTTACAATAGTCGTGTGGCGTGTCCCGAGTTAGTTTCGGCGGTCAATCTTTTAGTATAATCTTTGCATTTTAGACTTGAGAATCGTCAGACTGACAAGTTAATTATGCAGAAGAATTAATTAATGGTAAGCCTGAATGTTTGGTGATCATTTCACAATACATTAGTGTTTAAATTTAACTAATATTCTGATATTATAAGACTTTTGAAATCTTAGATTGATTGTAATTATACGTTAAGATCAATGAAAGATTTATAAGTTCATATAATGTATTCGAGATACACAAAGAAATTAATAAGAAAATTCTTAGATTGATTCAGGGAAATCAATAAAAGAATTTATGATATTAATTGCTATTGATTAATATGGAAATCCTTAGATTGATTCAGGGAAATCGATGAAAGGATTTAGAATATTAATGATTATTTGTGTATGACCTAATATAGGTTTGGAAGTGCTAGATCTATCCGATTCTGATAATGATATACTTGATGAGATAGACGAAGACATTGATTATGATCTAGAGGAGGGAGAGTTTGTACCTCTTGAAGATTGGTCTTCTGTCTCGGAGTCTGGGCTAGATGAAGGTGTAGATCTTGATGCTGACATCGATGAACACATAGTAAGCCCCTCAAAGACAAATGTTATCTTTCAGGATGAGGATGGAGAAAGAGTTTTGGACTTAGATGAAAATCTAAGTGAATCAACTGATTCTGAATCCGTTGATGAACTTCCTGAGAAATTGAAGAATAATCCGATGTTTAGACCTTTGAAAAGAAAAAGGGAAAAGACATGGATTAAAGAAGTAGATATCACTGGAAAACGTATACCTAAAAGGGGTATAATAGGATGGTATTACGATGCCGACTTAAAGCTTTTCGCAATAAAAAGATATGACGGAGTTCAATACTTTGAAAAGAAGCTTGCAGTCTTCAGTTCTTTACCGCGTTTTGAAATCCGAGACTTGGCTAGAATGGAAATGATTAACCCCAGTAATGATCCTTTTGGACGATACGTAGAGAAGGTTATCAGGACTGAGGGTAGATCATTGAAGTTTCAAAGAATTAAGCCGAGGGTTGGAAAAACAATGAAGCTTAATGAAAGAAGCAAAAGAACTGGAAGGCGTCGAAGAATGAAGGTATATCCAGCTGTGAAATGCATGCAACAGATTCCTTTAAAGACCATGCCTCAAGATATCTTAGGCAAATTGAAGAGATGGTCTATTTGATTCTGTGACTGGAGAAGCTCTCATGTTTGTACATGATGATGAAGTAGAGTATGAAGAGAGCGAGATCTTAAAGATTTATGATCGACGACATCTGATGAACTTATCAAGGGCTGACCTATTAATGTTACACAAGAATAGGATCACTGCAATTGAAGGATGGGAAGATGTTGCTCGAGACTATCAGTCAATGGTTAAAACATGCATCAAGCTGAAGATATATGCTGGAAGTAAAATTTACAAGTGATTACTAAAGACAAACTTGAAGACCAAGACACTAAGACAGCTAGAGCTATTGTCAAGGGGGAGTCTGTTGAGACATGTTTTGTGACAACAGATCTAGCTTGAAATTAGTCTTTCTAGTTTGTAATAGGTCTTGTATTAATTGTAATCGAGTTTGTACATTGTTTTGAATTGTAAATGAAAAACTGTGGTTGGAAAACATTTTAGAGTGAAAAATCAAAAAGCTGAAAAATGTTGACCAAGTTTGACCGCGAACCGAGTCAGTTCGCAGGACAAATTTGGGCTGCGAACCGAGTCAGTTCGCAGAAGCCCATAACCCGCGAACTGAGACGGTTATAAATACAAATTAGGTTTCAAACCTAAAAAACTTTTGCCTATACACACATACGAACTTCCTGAGTTTTCCAGAGCAATTAAACCTTCTAAAGGCTAGGTATTGATCGTTTAACTGAGATTAATAATCAATACGAAGCAAATTAGATACCCGATTCACTATAATTGTGAAACAATTCGTTATAGATCCTATAACTAAGTATTGAGGGATTCCGCACTTTAATACGTTAGATAACCTCGTTATCGATCCGAATAGACACGGACTTACAACTGTCCATATGAATCTTCATTCTGACACAAGTCTTTACCATCATTTGATAATCTCTTGCAAGATCACCCCATGCTTCATTCGTCAAGATCCTGTTTTCGTTTAACCTCAACAGGTCCTTCTTCGACAGATTCATCAGGTGTCGATGGTCATAGACTGTCAGAATTACTCTTTCTCCTCCTTCAACTTCATCATCAGCTTCAACCATGACAGCTTCACCAGTCTCTGAATCCACGTGCCAATTCAGAAGATTTCCCAGAATATTCTGTGGCATTGTCTTCATAGTATTTTATAACTTAAGTACTTCACGATGCCTTTCATAGTATTTTCCATAGTAATTACGATGTACTACACTTATAGTGTTTCCATGGTAATCTACGATGTACTTCTACGATGATTACATAGTGTTGTAATTAAACCAAAACACAGATAATTAATTACCTTGTATTAAGGTTCGCGAAGCCTTAATATCAAGGTTGTAATCACGTTCGTTGGTGGAAAGGCGATATTCGTATTTAGGTTTTAAAATCATAAATAGAAAGCATAATTAAAACACTACATTTCCGAATAAACAGCGTAACATTATGCCATAATTATTTAGCTAACTACATCATAACAAACACGCAAAGTAACTACTCGCTAATCATGGCAAGTCCTAGATCTAGCACAATAACAATAATATTAAACATTGTAATTAAGATAGATAAAGGATAGAAATAACCGTAGATTATAACGAGTTCGTAAGAGGCTTGAAATTACAAGAGTTGGACTCCTAGCGTATTCCAAACGTATTACAATTCTTCTTCACGTACCCTCTCTCATTAATTACTAAACTAGTAGTAATTAATTCCTAATCTAGAAAGAGGAGGCTTAGAGAGAGAAACAACTAAGTTGAAAGTATTATTGAGTGGATTAGGATGATTTGGTTGAATGAGGAGGTTGGTATTTATAGGCAAGTTCCCGAACCGTATTTTGACCATCCGAACCGTATTTGACCTTCACAAAATCGACCCGTATTGCGCGAACCGTATCAAGATGCAAGATTTAAGCATATACTGGTCGCGTGAGCCATGATACGGTTCGTTTGAACCGTATACGGTTCAATCCCACCCGTATACGGTTGGTTTGAGCCGTATACGGTTCAAACTCAGCCGTATACGGTTCACGCGGCCCGTATTTGCGAGGTCGTGACTCTTGTGTGCGAGATCGTAATTCGTTCGTGCTTGTTTTCGCTCTAACTTCTTCGTTACTCGTCCGATTTTAGCGATTCTTGAACCCACGCGATCGTAATCTTCTAATCTTTAGTTTAAGCTTGATAGATTATAATTTCCATAAAATTATCAAATCGTTGATCAGATCGCGAGCGAAACGTCTTGTGTTGAACTTGTTCTCTTTTCTTCGTTTTTCGCCCGTTTTTGTTGAGTTTTGCAACACCGTCTTCGTAATCACCTAATTAACACAATAAAGAAAATAATTGTAATATTTGGGTTAAAATGATAATTATTTAATTAAAGTAGGTAAGATAACGTGGGTAAAAACGTGACTTTTTACGCGTTATCAGTGGATAGGAAGTCAACTAAGCTGAAGGAGAATCAAGATCAAGACTGAAGAAACTAGAGTTATTGTCAAGGGGGAGTCTGTTGGTATATCTTGTGTGACAACATCGTTTAGTTTGTAATAGGTCGTTTTTTTTAGTCTTTGTAATTGTTAACTTTATTTTACTTTGTATGTAAGTTCGTGTGAACTTAGGATCATACGAACTTAAAGTTCTTATGGGCCTCAAGACAGTCAAGTTCGTAGGGTCCAGCCCGTACGAACTTAGGTTCTATGTATTGATAACTTCACATGTTTGAAGTTAATCAATTGTTTGTGTATTTTGTAAGGCATAGCAGAAGCAAGTTCGAATAGATTGCTAGTGTTTTGTCTTAGGTTGAATGTAATCAAGTTTTACGTTCAATAAAAGTGTTCTTTACATATTCGTGTTTACTTGTTATTATCATTGTGTTTAATTGAGGATTTCACACTCAATTATACTTGTTACCTTGTGAATCCAGATCACAGGAACCTACAACTGCGAAGAAGTTATGCATTATATCAGCACTTGCAAAAGAAAAGTGGAAGACGATGCTAACAAGAGAAATAGCAAAATGACCGATGAGGGTTCTATGTCTACTCAATAGCGGGATCATGCAACAATTTATGTTTAAACTTTATGTGTTCTTTATGTATTTTATTTTGAGAATATTCGAGTGTTGGTTTCAATTTGTACTTATGTTGGGTGTTGTGACTAATTTCTCATTTAAATTAGACTATTGATTCAGTTACATAACCCTTTAATTCAGAGAATTAACTCTTGGATTCAGTAAAGTAACTCACTGATTTAATATTTTAACTCTTTAATTCAGTAAAATAACTCTTTGATTCATTGATCTAACCATTGATTCTGTTTGCATACCCTTCAATTCATGGAAATAACCCTTCGAATAAAGCTGACACATTAAAACATTTGAATATTGACTCAACTTCATTTCAAGGAAATCTGACACATTTCATATAAACACGAACACATTTGATAAATAGGACGAACATGAATATGAAGATGGTGAGCACGTTAAGACTGGGCACTAGTTTGGCATCAAAAGATCCCTCTCATTGTGATAAACTAACAAAATTCATAATAAATAATCGAGAATTAAAGTCACAACAAACAAGCTAAAAGCTCTTGTTCAGCAGTACATATCCTCACATGAGCATAGTATTACTATACACCCTAGATCCAACAAACCAAAAATGTTGCTACCAAAATTCTTTTTTTACTTAAAGCCCAAACTAACAAAACATTAACTGTTAAACAAGTACTAATGTGAGTCTGCTTTCTAGAATGAGGGTATATCAACAAGAGTATAACAACTATAGCCTTCTATGACTATCTCCCACCATATCTCTTCCATCAATCTTTTCTATTGCCTTATGTCTCCTTTTCAATGGTTGTTTATCATCATACCAGGTGGTAGTGTTCTTGCAATTAATGGCAACATCAAGTGTGTAGATGCAAAAAGCAAAGGCAAATAATGTAGATGTTTTTGCAGCAACTGAAGCTGAGTACCACCACCAAGTGTTGTTAATATACTTTGACTTAATCATGGATTCAAGTACTAAAGTTGCTTCCACCATCTGCAATGCAAAAAGGACGATCTCATTTTAGGTCATATACTCATATTTCTAGCATAATGGATGGTCAGGCATATCTAGTAACAGGCCAAAGGGATAAAAATTCTAATAAGAATCATAAAAATGAACATACCTTATATATTCTACTAGCAAATTTAACAAATGCACACCATGTTGATCTCCATTCGGGACTTGCCCCGGAAATCCTTTTTGATGTGGCAGTGCAGCTTCCATATCTAATATATTTTTTCTTCAAATAACTTAATATATGACCAACATTCGATTTAAATAGCTTTAATTAAGGCTCATTGATTTTACATAATCAAAGGGTAAATTAATTGAATCAAAGAGTTATTTTCCTGAATCAAATGGTAAATTTACTAAATCAAAGAGTAAAATTACTTAATCAAAAGGAAAATTTACTGAATCATATAGATATTTTACTGAATCAAACACGGTTGTTATTAATACACACGGTACTCATGGTACATGACAATCAACTTACCAGGATCCCCGTATTCATAAAGGCTCTTGTAGGACCCTTGGTGATCTTAATCACGAGGTAATCAAGTTTATATGAGTGCGTAATCCTCAAATAAACTAAACTTTAACAAACAAGTTACTACAAATGTTTTATTATCACAAAACAAGCTTTAATGAACGTAATCTTGTATTACATTTAAACTAAGACAATATTACAACAGAGTATTCGAACTTGGCACTGAAAATACAATTCTAAACTCTTGAAATAAACATTTTCGGACTTGTATATTCATAGCCACCTAAGTTCGTACGAACTTCTTTGTACCTACCTACAAGTGTCACACCCCATCTAAGGCGGAAACGCGGAGTGTGACAGACAAGATCGTCATAACACATCGATATATAAAAGAGAAATCACTAAATGAAATTCAAATAATGGTTCATGACGTCGCCCGACACAATTGGAGACTTGTGTCATGGTTAATCATTTCCACTGATTCATAGCCAAATAAAACAAGTACTTAAGTCCCACACTCCGGGATGGGTTTAGGGCAAAACACACCCAACCAACTAATCATGCAACACCAAATATTTAAGTACCAAATCCAAACAAAGTCTTAAATGTAATGCTAGTCACATCCTCAATGGGCACACTTAATGGTCTTGCTAAAGTCTTTAAGTCCCTAGCTCCTTACTCATTACTATTATTACCTGAAAAGAGATGCTCGAAAACGTCAACACGGGGTTGGTGAGTTCGTAGGTTTAGAATAACATAAATAGTGTTGTGCAGATTTAAGTAGGACACATGAGTGTAATAGTACATAAAAGTGCAATTAATGTATAGCATAACAGCACAATTGAATCTAACGACGAGTATAAAAGAGTATAACAGTGTATGTCGAATTATATTCATCCAAGGCCAAGAATAAAGGGGCAAAGTTGGTCCAACGACTAGTATACCAACTACAAGGGTGGGGGTGTCAACCCAATAGTACTATCAATACCTCTCCGTCGGTTCCAACCTGGAATTAACAATTGTAAAGAATAAATAGCGTAGCATAGAATAAAGCAGAATCCCACGTTAATTCAAAAATGTACACAAAACACACATCATGTCCAAAAGTATAAAAGAGTAGATCACAACATAAACGTATTTAAAATGATTTGAGCATCCTTTTCCCCCTAGGGAAAGTATAAAGAAAATGGGGCCACGAAAACTCACCTTGAGTAGTAGGTAAGTACCAGTTGCGCAAAGATCCAATTTAAAATTCTACATTAGAACAAATATATAAGACAAAACATGATCAAGACTACAAGCCTTCCCATTGTAACCCATCGATGAAATGTGCATGACCATATCAAATACAAGTCCAATAAGTCATTTACCAAATATCAACAAACTATAAGACTCATTACTCTTTGAGATGATTTTTAAATGGGTGATTTGCCCAAAATATTATATAATTTGACTTTACTGAAATTTTAAGTCATTTTGAATATTTTCAAATACATTAATCTGAATCACTTAATCCTCCAATATTTTTATTATAGAGCTTTAAGGTGTTAAGAATTTATGGAAATTTTTCCATAATTTATTTTATTACGTTACTATTTTAAAAAATTCCTTAAAGTGAACTGCTCGTAAAAAGTCATTGTTCACGCACCAGAAACTTTTATGAAAGTTAAAAATCTAATAATCCTTTAAAAATTCTCATGTTTTTATTATGAGATCTTAACACATCAAGCATGTTCCAGAAAAATTTTCACTCCCTAAATCGCAAAATTAAGCAAGTTATGATTTTTTAAAGTCGACCTAATTTTCTGTCGAAATCCCAGATTTGACCACTTGACTTGTAACGACTATTTGACCGACCAAAACTCGTCGTTTTGACACGAAACCACTTGGAACAGAAAGCAGATTATTGAAATTCAATTTGAACTCATAATACGTGACCAAAAAATATCTTATGACCAGTTTATGACCTCACAAAGTCGGACTAATGAATCTGCCCAGATTCTGAAATAACCAAACACAATTTTTTGATCAAACAGATAATTATACGAGCATCTAAAATTCATAAAAAATTATTCTAATATATTACTTTGATATTTCTCTTTTATTTCATCAAATTGATTACAATAGGAGTCAAGAATCAAAGAAACACCAAGCAAACTTACTGAGGATTCAAGAGACGACTCTAACGCTTAAGATTCTTGAAACGGATAATCAAAAGGATGAAGATTGATGATGTGAGGATGAATTTCGGCTGGGGAGAGGGAAAGAGGTATTTAGGGTTTTAAAAAAGTTTAAATGAGGCTAAGGTTGTGAATATATAGGATTATATTTGTGACAACCCTCGAAAAGCGGTACTTTCCGTGCACTTTAAAATCATGCATTCTTACGCTAATTCCCTTTAATGAAATCAAACGTGTTTTAAACGGAGATAAGTCTAGCACACGCCCACGTTGCACGTTTTGGTTCACACTACTTTAATGCTTGATGCATTTCGTTTAAGTAATTATTGAGAATTTCACAATATAAATCGGATGATTTCCGATAAACACGAACGTGGGTGATAACTTTTTTCCCGAACGGTGTAAAACTATTGAATATAATTAGTAGTTAACTACTTATATTGTTATGCTACTTAAACTAATCATTTAGAAGCTTAAACATGTCAAAATAATTCCAAGCAAGCTAGCACATAGCTCTAATTTAACCAAGCAAGCTAGCACATAGCTTTAATTAAATCCAAGCAACCTAGCTAGCATGTCACTTAATTCAAATGCAGATTCCTTTTCTACGTGATCTCACTTCGCAAGCTCCTTTCTCAACCATATGTTTTCTCCTACTTGGTTACTTGCTTAATTTCACACTCACATGTTTACTTGCTTGCTTATAATCCAATGCCACTTGCTCCCTTGATTTGATTGAAAGACTAAGCACCTCCCATCACCACCTCCTCTTGCTTCACATTTAAGAAAGGCATTAAGCAAGAGAAAACATTACGTACACACACTTCACAATTTCATTTCAAAAATTCTGCACATTTCTCTCTCTCATTTTCCCTCTCATTTCACCACTTTCACCACCTCGTTCAAGAACAACCACCACAAACCACCACAAACCACCACAAACCACCACAAACCACCACCTTTTATACCTCATTTTTCACCTCCTTTCAAGCTCTTGATCATCATTAAGTATTTAAAAGGAGATTTGGGTTGAAGATTTCAAGTTCTCTTCTTTTTTACCATTTCATCCTAGAGCATTGTAAGGAAACTCTCCCTTTTGATCTCTTCTTTTCTTTCATTTTAAATACCTACATGCTAGATGTTCACTCGTACGTTAAAATCAACTAATATATATGTATCTATGTGTTATTAATGGTGAAAACTCGTTAAAAAGAATTAGAGAAACTCAAAACTCAAAGAAACTTACTGGACAGAAACTTTGGACGACTTTGGAAGACCATAACTCGGTCATAAAATAACCAAATCTAGTGATTCTTGAGCCTAACATTAAGTTTAAGAAGTTAGGTTTCCAACCCAAGTGGTCTCATGTAATTTGGACAAGTTTTGATACCTCAAATCGATTTTATAAGAACATGTGTCTAATCTGTCTTCAGGAGACGAAATATGACTCTACTTTACGAGACCATAACTTTTTATCCACATATCCAAAAGAGATGAATCTTTTTCCTAAAGGTCAAATTTTGTCTTATCTTTAAAAGTAGTATGATCACGTTTTGTGAAGATGAGTCTAGCTCTGTGAACAAGTGATTTTCCTATCAACTGTCCAGAAACGTAGCTGATGTACCTTTGTGTACTAATAAATAGTTTTGAACCCCTTATACTTGTTCAAAAATTATGAATCTTACTTTTCTGTAAACCTAAGACATAGGAGAACATATGATAAAAATTTCATAAGAAAATAAATTCGTTTGACCAGTCAAAACGATACCACAAGAAGGGTAAAAAAATAGGCAGAATCTGTTAAAAATGTAAACAGCACTAACTTTGGTCAAACAGCACTAACTGTGACTTAACAGCACTAACTGTGACTTAACAGCACTAACTGTGGTCAAACAGCACTAACTGTGACTTAACAGCACTAACGGTGGTCAAACAGCACTAACTGTGACTTAACAGCACTAAATGTGGTCAAACAGTACTAACTTTGGTCAAACAGCACTAACTGTGACTTAACAGTACTAACTGTGGTCAAACAGCACTAACTGTGACTTAACAGCACTAACGGTGGTCAAACAGTACTAACTTCGGTCAAACAGCACTAACAACACTAACAACACTAACAGCACTAACAGCACTAACGACACTAACATCACTTACTTAACAGCACTAACGACACTAACGACACTAACAGCACTAACGACACTAACTTTGGCTTAACATCACTAATAATGAAAACAACATTACAAAAACAACACTAAGCCCTGTAAACCCAATATTTTCCAATCTTGAACAAATAGATAAATGTATTTAAACGTCACGTTTTGAACAAATGATAATGAAAATTTTTAATCGATTTAAGAATCGCGTTTTCACTAACGATATACATTTTAGGTTTAAAAACCTTAAATGTACACTGTAATAGCAAAGTAATTATGTTTTCGAGAAACATACAAGTATGCATACGAAACTATCACCAACGGGTCGTACATACGTTTAAATGGCAAGTAATACTCCTACTAGTTGAGTGAACAACTAGCATAGACAGGCCGTTAGAGCCGTCTACTTATATAATTGACCTCATGCGTATAGGGCGTTAGGAGGCTATTTCTATTTGGGCAAAAGATACATTTTGAAACGCTAGCACTCTTGCTCACCAGGTTAATTCGCAGCCCCTATTTTACTGTTTTTTTTAATGCTTTATAAATTGGGGTGAAAAACATATGAACTGTTTTGTAAACATGACAAACGAATCTTTGTATGATCCTAAGTTAACATGATGTAGTGCATTGAAGTCCTCTTGCTTGCACAATATAACCATTAGCTAGATGACGCTAGCCACGTGGATATACGGATAGTACTATCGGGGTGACTACCCACCATAATTGTTATCGGTTAGTCGCGCTAACTGTCGACATTGTATCGAAATAAGGATCGTATATCTAGTTTGTTGAGAGGCACAAGCAAGTAATGTGAGTCGTGGATTGGTTATAGGCTTAAGGATCGATACTTTAACTCGTAGGACCTAGCTAGTCTGCGGGGGATCATCGTCATGAATGATTTGATTGGTAATAAACTGTTTGAAATTATAAGTAACTTATACACGTTGGTTGTATACGATATTGCAAAGGTTTATGCTTGCAAGCGATTGATTTATACAAGTAAAGGTTTATTGATAGAGTCATAAACCTGTGAATTCACTCAACAATTTTGTTGACGTTTTATAAATATGTTTTTCAGGGAATTAGCCACGAAGTAAGAATCATGCATGCATATTGGGACCCTTGCTCACCACGATGAATAGGATGCCAATTATTTTGGAAATATTGAACCTATTTAATATGATTGAAATGTTAATCATATCATTTTGCAAAACGATTATCGTACTTGTAAACTTGATGAAGTTGTAACCTTTGATCTTAAACTATTTATGGCATTCTAATGATACGTTTGCGATAATCATACGCTTATTGATCGTTCTCGTCACGCCCCCGAGCTTCCGCACTTGTTACTCGTGAAACGATTTTATCGGGGTGTGACAATATTTGCTTAATTGTAGGAGATCTTTTCCTTGCTCTCTACTCTTTCCCTTGGCTGATTTTTGTAGGATTACTATAGTGTTTTCCCAATTTAATTTTGACTATGGTTATGTGTGACAATTTATTTTAGGTGCATCTAACTTTTTAACCTATTACATTCCCGTTACTTAATAATTATAGATTTTTGCTTAGCCTATTACATATACATTATATTATTTAAAATTCTTATTATTTATAGACTTATAATTATCATTCATTTATGATGTAACTTTCGCGTAACGATTTTTAAATATAAGTGGTTAAACATCTTAGAAAAGACATGGAGTCTTTATAAGCATTGACATGTCACTTTGATAATTGCACATAGAATAATATCTAGGTCTACTAGTTTCACCTATATACAAGTCTCCAGTCTTAGTATAGTATCTAACAATTGACTATCTAAAGTCTTATTTCAACTTACCAAGTCATAATTAGTTTACAGATAAAGTAAAGGTCAACCGATAGTCAACTAACCTGATTTGGTGACGGTTGTCACAACAAGTTCGTACGAACCTACTAAAATACACAAGTCCAGAAATATTTATTTTAAGAGTTTAGAATTGTATTTTCAACAGCTCTTGGTTTGCAATCTTTACCATGATGCCCAAAGAGTACCTTTTCCTTGTGTTTGATGTTTTCAATATTTTTATCGACACCCCTTATTCGCTTTCGATTACAAGATTCCTTTGGAGGTGGAGTCATAAAATCGCCGTCTCAGGTGTATGAATCTAATTTGGAGGTACCTGTCACAAACAATATGATTCACTTAATAGAGTCAATAGTTGTGATTCACAACATGAATTCAAGAAATAACAAGTGTGATTACGAAACAAGACATGTTTGATTAAGAAATAACAAGTTCGGTTCAAGTAAACTAAATTTCAATACATAACAATAGTTTCGAGCATAAAAAGTTGAGGTGCATGAATGTAATTTGGCGGTACCTGTCACAAACAATTGATTCTCTTAATATATTCAATAACTGTGATTCGCAACATGAATTCAAGAAATAAAAAATGTGGTTCAGGAACATAACAAGTGTGATTCAGGTACAAAACATGTTTGATTAGAAATAACAAGTTCAATTCAAAAAATATGAACATGTTACTTGAACTTTTGTTACCAAAAATTCAGAAATAACAAGTCTAATCCAACTAATCTAAATTTTAGTACATAACAACTGTTAAAATTTTGTTACCTTGAACATTTCCTTGATTCACAATGCTTGTTTTCACCATTTTCAAGTTCTCAACCACAAAGTATTTAAGGTTTTTCTTTTTTTTAATATTCAGCAACACCTGTTGAATAACCTAAATTCGGTACAACATAACAAATTTACTGAATCAAAGAGAAAGGATTGATGCGATTTCAACTACTGAACATGCATGCAATTTCAAAAATCGAACATTCTTTCAAAAATTGATGCGATTCCTTGCGATTCCTTGCGATACCTTGAATATTAAATCAATTTTTGTTCGCAATATTCCCTACAATACCATGATTCAGTTCCTATGTTTTTCATAAACAGGTATGTAGGTTATTGCGATTTCTACAATTATGGTTTTCGAAAGTGCAAGTTATTGATTCAGAACCTGCAAAATTGCAATTATACGACATGAGATTCCGGTGAGTTTTTATGGTTACCTGCGATTTCTTCAATAACCAGATACACGATTTCTTCAACTAGGGTTTTGTAATTTTGTTTCATGATGTATTTTAAAATGGGATTGAAAAGAGGATAACAGCGATTTCATTTCCTTAATCCATACGCCAGTACGTTTTTTCTTTTCTATTTTAGTTGATTCTTTTTCCTTTTATAAATTAATAAATTGTACAATTTTACCACTAAAGTATTTAAAATCATCTCATCCATTAATTCATGAATCTAATGGCCAAAAACCCTTCTCTCCTTTCTTCACCAAATTTTCCTTCTCCCTTGAACCCACTCCTATTTATATATATAAATATATATTGTAAAATAGTAACTACTCCCTCCGTCCCAAATTAAGTGTCATGTATCAGATTTCATGGAGTTTAAGAAATTGCTTTATCTGTTAGTGAAGATGACACTTTTTACCCTTACTTTTTGCACAAACTCCCTTGTATCAGTTTTGAGAAAGGATAAAATGGTAAAGTTAATTTGCTACTTTTGGAAGTGGACATTTATTTTAGGACGGATGGAGTATTACTTTACAATGTATTAAGCCAACTATTAACAACTAATTTAATTGTAGAAGTACAATTCTTTTTTAAGTTTAAAGTTTTATTTGAATTAATCAAAGAATAACTTTACAACTGTTCACTGCGAAATTAAGACAAGTAAACTAGTCTAACTAAATAATACTTGACGACAAATTTAACTTCGATAAGCCAATCAGCTTAGGGACGTTTTGATGGCTATCATTGATTCAACACTTACAAAAACTGTTGGCACAAAGCTCGTTGACAAACAGTCACTCGACTGCTCACATCAAAGATCGAAGTTAACGCAAATTCTAGACAATCAATAAGGTTGTTGAGGTGAGTGTTTATGGCTTCATAAATACTTGTTGGATGCTCCAAACCCTAACACGTGTCTCAATCGTATTTGAGAAGGTAAAATGTAACTTCCAATGTTTGGATGTGACATGACATCCTAGGAATAATATTTACTGTTTATCTTATTCTTAGGATTCAAAAAAAGCAATGTACTTTTTCTGTAAAGTAATATAAGCGGCTATATATATATATATATATCTTTACACAAGATATATTCAACCATTATATGCCTTTACTTGTTAACCTTCTTTAGTACACCGGGTATCTGTCAAACCTGATGTACTTGCTGGATAATAATCTGATCTGCTGGTCATATAGATGAGAAAACAAAACTCCACTTTAACGTTGACTTCTTTCTTTTTGTGTTCAGTCTTTGACTTGGACAAATGTTTCTTTCTTAGCTTTAGGCTCTTGTAACTTGTTCTTGGAGTGTGTCATATCAATGGGTGATTTAGACTCCAAATATTCTAAATTACATATAGGGTCGCTACTAACATATGCGGCGACCAATAGACTAAAGTTTATATTCTAAGTACATAAAGAGTCACTGCTTAACATGTACAACTATCAATAAACTAAAGTCTATTATAAGATAGTAAGTCTCTGCTAACATATGCTAATAAACTAAGTTTATCTTTTGTCATATATAAATTACATAAGTAAGGTTAGAAACCCAACAGTGACACTAACAAGTCGAGTCGAGTCACGAGTTAAAAATTAAAATAGTGAATTACAAGTTGAGTCAAAAGTTAATGACTATGATCTGCTTCTTCCTTCATGTTATTTATAATTGTATTAGTGGCATTATTAATTAATTATTCATTAGCTTTATTATTATTATTATGATATTGTTATTTAACAAAATTTAATTGTGGACAACATATATTTTTATATTACTTATTATTATTAGCTTATATAGTTCTTTTTTTTTATGTTTTGGACATTAATAATCTAACCGAGAACAGTTTGTAACTGAAAAATCTATTGTAGTACGCAAAAGAACAAGATAACAAAATCGAATATGACTTAAATTAAAATAAAAAAATTAGGTTTAGTCCCCTCGCAACGAAGGGCAAATAGTAGATCAATTCTTCTTCTAGTGTACATACAACATCGATTATAGGTAATGCATGTGGCATCTAATGTTATTTTCAGAAGCTTAAGGTAGGCTGCAACTATCTTTCTTAATTATACCTGAATAGATGAAACATTTTTTCTCTCTTCTTCAGAGCAATTGTAACAATTTTAAAATCAAACAAACTAAGTGATCAATAGATAGAAGGGGTTAGAACTACGAACAGATTGGAGTTGAAGATGGCACCGATGTCATTTTGGATATGCAATGATGAAAACCAAAATGGATTCACCCATCACAACAAAAGGAAGAAAAATAATATTTGTTTTGGCTAATGGAATGAAGTCACAAACCAAACACTTCCTATGGTTGATCTTGTAAAAATTGAAAAAATCTATTACCTTGTTTTTATCATCCATAAACAAGTCATTCGCATAAACAAAATATACCAGGACAGCAACTATATATACTAAACCGACCTCAAGTTACAAAGCTGCTAATTCAAGCATAAAGATCATGCTTTTTGTAGTTAGTTAGCATCAAAATCTTCAAAACTAAACTTTGTAGCTTGTGATAATCATATTGCTTTCAACTTTCAAGTTTCAATCAGCCTGATTATGGCAACAACGACACAATATTAATGTTGTTTACGATAATTATAAGAAGAAAACTGGTCCAAGAAAACTAAAGGTACAGCAGTGGTCTTCAGTTTTCAACTTTATACCATCTCCCAACAGTTAGAATCGTGCTCCTCCATAAAAATCAAGCACATTTCACAATTATGTCAATCCCATCTATTCACGCACCAACATTTGACTTTGACTTTGACTTTTAGTAAAAATAATAGACTATAATAACTTGAGCCTTGCAATTTTCCCTAATAAGATAAACAAGACCTCGTACCTCTTCGACACTTTTTTAATTAGGCGTAGTAACCACCA
The DNA here is from genome assembly GCA_963921325.1 of Logfia minima. Classification (NCBI taxonomy): domain Eukaryota; kingdom Viridiplantae; phylum Streptophyta; class Magnoliopsida; order Asterales; family Asteraceae; genus Logfia; species Logfia minima. Next base: position 22,967,803 of record OY992770.1, read on the forward strand.
AGATCATCTACAAGATAGTTAAAAGGTGCATTTGGTCCATAGTCAAGACCGTCATTTGCAGCAGTTGGGTTCGAACCAGGATACATGGTTGCACCAACAAGGTCTTTCAAATTGGCTTTTCCCCTTCCTTTAACCGACCTTTTGTTGTTGTTATCCAATGGAAATTCCGCAGTAAGTCTTCCCATTTGCTTTTGAAGATCAGCAACTGAATCATTTGCAATCTTCCCTTTGGGACTTTTCTTGCCATTGACAAGCTTGAGTTCCAATCTATACAACGCACAAGCATCACATTTGCTGATTTCATACTCGTAAAGGTGCCATTCGAGGAATTTCATGGGCTGTGGGTCCATATAATAGGACCTTTTAAGCCACCCGGATTCGTTGATTACTTGCTTTCTTGATTCATGCCAACCACGTCCATTGTAATCCGGGAGTGATCTCTGTTTTCTGTTTCCACTTTCAAATGCCCTTCGCGGCTTATCAAAAAATAACCACTCTCGTAATGTTTCACCCTCAAAAACTGAGAGATCAAAGAGCTCTGAAAAGTAGAAGATCAAGAAAAGGGAAATACATTAAGCATAGAACATAGATGATAACTTATGACAAGTAAAGGGGGCAAATATGGGTAGGTTGGGTAATGGCTCTAAATGGGCTGGGTTGACCCAAAACACTTATATCAAAACTAAAAAAACAAAACAAAATAAACAAACTAACTTCTTACAATATAAATTAGCATCAGCTTGATTGGACGTAATGGGATGACAAATGAATGTAATGGATGAGAAAGGCTATAGAACGAGTCAGCTCATTCCATTATCATCTATGCATGCATTAACATACATATAACTGAATATAAAAGGTAAATAAAGATAAAAATGTTCTTTAACTTTAATGCAATTTTAACAAAATGGTGATAATGTTTTCTTATTATTAACTTTGATTCAAGTTATTGTAGATATACATATACCTTCAATTAATGCATAATTGAAAGAAAAAAAATCATCAATAACTGACAAACTAAACAAACAAAAAAATCAAGAAATAATCATATAAGATTAAAATAGAAGCAAAACTTGTAGCTATTTTTGGAAAACAAAAGATAACTTTTATTCAATTATTAGACATAATAATAAAGGGTTTAGGAGTTGCTAAAAGTTACGTGGAATTCTTTTCTGATTATATAGTGAGTTTTGAATCCATTTCAAATTGGAATAGGAAAAGCAAAAGAAATTGACAAAAGAAAACAACCATTTCTCATGGAGCGAAAAGGAAACGGAAGGAATTACATTCCTTGAGGCATGATTCACTCCATCCCGCCAGATGGAATGGACCATTCCATTCCTTCTCTAATTCCTTACAAAAGCACCTAATTTTAATATAATCTAATTTGTTTGAAAAGAAATGAATTCAAGGTTTTATGCATCATTAATAAACATTAGGTGACTTTTTACCCATTCATCGTATTAGAGATAAAAACGACACGAATCAACCCCATCATAAGTAAATTAGCTGAAATTGCCCCCTCTATAAGAAGGGAAACAGAAAGAAGCAAACTAACCAGGTGCATTCCATGGGGATTTTGCAGTAGCAGCCCCCTCGCACTCAGGGACACCAACGTCCTTTCCCTGTGCCTTGGCACTAAGTGCAGCAAAAAGTAAAGTATCCTTCAACTCAATACCTTTAGGTCGTATGACAGGCGTCATGCCAAATCGGCCTTCATTTTGGGCAATTGCAGCATGCAAGCTACTGCAGTAGTCAGGAAACCACCCTTGAACGGGCCTGTCAGAACACCAGCCTTGTGCGGGCCTGGGACAATCCCAAAGAGCACATTTTGGTCCCAAGAAAGCAGAATGGGGAGGGCAAATGGTAGGCAGAAAGCCGATCATCTGCTGAGATAAAGCATTTTCTCGACCCATGACATCAAAACCACTAAAAATGTTCTGCTCAAAGTCATGGGGTAAATCAAATGAAAAATAATCCAACTGATTGGCAATGCCCATGCTATGTACTCCTCCTATAGTGTTGACACCTGAAACAGAACCTTTGCATTGATCAACCAAATGGAAACCTTGTTGCTGAGATGTCTGATTAACAGCAAAATTCTGCAACCCATTATACTGTTCGTTAGAAATTATTTTGACATTATAATAAGATGAACTTTTTTATTTCAATCCTGTTAGGATAGGCTAAAAAAAAGTGCCATAAAAAATACAGAACTGGATAGCAGTTGAAAAGAAAATGAAAAAATCAAGAAGCTTTATATGGTAGAAGAAAAATCGAATATCTAAAAGTACTGGAGGAGATGTGGCGTAAAGCTTTATACTGTGAAGTGTTTGATAACATAAAAGTTTGAATTTAGAATATGGAAGGTGTAAAACACGATGCTCCCACTATATGGCTACAAGCATACACACATTGAAAGAAGTTTCAGCAAAACTCAACTAGTCATCTCTCTCACAAATGCATTAACGACTAGAGAACATAAAATCCATTAATTCTGATCATAATAAAGAAAATTTGGTTTACTTCAAGGTGAAATAATTGGTAACTATATAAGACCATAGAATTGTAAAATAGATCTGGAATATGGGTTTACAAAACAAACCGTTAATGTTATCAGACACATTTTATCGAACTTTCAAAATAGCACCAGAATTTAACGTAGAGATAATATGATAATGAGATCCATATCTTGGACTGATCAGAAACAAAATTACGCTTAGACATTAGATTTTTCACACTGTCATGAAAGTTTCCATTCAAAAAGAGCAATTGCTTGACTAGATGCCTGATGCACAAGAGAGCTTGTTTTGCAGCAATTACACTTTACTCAAGACTGAAGGATAACAAGTAACACAACAAAAACTATGTGTACAACTATCTTATTGATAAAAATAGAACAAAAAGTAGAACAGCTAGTCTAGATATAAAATAGAAAGTGAGAAGTCAAAATAAATGACAAATGAACTACAAATTACAAACACAAGAACACTGAAAATAATGAAGGCCCATTAACTTGTATTGCTCTAAGGTTTATATTAGAAAGTGGGCACACTACTCAGTGGCAAATGATTATAACTCACCTAAAAATACTCGAGAAAAATAAATTTCAAAAAGTGTCTTTACAACAACTACATTTCTAAGCATCCACTACCATCGTCAAAACATAAAAACCTCATTCCATGATCGACCCTTCCATAAAATCCATGCGTTACAAAGCCAGAATCAAACATAAACAAAATTTTAAATAATTAAAAAACCAAAAACCAGTACTTACGTCATGGAAAGCTACATTTTCACCAGCTTTATGACCATCAGGATCAGGTTTCGGGGCAGCTAATCCACTAGTTGCATCATCTTCCTCATCACACAGCTGCAAAAGCCTACTTATATCTGGAGAAAATGGCCCGATACTTGCACCCTGCTTCAAATAATCAAAACATCAATTGAACCATCAATACTCATCATCAAACAATCTTCTTTTATTAATATCTCGAACCTGCTGTAACGAAGAAGCAGGGGACGGCTCATTAAGTTCATTCTTCCATTCTTTAAGCATCTGATTAACCTGTTCTTCGAGTACCGCAATATCGATACTACGGCTTTCTTTCCGTGCAGATTGCAGATCAGTAAACATTCCATGTAGATCCTCTACACGGTTCTTAGCCCTATCTTTAAATATCTGGTGGGACCCAGACTTGCATTTTGTACCTTTCCCCATTCAGTTAATCACCTTCACCTGTTCATTATAATTTAAATTAAATAAATCAATATAAGCTCAAAACACTCAATTTCTTCATAATTCGTACAGATTATAACAACTTGAAACTCATAACCCTAATTTACAAACCTTAGTGACGAACAAAACGACACCGTATAAAACTATTAAATGATCAAGTAAGATAAGAAAAATATTCCGATCACAAAAAGCATAACGAAATCGATAGAATTATAAAACATAGTTCAATAAATGATATAACAAAATTGCAAATGAACATCTATGTTAGGGTTTATAAAATCGATTGAAAGAAAGATTACCGTGATTGTAAGTAGGGCTAAGCTGTATGTAAAATTGAGCAGATTCTGGTTGTCTTTCGTTTTGTAGTAAGATACTCACAAAAGGAGTATATCTATCTATGTTTTTCATTTTTTTTAATATATAAATATAAATATTGGGAAAGGATACGGGGAAAGAGGAAAGTAAATTTTAGCTCTTTATTTTTTTTATTAAAAACGTTTTTAATATTCATTGATGATAAATGTTAAATTTTGAAATTTTTATAATTTTTAAAATTCATTTATGATGAAATCAATGGTTGAGATTTACTTCTCTCCTTCCCTAATTTTTTTTCTTCACTCTTTATTCCCACCCTATAAATATAAATATAATATAATTTCGGTATTGTTTATGATATTAAATTACTATTACTTAACATTATTCTTGAATTTAAATTAAAATAGGTGACGATGGTTGAGCAATTTATTTATAATTTTATATTTATATATATAATATATATATAGATATATATGTTAATAGGTTCAAATTTGTTGAAAAATCATGTTCGAACGAAGTGGCTGATGGCCTACACGAACAATAAGTACAAATATTTTCCTTAAAGTAACAATCAGAGTTTTTGCACTTTGCATATAAAAAATGTATATAAGTAGACTTAGTTTTTGTGTAATCTGTCCTATGAGTTATAAATTATTATGCATATATATAAATCAGTTTATCTTTTATTTCTTTTTAAATAGTTCTTTATTTGATATTGATCGTTTAGATATCATTATACCACTATTATACTAGGTAAGTGAGTATGTATATTATTATACTACTATTATATTAGGTAAGTAAGATAAGATGTATACGAGAGAGAGAAAAAAATATTTATTATGAATTATAAAATATACCGTAGTATGTAGTATGTTGGTATACATAAATAATATATATATAAAAATAATAATTTATTAGTCTTTTCCAAGAAAAACTAATTTGTTTGTTGTTTGTAATATTTGGTATGAATTTTAATGTCATGTAAAGTATTGTTTATTTATAATGAAATATAGATACAACAGTTTAAATAGTAAATTGTTTTTGTTTTTCCTATATAAAAATACAATTGAAATAAAAGTATGAGCATAAATAATTGGATCGAAAGCGTGTGAGATTTTCGATCATCATCATCGATTATTATAAAAGGCATTCGGCATAAGTTCGAAAACCACATTACCATGTAATTTTATAAAAGTTTGCAATGAGCATTTATATAGTATTTTCAAATATGTATTTCAAATCAAATTAGTTCAATTTACACTCAACAAAAGATGCTTAAAATACGAAATTTTATTAATTGTTAACAAACAATGATCCAGAAAATGCCCCTTGGATTTGAAGAATGGGGACCATCTAAAATGCACATTTAAAACATCATTTCGAGTGCTGCATTTTACACATAATATTTTGTTATGTGCTTTCTCTATCCATTTGACAACTAGGTTGAATAATTAAATGACCAATAAATCAAGTCAAATGAATACTATACTAAGAATAAATATATTATCTATATCTCATTAATCAACAATCAAGAACTTATACTAAAAGGCTAATAGCTGCCAATGTTAGTAAATATTTTTAGATTGGTCAATGAATGTGTACATTTGTGTAATTTATGAATGTTTTAAATATTATCAAAAAATATTTGCCTTCATTAAAAGCATCTAATAGGATTACTTTAATGGATGCATTTTGATACCTTAGACATCAATATCATTCAAATACAATTTTAAAGACACTTATTGGATGCTTCTGTGTTGATAAATGGTTTGCCTACAAACGAATTCAATGTGAAGAAAGTTTTGCGCCAAGGAGACCCATTATCTCCTTTTCTTTTTATTCTGGCTATGGAAGGTCTCCATGTGACTATAAAAGATGCGATTGCAGTTGTATCATTTAATGGAGCACAAGTAGGTAACTTGGAAATCTCACATCTTTTCTTTGTTGTGATGCAATTTTCGTGGGGGAATGGTCTCGCGAAACCATCACCAATCTCGTGAGAGTTTTAAAATGCTTTACTTCTGTCTCGGGCTTAATGATTAACTTCCATAAATCCAATTTTTATGTTGTTGGTGTTCGAGACGAGGAAGTGTCTGACCTTGCGGTTGTGACGGGTTGTCGAGCAGGTAAACTGCCATTCATATATCTTGGGGTACCTGTGGGCATGAATATGGCACGTACAGAAGGTTGGAAGGTTATTATAGAAAAATTCCGCAAGTCTCTTTCGAAATGGAAAATTAACACCCTTTTGATTGGTGGACAATTAACTCTTATTACTTCTGTTCTCGGCTCATTGGGGACGTATTATTTGTCATTATATCATATGCTAGTCCAGGTAAATAACATGTTGTAATCTTTACATGCTCAATTCTTTTGGGGTGGTGATCCGTCAAATAGAAAAATGCAATAGGTTACATGGAAATCTGTTATGGCAGCAAAGCATAAGGGAGGGTTGGGGTTTGGTTCATTGAAAGCGTTAAATGAGGCTTTGCTACAAAAATGGAGATGGAGGTATGTACATGAAAGCTCGGCATTTTAGGTTAAGTTGATAAATGTTATTTATGGCAACCAAATATGTGTCCGGTTTGGGGGGGTCATGTTCACGTGGCCAAGGAGTATGGGGAAGAATAGTAGCATCGATTAATACGATGCATGAGAATGGCATAACTAAACATGATACGGTTTTTATACGAGTGGGAAAAGGAGATAAGATCAAGTTTTGGTTTGATATTTGGGTCGGGATAGACCGCTTCGGGATAGATTTGTAAGGCTTTGGCACCTTGATCGAAATCCTCATTGTTGCGTAAGGGAGAGATGGGATGGTGGATGGAAGTTTGATTGGAATTGACCATTTAATGGTGGGACTCTACATGCTCAGTGGATGGCACTTATGGAATGGTTAAACCCGATAAGATTGTCAGAAGATCCAGAAAGATGGGCTTGGTCGTTGAATGGGGATACGGTATTTTCTGTTAGCAGAATCAAAAAGCATATTAATGATTTGTCTCTTCCTGCGCATGAGGTACAAACTCGATGGAACAAATACATTCCAAAGAAAGTAAATATTTTTATACCACATTGATGTCGTGTAATTATATAAAGACCTTTAGTGACCTATTACTCAAACTTAAGAGGTCTATTCGACATTGATTAGGACATTAGGCAACCAAACTACACTTTCAAGCTTCATTCTTTAGATCATGGTATGTTTGGAATCAATGGTAGGCAAGGAATTACATAATGAATAAAATATCTATTTAACTAATTAGTATTAAGCGTAAATTACAGTCTCTGCCCCTGTGTTCTTCCAGATTCACACGCCGCATCCTTAGACTTCGATTTTCGCAGTACCTACCCTCATGGTTGTCATTTTCGTAACAAATCAACCCCTCCCTCGTTAAATCTAACGAAATGATCGTTAAGTCATGCAAAATGACTAAAATACCCTCATCTTTCACTTATCTTTTCTTTTTTCTCTTATCCTTTCTTTTTTCTTTCTTGAACCCTCTATAACCTCATCCATACACACAAAATGACTTAACCCTAATTTCACCTCAAATTTCTTCCTCTGTTTCTCTCTCTCTCTCTAAATATACACAAACACACATTTTCTCTCTCTAAAAACCTACCGATTCTTCCACTCGGCAGACCACCACATCCACCGCCGTCGCTACAACCACCGCCGTTTATATATTCTTCCACTCGATGGCTCAGAAACGAGAAAAAGAAGAGACAAAGCTTAAAGTTCCTAAAACCCTAACTTTATGTACGCCATCGATGCCGACGGTAACAACGAAGATATTCGGTAGCTCTGATGAACATCGATCGTCATCGGATGTATCGGATCTGAAATCCGGTGTCGCCATTGACTTTAGATCTAGCTCAGGCAGCTCACCAAAACGGTCGGATCTGCATCAGAAACAACGGTTATCGACGGCGGAGTCATCTGAGAAATATTCCGGCCGGAATAAACGACGTGAGTTGAATCGATGATCATGTTGCCATAGATTTTGTGTTAATTTCAAGTGGTTTGTCGTTGATTTTATGGGATTAATTTGGGGTTTGAATTTCAGGGGTTTGAATCTAGGATTAATTTGGGGTTTGAATTTCAAGGCTTTGAATCTAGGATTAATTTGGGGTATGAATTTATTGTTAACTTGGGGTTTGAATTTTAGTAGTCTCAGTTATGGTGAGATGGAGGTTAATTTCAGTGGGTTTTGCTGATCTTGTGATTTTGCTTGTGATTTTAGATGTTTTGATTTGATATTTTGTGTTGAAAATGATGGAGATTAGCTATGGAGAGTTGCAGGTTTTAGTTTTAGTCTTAAGGGAAGCAAGGGGACTGGTAATGCAAGGAGAAGGAGAAGGGTATGGTTAGGAAGTGAAAGATGATGGTATTTTAGCCATTTTGCATGACTTAACGATCATTTCGTTAGATTTAACGAGGGATGGGTTGATTTGTTACGAAAATGGCAACCATGGGGGTAGAGACTGCGAAAATCAAAGTCTAAGGATGCGCCGTGTGAATCTGAAAAAACACAGGGACAAAAACTATAATTTACCCTAGTATTAACTACTAAACAATTTCATTGCTCACACACAAGTTTAAATACAAACTATACATAAAAGCAAATATTACACCTTACACTATTCTATGCTTTATAATAGTCACAAAGAAAATTGCTGTTAAAATTTTATACATGCCTAGGTGAGGTGTCTATTTTTGTTAGTATCAATGATAAGATTAAAAAATGAAGATAAATGTAGTACATAAGAATTTGGGTTTCAAGTGTCAACCATGAACCAACTATTGTTTTATACTTTTATACACCGTCCAAGTGTATGACCACTCCATTTTTGACAATAATAGATATGGTGTCTACTGCCATTATTGATCCAAGTAATCCAACAATAAAGTGTTCGGTATATATTCTTTTTTATTTATTCATTTCATTTCTCCTTACCTTTTTTGGTGTAAACTAGAGTAAATTTCATTATGGTTACCACCATGTTTCACCCACCTTATAACCTTTTCTATGATGACATGACCCAGTTTGATTGGTCAATTCATCACATGCGACTTAACAAAAGATACATCTCTTGTATCATGCATATGATGTTAAATTAGTTTTTTAACGTTAAAAGAATGAAGCATCTTTTAACAAATGTAAATAAAACGATTGTCATGATATGTTATTCTTGCCGATATGGAATGAAAAGTTACCCGAACTTTGGTAACTGACCCGACTTTGTCTATGATGATATATCTCATTTTGATTGGTCATTTGATTGATAAGTACCTTCTCTTAAGACCAATCAAGTTCATCCGCAAACAAGCATATTGCGTTAGCATGAAACATACCAATCAAAGTTTAAAAGAATCGCTTTTAACCTAATAAACTTATACCAATCTTTTATCTAGATAAATATATAATGTATTTCAATCTTTATTTTTAAGATAAATTTTACTGTTTTGCCCCTACCTTTATTAATGGTTATGTTTAAAATCTTATTGAATTTACTGAAAGACCTCTATATTAATTACTTTGAGTACATTTTCACTATCTGTTTAATATATGTCGGTTACAAACATGTAGATATTTATTACATTGACTACATCTTCTCCACCTTTTTAATATCTGTTGATTACAAATCATGTTAAATATATTGTTATCCATGTTCAATATAAGATTAAAAAATATTTCATATGCATGTACTATATTATAAATGCACAAATCTTTATCATTTGAAGATTTTAAGTTTAATACGTATAAGATGTTAGAATATACATTTTTCTCCAAACAATCCATAATCATCCAAAATGTAGCCGACTATAATTTGATTAATTCTATAACCCATAGAAAATTAATAAGTTCACATTGTGATTAATTACATACATATCTTTGTATGCCTAATACAAATATAATGGGATTCTAAAATGTTGTAATGTTCATTTATGCCATAAAAGATGAAAATTAAACTTAAGCATTAAACTAACAAATAATTATCAAACACCCGTTACACTGTGTGAGACTGTGAGCATCCTTCTCTAATTTTAAAGCCTTTGTCACGTGTACACAGGAAGCTGAATTATATTTTTAATATATTTTTAATATATATAATTGACTTATTGTGTATTTGTGTCACAATTGGTTTTCTCTTTCTTTCTTTCTTTTTTTCTTTTTTTCTTTAGGTAAGAAAAGGGAAGAAGAGTAGAGGAAGAAAAGCATATAGGGACATTCATCCTCCCACTGCCATTCATTAGATTCTTTGGAGTCAATTCTTGATCCTCCATTTGAGATGGAAAAGTCATGAAAGCACCAAAGGTTATCTTTTTCAAGAGTATAATAACTATTAAAAATAATATAAGAATCTTGTGCCCAAAATATTGTTCTTTCTCAAAAGATCAGATCATGAGCATAATAAAATATTCAATAAAGATAAGCCCACCTCTACAAGATTATCAATAAGTGATAGTTTCATTTATACCCATTTACCAATAAGGGTAAAGAAATCAGTATCAACAAAGCCTTCTACAACTTGAAAATGGTACAATAATACTTAAACCCTGTGTAGACCGACAAGCATTTCTTTTGACTACTACAAAAAAAAAAGGATTGACCTTTATTTATGAATGGAACAGTGAATGACTTTAGGGGTAAAAAATCAATAGCTTTGGCACTAGATAGCAATCAAGAATTATGGTTTTCTATTCAAAGAACCCAATTGAGCAATACTCATGACATGCACTAGGCATATATAATTGCATTACTTATAGACAAAAAACAGGAGTAGGATCAGATCAAGCTGGATTGGTTGAAGTGGGAGTCTGGGTAGGGCTTTTTGAGAAGTTAAACACACCCGCAAGTCCTTTTCCTTTGGCAAGCTGCTCAAGTTCTTGAAGTTTTTGTTTGAGAAATTCCACTTCTTTTGCTAAATCTTCGTCTCTTTGCCTCATAACCTATAGCCCAGAAAGATAGACAATAAGTACAGCCTGCAACTCAGGTCACCTGATCTTTTGCACTTCATACTAGAGGTGGCAAAATGGGAGGGTCGATATGGTTGGGTAAAGGGTCCAAACGGGTAAGTTTGGCATAGGTTGAAACAAGTTAGGTTTACATGAAACATTTTTGTCCAAAATGTAATTTGTTTAAATAATTGGAGTGCATCAAATAGTATTATAATGTGTTTCATAGAACAATTATATAAAGTTTTATGTATTAAAATACATTCTCGTAGACTTTCGACTCATTTCCTTTGAAGCAAATTTATTTGATTTTTCCCGTTGACCCGTTAGAGGTAAAACACAACCCGAATTGACCCATTCAAAAGAAAATGGGTCGAATCAGCACCTCTAAGAGATAATATTGATATTATACTACATAAAACATGCTGAAACGTGTCATTGTAAATTTGGAAATATGTTATGGGCCAGCTTGTGTCTCCGGTTCATAATATTTGTTTTGGTTAAACATCATGTGACCATAGTTGTTTCAAAGACATTTAACAGCCATGAAGCTCTCTGCTTTCATAAAATAACCATCTACTATGAAACTAAATTAATCTAAGTCTTCTTCTATTTGTAGTACTGCAAGGTGGCAACCGGTTAGAATTAGCCAGTGTGTTCCAAACTTCTAATACACAGGAACAAATTACCTCCATTTCTTGTCTGCGGACTTCCTCCTTTTTAGCTTCTGATCTAGCACTTCTTTGCACCTCAAATATGAGGGCGGCTGTTGCGACCTATTCGAAATTACAAAAAGTAAGTCAAAATTATATAAATTAAAACTAGCATTCAGCTTCATAGCCATTTATTCTAATTAACATTTCAGTAACTGCTTAACAACAAATCATAGACTAAACAATTGTTATCGAATAAATCAATCAGGCAAAACTTTATATGGGTATCTGACAATCCATCCTTCCTCAGTTCCTCAAACCTAGTAGTTTTCAAATGTTAAATAAATAAAGTATAAATAAATCTAGTTATAAATCTTCCAATGGCAAAGCTTTATGTGAAGCACCTCTTACGAATACAATGTAGTTATCCTTTTATCTGCCAGCTTTTAGAAATCAGAATACATGTAAATCAATCAGTGTCCCATGTATCTTCGTGAAGGCCAAAAGCCCAAAACTTATCATTCTTTGCATTGGTTTTACTATATTTGAAGTTCTAGGCATTTGTTTTCTAGTTTCTTCTGCTATGTGCAAATCTTCTTTAACTATTGGTAAAGTGTCAAGACTTCCAACAATTGTTTATACCAAAAAATTATAATAGCAGGAAGAGTATACCGAGAAGACAAAGAGTTCACTAATGAGGTCCCCAGCTGCCTGAACAGCTTTCTCCTCATTCAAGGGCCGGATTTCAACATCTGTTGCATGTCCATAAATCCGTCTTTGTATATTCGTTGTTAGCCTGTGGTTTGCCTGTTTTGTGACACAACACCAAAAGGAACACATAAGTTGATATTGATCTATTAAGTAATCTAAAGATTCAACATTTTGCAACTTTCACAATAATTAGAGGTTAAAACTATAAGAATAATTTAACTTTGAATATTTTGTGATATTAAAGCAAGGACAACAAAAATAGCCTCTGATAAATACTAAACGATTAAGCAAGAAAGGAACTATACAAATGCCGCATGTTTTTTGTGATCAACCTAAGGATAGAAACTGGGGGGGCTGAGTTACTTCGTAAATATGAATCAAATGGGGGAAAAATCAACAGATTTTTAGTAAACAAAAGTAGCTTCAATGAATGATATGCTGTAAGCTGATAAAACTCTTTGATGGATTGTGAATGAGTAGATTGTGTAAATAACCATGCAATTGTAATACAAACGTTGCGACACATAATTCGGTATAAAGACTGACGTTATGGTAGGTCACGAATAAAGAAATGATCAACCATCTCAATATTACATGACCATTTTCTTCAAAGCAAAGTGCAGGTCATTCACTCTATAAGAGCAGCACTATATTTTGATAATAATCATTGGCAACCCTAAAGAGCACAGGATACTGAGAGTACGATCTCATTCCACTACCGCTATCTTTGTAAATCAGCCATGCATTTAAAAGTCTCAACAAACTATAGTACTTCTTTCGTCCTCTGAAAAATATTTCACGATGATAAGAATAATCAATTATTTGAAGAGCTAGTAGCTGAAGGTTGCAAAAGCTTCAAAGATGATTTCTGTATTGGTGATTTATTGAGATAAGAGACTATTACGAAAAATGGCATGCGTTAATATGACAATCAAAATTGGATAGATGATAACTGGGTTTTATTTATGAACATCTAGCACAATCTGAAAACCAGACAAAGATGGCAGGTATGATAAAGGTGTTGATGGAACTTTTGTTTTGGCAGTTATGTATTCGTCTTCTACATTCATTTTGTTTTTCATTTTTTTGTATCACTTAGTAAACATAACAGTAAAGAAAGATGAAACAAAAACTTAGAGAAGTAGTTTAGGTTTTTCTTGAGTGAAGGGAGCACGAAAAATGAAAAAAAAAATTATGAATGATGCAAGAACCAAAACTAAGATAAAGGATTAACGAAGGCTTCTATTAGTACATCGATGCAACGATGATACAAACAAATATTTTTGGTACATTCGACATTTAAGAAATGCGCTAAAAGATTTAACGTTGATTAAAAGAAACATGAAGATCAAAGAAGAAAGGATGTGGGTTGCAAAGAAACCATCCTAAACTACAAGCCAATTATCTAAAGTCATAATTTCAAACAAGTATTCACAACCATCAATGCACCTAACTTTTATTTTAGTCATCAAGATATTAAACAAAATCAAAAGTTCAAGCTATGTGTGATGCATCATCACCTTTCATAATCTATGAAATTCATTACTTAATTCCACTCATGCTATAAAGCTTTTTGACACTATAAGCTTAACATTAGTATCCATATGGTGCATGTATCTTACATAGTAGGAGGTTCTAAAAATCAGAAACATGATCAACAAAGATAAATTTCAGGGAACACATTCCTTTACATCATTTGAGGTCTCACAATGTTGGTGCTGCAACCCTTTAAACTTTTTGATAATGTTAGTAGTTCTGCTACTTCAGCTTATATATAGCCTTTAGATCTCATTTTCCTAATGACCCCCTAATTTAATCATTTTTTTTAGCAAAGGAAGCTTAAAGGGGTGTTTGGGATTGTGATTGTAAAGCGGCATTTTTAAAAAGAAGGTCTCCACCTGCTTCTCAAAACCGCGTTTACTCTCTACGAGAAAACAAATAATAACTTTTTTAGATGATTTCACAAACAATGGTTTCTTATAATTTGTGTTTAAGAAATGCCATAATCAGATAATCTCCCTCCTAAACACCTTATAAAGATTTCACAATTTACAATAACAAACCTAGAATATTCAGTTTAACTACTATCAAAAGTACTAGTTATCTTAATAATCCATTATCTAAAACTTCAGATGAGTAACAATTTGGATTGATACCCTCTCACGTTTTAACTCAATTAACTATATAATGTGAAAGCTAAACCCATGAACAGGATGATTGGGTTGACCACTGGCCAAATTTTGATAATCTAACTAATAAAACACAATAAATAAACCCTAAACCTATTACTAACGTATCACATTTTCAGTTCTACAACTTCAATTACAAGAATTTAATAGTAAAGTTTAATCAAACAATCAATAACATACAGACACAGAACGAATCATCGGCGCAAATGTGAAGTAATGAAAGCAGTTACATACCTGCGCTAAACCAATGATGGAAGTTCGAAATTTGGGGTGAATGGCAGCTTGTTGTTTCAGCCTGCTAGCAAGAGGTTTACTTACGGTTTTCAACAACAGCGTTCCAAGTTTCACTAACGGGAGAACCATTACTCTTCTGTGATCTCTCTTGATCTGATAATAATAATTTGTAGTGTAAAAATGATAGTGCAGACGAGGTGTTTGATGAAATGCCTAAATGAAAATGAGATCATGAAATGAGATCATGAAATGCTTGATTTTTATAATGATTATTATTTATTATTTATTATTATTATTATTATTATTTGTTTGTATTATTTCCTTGGAAAGGAAGATAGAGCAGTGACTGGGAGGAAGGTGGGTGTTGGATGCTCAACAAAAGGTTGCGTTTTCATGGCGTTGATACTACTCTGACCAGGGAATTGGTTGACTTTTCATATTTTGGAAGAAAAAAAATTATATAACGTTCGATTTTATTATTTGGGTTTTAAATAAACTTAGAGGTAAAAGTGTCGATGAATATATTAAAATTAGTGTTAAAATTCGTGCGATATACGGTAATGTGATGTTGTTTATTTATTCAGTAAAACGTGTGCAGTTATTAAAGTTTATGCGTTAATCAAGTTATAATTTGATTATGCAATTAACTAATTAACAGTTAACTATGTGGTAAGTATAATATATGAAAAAATAGATTGAACAGTTAATTAATATACTAAATGTATTAATACAATTAATTCAAAGAATGAAGAAAAAAAACAATAACAATTAATTATGCTCATTAATTTATATAATTTTTTTATTAATTTTAAGAATGAAAAAACAATACCAATTAATGATGTATCCGTACATACTTTAGATGATAAATTTACTAAGTGAAATAGGAAAGATGAAAGTAATTTCTTTGCACATAATAATGTATCTGTACATACTTTAGATTTTATAATTTATATTTTATTAAAAAAAAAGAAATTAAATGAATAATAATATCACATAAGATCCTTTTTAATGGGATAGCTAACAATCTCTTTTATATATTATAACAAAGTCATAATAAGCTAATCATTTTAAATCTAAACTGTTAATTTATTGAAAATATTAGATCTTGACCATCCAAACCATTGATTAGCTAAAAAGGCTAGAGAGTTGGTTTGTTATTGACTAAAATACCCATAGTTAACACAATTTCAATTACTATACTACCCATATTCAAATTAATTATTAATATAAAATTAAATCAAATAAAAATAACAGCTGCTTTCAAGAGAAATCGAAGTTAATGATCTTAATTTCAAAGCAGAATCAAACTGCAAATTAATTAGAATTCGAATGGGTATTTATTAACCATTAATATTTTACATCTTGTTTTAGGCAATGATTTGAAATCAGGAAGATTTGCCCTTGTATTACATATGATTTCCATTCCAAATGTAAATCTATTCCAATTGTTATGCAAATCTGATGTGTATTAATCTAGTTATAAAAATTAGTAAACAAGTCAAAGCTAACTATTACACAACTAGGCAAGTGTACCTAATCGGATAGTAGTATAACAATGATAAGTCTACCGGGTAGTCTCTCACATGAACAATTTATATGCACTTTGAGATTTATTTGTCTAATCTATAATTAAGATAAAGGGATAATGCCTCTTAATGACAAGCAGTCAAAAGGTTTTAAATTAAATAAAACAGTAAATCAATTGATAAACCAAAGGATAGAAGTATGTTCATCTAGACATTTCACAACTAGAGTTGGACAATAACTAGAAATGTATTAAACGTATAAGAATTATTAATCTAAATTACTTGTTTTCACAAAATAATCATTTAACTGAAATACTAAAATGCAAGTGTCCTTGACAAGTTATTAATTCCAATTATGATCAAACAATTCTATTAACTTGATGATTTAATTTATATAATCCTAGTGTCCTAGAGATTAATCATATAAGATGTCTCTAAATATGATCCACTAATATGTTAATTCAATAACCTAATCCAATTCATTTATTGTCTCCAATTAAACGCACAAGATTCATAATCATGTAAATATAATACTCAACACAAGAGTTTTCACTCATTGAAATACATATCACATCAATTGAATAGATTAAATAATTAAATACAAATCGTTCCACAACTAAACATCAAATCATACGCATAACTAATTTCTAATTATCACAAGTCCAACATCTAGGGTTATTAGTCTAGATGAACACAAAGAGTTTAGCCTATTGTCATAGTTTCAATCAAACAAATCATAATAATCAAAGTATAATCCATAATGCAATTCAAACATGAAATAAACATCAATTAAATAAGATTCAAGTGAAAGAAATAAAGCACTAACTTCTAGGATGATTACAAGAGGGTAGATCACTTAGGGTGTCCCCAAAAGCTCTCCAAAAACTCCCAAAAACTCCCAAAATCGTCCTTAATCCGTAGCTAATCAAAAAGTTTTTGATAATTAGAGTTTAGGGTATATTTTAGGCCAAAAAGCTGTAACCAACCCTTCTACCCGGGGAATGCAAGTACCCGGCGGGTACTAAGGCCTTCCCACCCGGATCAGAATTCTGTACCCGGCTAGGCCAAACTGGAAGTTTTCTTGAGTACCCGGCGGGTACTATGGGTACCCGGCGGGTAAAAATTCATTTTGAGCCCTAGGTTCCTTCTTGAAAGTTGTAGCCCTCCGAGTTCCGGAGATTTGGGCACTTGAATCACCTCAATCGGAGTCCGTATGAGGGAGTTATGGCCAAAACCGTAGAGCCTCGCAAAAGCTGCAAAAATCCATCAACTATCGATCTTTTCTTCATATCTTTTCGATCTCTTCTTGATTATTAACTTGAAACTAAACTAGACTAATTAAGTACTAAAAGATTATAAAATGACTAAAATAATATACAAATTGGATAGATATCGCCCCCATAAATATATCTAATTAAGGCGATATCAAAATCATCTTTTATTCGACTCCTTAATTCTTCTCCTTAATAACTTCCCGCCGAGGCCTCGATTCAAATTTTCACAGGTTTGTCTATAAATTGATTCCGCTATTTTATATTTTGTTCATAAACGAGTCATTAAACTGTTTCCTGCATTTCGATATTATTAACATTCTTATTAACAATGTGTGTCAAAGTGCTTTTGGTATGGAAACAGAGTTACTTGAACAATCCCTCTCAAGTTGCTTCGATGGAAACCATACTTATGGATCATCGGGTACTTGAACAATACTTGCTGATCTACCAGTAAACCATAATCTTGATACTCTTGGTTTCTATGTTACTGATCTTTTAGTTATATTTTCAACATACTATTACACACAACTCATTAGTAATTAATTTTTTATTACTAATTTACATTTTTCAGGGTAACAAGTAGTTGCCAGTTTAAAAAAATTCCTTATTCCAGAATTGCAAGATACATTAAAGGAAGGCGATTTTGTCGAGCTATCGGATTTCGGTGTTGGTCCTTATACAGGAGACTATAGGCTCGTCGATCATAATTGGAAGATAAATGTATACGTGTCTTCGAATGTATGTAGGTGTCCATCTTTCGATATGGCGAACGATGGATATAATGTTGTACCTTTTGACGATTTCGTAGAGTCGAAGGTTTCAAACATATTTGGGTTTGGTACGAAAACCTGGTTGCTTCAATGTCAATAACATTTATTTTCATGTTTGTTTGTTAACTGTTTTTCGCATTTGACACACTTTGATTCAGATGTTGTTGGTCTCCTTGTATCAACTAAGCCTATGCGCATCAAAAGGGAGAGTCGAAAGGAGACTAGATCGATTGAGTTTGAGTTACAAGATCATGCGTATGTTTCTTAAGCATATTTGTTTTAACTATGTATTTAGTGTTTCGTCTATGTTATAACTTGTATCAGGTTCATATATAATCTTTCTTTCGATTGAAATCAATGGCAAGAAGATGAGTTGTAATATTTGGGGCGAGCATGCAACGAAGTTACAAGATTTTCTATCTGTAAACAAAGTATCTTCTGATCATATCATAATTATGATCCAGAATGCCAAGCTAAAGAATTGGAAACGTACGTTTGTATTTCATACATATTTGTTCCATATATACTTAGTGTTGAGATTAAAAGTACCTGTTCATTTACCAATATTGATATGTCTTTCTTTGTGTTGTAGAAAATACTCAAGTATCAAACCAACTATTTGGTAGTAGACTTCATATCAATTCTGAAGCACCACCGGTTGTTGCTTTCAAAGCAGAGTATTGAAATCATTCCTAATCTTTACCATTATATAATGTTATATGTACTTCATATCACATAATTAGTCATGTATTTGTATTTATTTTTCTGTTGAAGCTTGATAAACCGTCAAGATCTGGATGTAGCAGTTACTCAAATGACTGACTTAACTCAAGGCACTATCATCGATACCGCACTAGACTATTACCTCCATTCACCACTTAAGTTTGTTGAAGACCTTCGATCCACTGTTCAGGCAATAATATAACTTTCATTTTTTAAAATATCAATATTAAAGCAAGAATTAACTATGTATATCTTTCCAAAATGTCTGAATTATATTGGAATAATGTGTATTCAACTTTGTTATATAGGTGTCTGCTTGTGTGGTTAAGGTTACTGTCAGTAGAATTTTGCTTGAGGAAGGGTGGTTTACCTATGCGCGTAAAGTGTGCAATAAAAAAGTAGTACCCAGTTCTGTGGATGGTTCAAATGCAAAGATCTATGAGTGTAATCAGTGTGGCATGGTGAAAGATGTTTTTGGCAAGTGAGTCATTTATATTACAAGTTAAAACTATAAATTTTGTCACACTGATAACACTGATCATTTCAGAATTTCAATGCAGGGTTAGGACTGTCATTAGAGTACATGATGATTCAAGTTCAACATCACTCATACTGTTTGACAATCAACTCTCAAAGTTGATAAATAGGAGTATTTCGTGGCTGAACCGCAAAATTATAACCGTACGATATTCGACATTCTTACAACTGAGTTTCTTTAAAAAAAAGTATTCAATGTTTCTTAATTATAACTGCTACTTATCTTAATTAGTTTACCTTACTGTTGTGCTATTTAGATTAATGATCCACAAATGTTGCCACATGAGTTTCATGGACTTCTCAAAAAGGAATTAGTATGCAAGGTACAAGTTGGAGAAATAAATGTTAAGTATGGATACCCTACTTATACCGTTCATCGTGCCACGGATGATCATGAAGTCATAACTGCCATAGAAGGTAAGATCAAAGCTCAGTATGCCACTGATGATGTTGAGGAACAGTTGGAATCAACTCCAGTAGGCAAGGTATATCTATTTCTCTTATTACATCAATTTACTTCTTGTATCATGATCTGTTAACTCTATGTATGTATACACTTAAATCGAGAAACGTTCTTACAGTGAATTCTTATTTATCAATGTCTCAGGTTACAAGAATCAATGATGAAGTGTTGTCATCCCCTGAATTCGGTTCACAGATCACCCCGGTGCCGTTTTCATTGAAAAGGAAAAGCGAGTCCCCACCTGAGACATTGAGTGATGATGCAGGAACTTCTAACACTTCTAAGGCCTTTGCTAATCTGAAGATTGCAAGGATTGACTATAATCAGACTTGATTTTGGTCATTCAACAAGTAGTACTGCACCGGGGAAACTTTCATCCAATAATCCTGTCTTCAATGTTGATTTTCTACACGATGCTTACTATTTGTTTAGATTAGCATAACAATCATTCAATTTCAACTTTTACAATTCTGGCATTAGTGGTATATCATTTACATTTTCTTTATCATTGTCATGGTCAATGAACATTTAGTATCTACTTTATATTTCAATGTTCCAACTCCTGATTGGTTTAATCAGAGGCTTATTAGATGTTCAATATATTTCAATTCAAAATGGAAACATCGACCATTTTTCTGTCAATTAGTAGCTTCAACACCTTGCAGTCAAGCACCTGTAGTTTTTAATGCAACAGTATGAGTTATATTTTAGTATCTTTATTTTGATGAGTTACTCCGTATTTGTTGTTACTGGTCAATGAACGTACATAACGTTTTGTACATAGTAATTGGACAAACAGAAATGGGAGTGTCACAACTATAATAGTAATTGGGTCCATGAAACAACTCACATTTTACTGAAAATGTGGATTGAACTTTTAGAGGATATGAGAATATCTTGCACGTTTTTGAATGGACAATTATCATTCAATACATATTTCTTTTGATTATGACATGCCCACCAAGAGTTATCAAGATCAATATTAAAGAAATGTTATAGACACTGCTCTTGATCTATGGTCTGGTAAGAAGTTCCTGTAACTAACAATGTTGTTCATAAGGAATTGTTAGTTGTACTGCTCAAACATGCATAAGATGGTTTCCTCTCATGTTAACCTCCTGGAGGTGCCTTACTTAATGCTCAAACAATGTTTCATATATAAAAGAAAAGTAACTATTATTTAATTTCTAAATGTTCAAATTATCACAAATCGTTGTTATGCCACGTTTTTGTGGGTTAATTTTATTATTTAGTCTCTATTTGTTGGTAATGGTAAATGAACGTTATGGTTTGAAGCATTGGACAAAGACAGATGTCACTGTCACAATTTATCATCAATTTTCATTTGAAACGTCCTAATTGATTTCTTAAATATAAATATATATTTTTTCAAATTTAAATAAGGTATTAATAAACGATAAGTTTTTTTTTAATTATATAATACTTTACTAGCAACACAAGATAAAACATATATGAATTACATCATCTTATTTGTCGGTGTGAACAAGATTTTTTAATAAATGACATCTTAGTGCAATACTATGTAATTGGCCCAAAAGTTAATATGCGTTTCCCCAATGTTTAGGTCAAAATTGTTGACTTCTCTAGACTTTGTCTTCTCTTCACCGTTTTTGGTTCATCGAAATCTGAAAGTCCCTTTGCACGGATCCAAACGGGATTACAATGTGTATTAGATTGCGGAATGGTATAATACACAATAAACAACAACAAAACAAGTAAATGCAAGTGTTAAGTGTATAGATTCATATGTATTCGAAGATAACTCTGTATATTCGAATGTTACAAAAAAAAACCTATTGTCTAATAAAGTATTACAACTTTGTTTATATAGTCAGCTAAGTTCGTACGAACTTAGCTGGTCCTAGGTTCGTACGAACTTACATGTTCGCACGAACATCCTAGGTTCTTACGAACATATAGGTTCGTACGAACTTACAAACAAAACATTAAAAAGGCTAAGTTAATACATAAAGTACAAGATTAACTATATAACTAATAACAAAACTAACTATTACAAAATAAGAGCTGTTGTCACAAAACATGCACCAACAGACTCCCCCTTGACAATAGCTCGGTCAGCCTTCAGTCTTCTGGCTCTGTCGAATCTTGATACTCGATCAACTCTGTCGACTCTCAGCCCATAAGCCTTTTTCAATTCATACTTTGACGACCCTCTGATATTTTCGGCCTTCATGCCTCCAACTATCTCTGAATAAGATCTTGTTCTCATGAAGCTTCAGCAGGTCATCTTTTGACAAGTTTACCAGATGTAAACTGTCATAAACTCTCAACAGCTCTCTTTCATCAGCATCTTCCATGACTGCTTCAGCTGTCTTGCTGTCCACATACCACCACTTGAGATTTCCTAGAATATCCTGTGGCATTTTCTTCAAAGGAACCCTCTTCAAGCACTTGACCGGTTTATAAACCATTTTCATCCACGGCTTGTTTGTAATAGGATTAATCCGGGTCATATCAGGTACTCTCCTCCCTTCTCTTGGTTTCAGATCTTCGAATTGATTCGATCTTCTTTCACGCTTAACAATCCTTGCTAACGTCTGAGCATAAGGATCATTTCCGATGTTCACCAAGTCTAGCCAAGCTAGTTCCTTCAATTCAATCTTTGGCAGCGAGCTGAATACTTTCAGTTTTCTTCTCAAGTACTGAATTCCATCATATCTTTTAATTATGAACAGTTTTAGTTCACTGTCATAGAACCAACTTATGATGCCTTTACTCAACTTGCCTGCCCCCTTGACCCGAATATCACCTTTATACTTTATCTCCGGTTCCTTTTCAACCTTTTTGAACCATAACTTCTTTAACTCCTCTCGAGTTGGTTCAACTTCTTCAGAATCTGAATCAACTTTAGGAGCTGAGTCTTGTTCCAAGTTTATCACTTTCTCCACAGCTTCATCCTCAACAAATACTTCAGTTACTAGTTGCTTTGACACTATGAATTCATCAATATCAGCATCGTCATCTGGAATAATTTCATCATGAGATTTCCAGTCTGCAACCTCCTTATCCAAAATCTCTCCTTCCTCTAACTCAGATCCCTCACTATCAGAATCGTCCAAACCAAGCAACGCTTCAATAGTTTCAGTCTCAGCTAGATTCACTGGAGTCTGCTCAGATCCACTGCCAGCCTTCTCAGCTTCGTTTTCATTCTTCTTTGCACCCCATTCTGAGATTTGGCTACCACCACCTTCTGCCGCTGCACCAACACCAGACCCTGATTCTGCACCCCAACCACCTTTCTGATCCGTTTTTTCTTCGATATTCTTGCTCCAGTCTGACCCTTCTGCTGGTGCCTCACTGGACTCTTTGTTCCACCCTCCAGATGGTTCAATTTCTTCTTGAGGCTTCGTTGCACCTTGTCCAGATCCGCTCACACCAAAACCTTGACCAGACTCCCCCTGAGCTATTACTGCACCTTGAACTCTAGATGAAGAGCCAGGCAGCTCACCTTCTTTGGGTGCACTTGGATCATCGTCACGGTCATTATCAGCTTTGAGTCTCAGCTCATCTTCCTTGCATCCTGTTGTCTTATCCCCCCTGAGCGACTGGCGCTTCATTTGGAAGATAGTGACCTCATTTAGCCGCACTTGATCTTCTACCTTTTCAAGGTTCTTCTCTAAGCGCTCATTAATAGCTGTTAGATTTGTGACCTGAACTTCCTGGCTTGTAACAACAGCAGTCAAGGCAGTCACCATATCCATCAGGCTAGTGATTCGGCCCTCAAGATAGGTAAACTTGTCCGGATCAGAGAGAAGAGCAGCCGGGTTATAGGCTGATCCGAATCACCATCATCCCCATCATCATCATCATCATCATCATCATCATCATCATCATCATCATCATCATCATCATCATCATCATCATCATCATCATTATCATCATCTTCAGCATCGGTCTCAGTGGCCTCAGAATCATGAGCTGCATCCTTATCAGCGGCACCTGGCTCGGCAGCATCAACACTTTCAGAGAAATACTAGTCAACGTCTTGCAGTTCCTCCTCAATAGTTTGTCTTCGCGAACCCGAGGCTACATCACTTGGGCCTGTTTCAACATGAAGAACCTCGTTGATCAAACCTTCAGCAATAGCAGCGTCAATACGCTCTCCCTCAATAGGGTGCTCTTGTTGGATCAAGATATCTTCAATAACTTCCTGTAGTGGCTCAGCAACAACTGCTACATGCTCTGCCACTTCTTCGTGTGCTAGAGCCGGCCCTAGTTCTTGAAGTGGAACCGCAGCATCTGCCTGGGCCTGTGGCACATCCAACCAACCATTATTTGGTGGAGGCTGATAAGCAGCATCAATAATCGCCCCAAACAAGGGCACGACCTGAGGCCTATTAGCAACAGCTCGTCGTTTGCTGTGAATGAGGCAATGACCGAAAATTTTCTTATCTACCGGCATCATATGAACAACCGGATCAATGGCAGGAAGATTTGGGATCAACGCATTAATCACCATCATAACAAATCTGGGATACAGGATGAAATGCTCCTTCACGCTCCCCTTTATTTGCTGAACCATTTCATCAAAGAAATACTGGCTGAAACAGTAGGGTTTGTTGTAAACAAGTGAGATCATCCCTGACTGTAGTTTGTGATTCATGGTATCGAACCCTGCCTTCTTCGGCCCGAAAGATACAAGTAAAATATGCATCAGATAGCGCCACTGGCCGTATACTAGACTCTTGGTGTATTGGGTGTGGACAACATCTCCCACATATCCCATGCGTTGAAACGCACCAGCGCGCATCTCAAGAGGAAAAGTAGTTGGGCCGTTTTCCTGTTCTTCAGTCCCTAACTACAAAACCTGCCTCAAAAACTCAGTAGAAAACTCGATATCGACACCATTTACGGTAGCCCTTATCACCGGTGGCTGAGGCTCACAGTCATGAACGGAAGTCGCCCAAAACTGACTGAGGTAAGGAAACCTCAAGGTCGGTGAGTGAGAGAGTGCAAAGAACACCCGCGAGCGCTTGAGAAACTACAGCATGCCTCGAAATGGTGTGGTCGCCGGGTTGGCAAGGTCAAAAGAAACTGCCACGTTGTGCTTGTTATGGAACTCACGTACAAGATCAACAATTTCTGCAAAAACAAACACAAACACACCACAAGTAAAGAATAAAAATGTTAGTTGAAAGACATAATTAACTTAGAACCCTGCAAACAAGATTCTACGATTAAAATAAGTCTAAAAAAATGTCAAAGTTTAAACCAAGGTAGGTTCGTACGAACATATAAGTTCGTACGAACTTACAGCCCTTGTAGGTTCGTACGAACTTACTGTTTGACCAAGTCAAACTTAAGTTCGTACGAACTTACATTGGCTAGGTTCGTACGAAGATGTAGGTTTGAACGAATGAACTCAGAAAATAAGTTCAAAAATTTTTCTCATGAAAAAGCAATCAGGCCTTGGAATAAGTGGCGCCTAGGTTCGTTTAAGCTTAATTAACCATAACACATCAATTTTAACCGTTGAAACATGCACAATTTTGAGTTTAAGTTTGTTTTTCACAAAACCTAACTTAAATCCGAATGTGTTGATGTTTAACGGTTCAAAACATGAATAAATCACTTACTAAGTTGAGGAAAACGATTGTGATGATGATTAACGGTCTAAAATTCAACAACACAGTCCCAAAGTGATTTTTAATTGGAAAAATATGAGCCGCAGGTAAGTTCGTACGTAGGTTCGAAGGATCTGAGTATGTTCGTACGAAGCTAGGGTTCGAATATGAGGAAGTGTGAAAGGTTTGACTGAGTTTGACCCTTTTATACCTCAAGTCTAAGTTCGTACGAACTTAGACTTCGAACATACCCTCTAAGTTCGTGCGAATTTAGAATTTTAAAATTAAAAAGTTTAACTTTTCCAATTTTAAAACATGTAGCTATTATCTAAATACTTAGGCACACAATAAAGCAAGGATTGAACATTTAAACGAACTAAATGTAAATGATTCCCAAAAATGAAGAACTTTTTATTCATTTATTTATTTAAACACTTAAAAATAACAGAAAATGAAAAATGCGAATATGAAATTGTTCATATTTTGAAAAGTACAATCTTTTTGCGAGTGTCACTGATACAAATATCGAATTAGCCATGATGAGAGCAGTACACAGTTAGGAATTTTCATTTATTCCTTTGATTATTATTGTTGTAAATTATAGATCACAACGATTATCGGTATTGTTGTCCACTTAAGCATTCGACATTCAGAATTCTCAAGTACATATAAGATTATTGTTCACGATTTCCTGTGTATCTTACATTTGATATACCCTTAAGATCTAGACAGTCGGAATAACATGTATCAGATATTTTTCATTTTTATTTCATCTTTAAAGTCTAGTCGATTTGCTATATCAGCAATGTACATAGGTACATGTTTCAATTATACGACAAGACTAGGGTTAGAAACAAACAAATCTAAAATCAAACCAGAGGTGACAGGTCTGTACTTTCGTACAACAGAGCGACATAGTTTGACTAGAGACCTTGAAAACGGTATTCTTGTTTCGCGGTCGAGTTTGTTCTAGTTTTTAGGATATACTGACTGAATCTAGGTCAGCATATTTCTAGATGTAGCAGAAGAAACAGTCAGTGAACCCCCCAAATGATTTAATGTTATTTTATATCCAATATCAAGCATTCATGTATGATCCATCTCCTAAGAATTAAGACTTAAGCCGTACATCAAAATAAAGATAACACAAACGTATTATTTAATATAGATTAAGTACTTGAGAACCGTTATGTTTTATGCCTACCAATACATCGTAAAGTGAAGCTATCCAATACGTTGCATTTTAGGTACATTTACTGTGAATGTTCTGCATCTTAGAGCCACACATATAAAATGTTCTAGGCATGGGTAAAAGATTCATCATTTCTTTGCAATTAGAACAGCGACCCTCAAATTTTTATTGTTTTTGCAAAGATAAAAGGTAAGATTAACTAAGAAATAGAAAAAGGTACTAAGTTCTTTATGGGAAGAATTTAATCAGGATTTCTCATCCCATTCAGTTGGAGTAAAAGCTCAAACCGAGACCGATCAAATGCCTTGGTATAGAGATCAGCTAAATTGTCATCAGTTAAGACCTTAACTAATTTAATCAAATGTTTTTTAGCACAGTTACGAATGAAATGGTGTCTTATTTTAATGTACTTCGTCTTACTGTGCTTCACAGGATTATTAGTTATTGACATGGTTGACTGATTGTCAATCATAATAGGGGTGTGACAACCGTCAAAAAAATCTCATGTCAACATCGCACTAGAATCTCTAGTACTTTTAATTACATTTACAGCACTCTAAAATTCTAGTGAAAAGTCTAGGTTCGACTCCTTAAGTACCGAAACCGTAAGTCACCGAAATCGCGTAACGTCTTAGAAGATTGCTTAGCGAACTTTAAGACCTTGAGGAATATTAAATTAGGTTACAAAGTGCCAAAGAAAACAAATTAAATTAAATTTCATAAGCCATCACAAAATATTTATCTATCCCAAAAATCGAAATTTAACCGGAAATTCCGTAACTCGGTAAACACGACTAGAAATCGGTTTATTAACTCGCGAATATCAATGGTGATCGAATCAAATACATTTTGATGAAGGTTATAAACTTGTAAAATAAAGTTTCATGACTCACACTTTAACCACAGAAACATCGCAAAAATCAGATTTTTACCGAAAATTTTCGTAAATCGGTAATCGCAACTAGGAATCAGTAAATTAATTCGCGAAAATCATTAATAATTAAAACAAATACATCATGATAAATATTATGAACTTATGAATATAAAGTTTCATAACTCCAATTAAATTGCAAAGGAATCGTAATTAAACTCTTATACACTCCCAAAACATGTACAAATTAAATATGTAACATTTAAACCTTTAATTACTTAACATTTAAAAAAAAAAAAAAATTTTTTTTTTTTTACTCCCCCCCCCCCCCCCAAAAACGGCCAGCCACCCCACCCCCCCTCTTGACCAATAACAACCTCCACTAACTCTATTTTGATTCCATGCAAAAGCTTATACACTCCCACACTCTTTCCCTTAATCATTTCCTTCATTTTCACTTTCAAAAACACATACAAACACTCTCTTCACACACTAAACTCCAGATTTTTCCAGCCCCATATCATCCTAAAATCATCACATTAAAAGAGTTCTTGCACCAAGAACACAAAATCAAAGGTAAAACCCACCATCTCTAACTTCATTTCTTTATTTTCTTACTTTAATTCTTCAAAATACGTGGATTTTATGCCTATTTCATGACTATAATCCACATAAGGTGTTTTATGTTTGTAGGTTGTTTCTTACACTTGTTTAAGTGTTAAAACAAAAGAACAACCCATGATCAAATCGAAGTCAAGCCGAAAAATCATCTTTTTGATGTTTAAGTGCTTGCATGCAACCATTTTTTTTGTATCTAAATCTTATTTTATGCTAATATATAGTTTTGTTTATGTAAAAATACATATTCATACATATAAGACAAGGCCTCCATCATTGGATGAGGTCTAAAAATCGTAGGTAGTGGAAACACACCGAAAAGATTTCTATTGTCTTATATGTAATCTGTCCAGAATTTGACCTCACTTGAAACGACCATAACTCAGTGAATAATGGTCCAAAAATCTTGATTTTTCTTCTAGAATTTAGCTTAATGTCTTACCTTTAAAACCCCACTGGTCTCACTCAAATCCATTGAGTTTAGGACCTCCAAATGTATCACACAAAACTGATGCGCCAACAATAACTTTTCTGTGAACACCTTGTTGTGATACTTGTTCATGGGTCTTAAGGTGTCCTATAAATCTAAGAAAAATTAATTTAGACTCCTAACATGTATATCTCAGTAGTATAAAAAGATAGGAATTTATTGTGTTGATTAAGTATTTTTAGAAAATGCATGAACACCATGCATAATCTTAGTCTTGTAAAAGTGTGAAGAATTGTGTTGTGATGAATGTAAAATACAAAAATAATAGATAAAACGTGTTAAAAATTTGAGGGTGATTTTTCTCAGTATCTATATCTTGAAAAGAACCTTGAAAATAAAAATGAGAATTTTTGGGAAAACTTAAGTATTTTTCTTGGTTTAATACAAATAAAGTCTCTAGAAAGAAAAAATATTCGTGAAAAATACTTTTTGACATCTGAAAAATATGGGAAAATTACTGTGTCATTTTCCACATAAAGTGACACTATCCTCAAAATTTAACACTCATTGGAATTGTTTTGATATGTTTTCCGATGTACGATTTGTTAAAACACATACGATTGGGAACCATCCAGTGCCCAAAATGGCATGAAATTTTTACACAAACTTTGAAATGAGTTATAACTGATCTAGTTAAAATTTCAGAATTTTTCAAGAATAATTACTATATTTCTCATATTTATCCCACTCTTTTGGTCAATAAATGATTAAAAATAATCTGTATATCTAAAAATTCCCAAATTTTCACAGAAAATTTGTGAATCATATTCCATGTTGTATACCAAGTTTGGTAATTTTTGGAATTTTTTTTTCAAGTGTTTCCATTATTTTAATCACAACCCGAGTAATTACCAGCAACGACAAATCAAACTATAACGGCACTTTGTAACACAAGCGACTAGCTAAACAATCTTAACAAACCATATTAGTCAAAAATCTAATTAGGAACCTTGTATTCGTAGGTCTTGGATAGGAGTCACTCTTGGTCGAATCGCACTTTACATCCATTTCCGTACGCTTACTAACGATTGTGAGTACTCAGCCCCTATTTTTAACGCTTTATTAAATATTTTGGGGTGAAAAGCATGCATGAATGACTTGAATGATTTATATACTTGAAAATGATATGTTTTATGATGCACTTGATTTACAAATGCCATGATATGATTATTGTGCTATGCTATGCTAAATTTCAAAACAATGTCGTGAATGCTTATCGATGTTACATGATTATATGCTTGATTTCTATCGTATCTAAAGTCCCCGGTATATTCACACGACCATTAACTCTATATGAGCCAAATGATGCATATGAATAGTACTATTTGGGAGCGAGACCACCTCCCCACTCACGCGGCCACGTGAGTGCATCCCATCATCCTAAATGCCAACGATAGGGCATCTCTCTTTGGGGCAAAGGTTTATCGGTTGTAGGTTTGGTTGTGGACTCAAGCATAATTTAATCATCGATTTCATAAACAAAAATATAATAGCATAGTGATTCATAAACATCTATCAACGAATGGCGTTTCGATATGAAAATAACGTTTCTTTAAAACTATAAACCTGTGACACGAGCTCTACAATGGCGTTGTGATGCGAAATAAATTCTCTTTAAAAATATAAACATTACGATTTGAGCCTTGCCATGACATTGTCATTTGAAACTTCACTTCTTTAGAAATCATACAATTATAACCGGAGCTTTTAAATTATAAATCATCGTGATCTTGACAATTATAGACGTAGTTTCAAAGTAACGCCTCGTTTTCTCATGATACTCGATAGAATAACTCGCCTAAAATATGAACGTTTTGATATTAATATGAAAAATTCATTATCTCTAAGAACCCGACTTGAACTTATTAAATGTTAACAAATGAGTCTTATATTCATAACTTGAAATTAGTAAACACTAAATCCGGAGTTTTATCAATATGATTTGAACGTTTCTTTTAAATTATGAGTATGGCGTTATAAATGAATTACGACCTATAATTGAATTTCCAAAAGGAATCATTTCTAAATGAGTATCGTTTTTAAATAAACTTCATCTGCAAATAAAATACCGGTTCATGAATAGATCTAACCTTCAAATAAATATCGCTCTCAAATAAGCCTTCTCTTAACAAATCACTTTTATAATTACCCTTGCGATAGTATTTGTCTATCATCAAGAACTGATTTTTATTAGGTATCGGATAATCATCTTCGTCCTATGAGCTCGACACTAAACAAACTATCTTTGTAAACTAATCACGTATAACGTGTAACGTTTAACCAAACTTTATAAACTTTTAAAGAGGGTCTATCATTACACAAAACCTGGGTACTCACCAACTATATTTCATAGTTGACCTGTATTTTACATGCTTTTCAGGAATTAGTCACAATCTATCAATTGAAGCTAAACCGGCTATTTGATCTATGCTGCATTAGCGTACGGAATTCGTATCTTTTGGGATGTAATAGCATGTTTAGGCTATTTACTTTTGTGCTGTAAACGCTTGTAAGACTTTATGTAATGTATTAATTGTAGACCGATGAACGGTGATCTTTTGTAATTTTCAATTTATGAAATCATTGTACTGTTACATCTCGTGTTTCCGCTTTAGCGGGGTGTGACAAGGGGTATTCGTGAAATTTAAACCATAGTCACCCAGCTGTTGTTGTATCCACAATACTTGTGAACAACAACTACCGGCTGCTACATACTCAGCCTCACAGGTTGAGATTGCGACCGAGGTTTGTTTCTTACATTGCCAAGAGACAATGCGACCCCCCAATAACTGACAACCTCCCGTAGTAGATTTCCTATTCAGGTTACAGCCTCCATAATCTGAGTAAGTATAAGCAACGAAGTCAAAATTGCCACCCGAGGGATACCAAAGACCTAACTTAGGTTTTCCCTTAAGGTAACGCAAAATTCTCTTTGCTGCTTTCATGTGTGATTCCTTAGGATTAGATTGAAAGCGTGCACACAAACAGACTGCAAATGTTATATCTGGTCTGGAAGCGGTTAGATACATGAGAGAACCAATAATGGCCCGATATTGAGTCGGATCCGCATCTTCAGTACTTTCAGAATCTAGTCCAAGATTGTGATTCAATTGAATCGGAGTACCATATGATGAGCTTTCTGTCATTTTGAAACGCGTGAGCATTTCATGAACATACTTCGTCTGATGAATGAAGAATCCATCCTTCTTTTGATCAACTTGTAATCCTAAGAAGAAATTCAATTCCCCCATCGCACTCATTTCAAATCTTCGCTTCATGACTTGTTCAAAGTCTCTACACATATTTTCATCAGATGATCCAAAAATGATATCATCGATATATACTTGAACCAAGTAGGAAATCCTCCTTTTGCCATTTGATGAACAGTGTACAATCTATCTGTCCTCTCTTGAATCCATTATCTAAGAGATAGGTAGATAGTGTCTCATACCAAGCTCTAGGTGCTTGATGCAGTCCATACAGAGCCTTGTCTAATTTATAGACTCGGTCTGGATACTCTGGATCACTGAACCCCGGAGCTTGTTGGACAAAAACAAGTTCCTGAACTTTACCATATAGGAAGGCACTCTTTACATCAAGTTGATAGACTTTGATTCTTTTATGTACAGCATATGCCAGAAACAATCGAATTGCTACCAACCTTGCTACAGGTGCAAACACCTCAGTATAGTCTATCCCTTCTTGCTGATTAAATCCTTGAACTACTAGTCTGGCTTTGTTGCGAGTTACAACACCCTTGTCATCACGGTTGCACTTAAACACCCATTTGGTGCCTATTGCATATTCCCCTTTTGGTAGATCAACTAGCTCCCATACTTTGAGCTTCTTGAACTGAGCAAGCTCATCTTGCATAGCTTCTACCCAGGAATTATCCTTAAGAGCCATTTGGACATTTTTCGGCTCAATTTGAGAAATGAAACAGCTAAACAGACACTTATGCATGATTCCAGTATCTTGAATCGATGCATATAGACTGTTGCTATCATATTTCTCTGCGAGTCTTTACTCTAGAACTCGGATCACCAATGATATTATCCATCGGATGATACTTGTTCACACGAGTTAAGACTGTAGAGTCAACCGGTAAGTCAGATCCTAGATTTGATCCAATCTCCCCCTGAGGTGATACTTCATCCTCTACAATTTCGTGCACAGGATCTGTACCCTTTGAAGAAGATGGAATGTTATTCAGATTTGAATCACTATCCGCAATAGGATCGACAATAGTTTCTTTCCCTTTATCATTTGCATCTTCCGAATTTGGAATACTAGATCTTGGTGCAAACACATTGTCTTCATCATCATCTAGAACAACTTGTTCCAATCCCAAAGTGTCAGCTTCACTTAGGAACAGAAGATTGAATGACTTGAAGACAGCATTATAGTCAAATAAGCATTCTGGTCCAGTTTGTACAGTTGGAGTATAAGACGTGACTTGTATGTTATATACAATCTCTACTCTTCCAGTTATCTTATTATAGACCCTTTTGTTTGGAGATCCAGCTTCATAACCTAAGAATAAACCTTCGTCAGCTTTCTCCCCAAATTTGGTTTGATGCTTGGTCTTTAATAAGGTACATTGAACACCGAAGGGTTCAAGACCAGTCAGATTTGGTTTTCTACCATTTAGAAGCTCATAACATGTCTTGTTTAGCTTCTTAACAGTTAAAACCCTATTAAGTACATAACAGGCTGTATTCACTGCTTCTCCCCAGAAAATAACGGGAAGTCTTGAATCAGCCAGCATTGTTCTAGCTGCTTCAATCAAGGTACGATTTTTCCTTTCAGCGACACCATTTTGCTGTGGCTCATAAGGTGCACTGAACTGGTGTTGAATTCTTTTACTTAAGCAAAAGACGTTCAATACCGAGTTCTTGAACTCTAAGCCATTGTCGCTTCGTATTTTCTTGACTCCTCGTCCAAATTGATGTCCAATCTGGGTAAAGAATGTCATCAGCATTTCTGCTGTTTCATCCTTTGATGCCAGAAAGAATACCCAGGAGAAACGAGAGAAGTCATCAGTGACAACTAGACAGTAATGTTTACCGCCTATACTTCTTGCATTCACAGGACCGAATAGATCCATGTGAAGAAGGTCAAGGGGTGAGGCAATGGAATTTTGAGTTTTTGACTTATGAGGTTTCTTATGTTGTTTGCCTTTTTGACAAGGCACACATTTGTCCTCTAGCCCAAATCTCTGTACTGGTACACCTAGCACTAGTCCATTTTTGCTATATAGTTCATTTTTCTAAAGTGCAACTGTGTCATTGTCCATAACATAAGTGTCATTTCTTCTTGGAGCCCTCATGACAATCCACTTTTCTGGAATGACAAATCCAGGTTTCAAAATGAGTGCTTCTCTATCCGTAAAATGGACAGGATGTCCTTTGTCACAGATCTGAGATACACTGATCAGGTTGTGCTTCAGCTCCTCGACAAATTTGAGTTGCTCTAGCTTAAATTTTCCATTTGTTAACAGTACCATATCCCGTGATTTGTCCACCTTTCTTACTAGCGAAGTTCACATATCCTCCCTTCTTGTGTATGAAATCCACAAGAAGCTGCCTTTCCCCCGTCATGTGCCTTGAGCAACCGCTATCCACATACCACCAGTTGGCAGCACGTCTGATTAACTCCTGCACACAAATTTGAAAAGATTAGTCATCAAGGGGGACCTAAGCCGTGACGGTCTTGGGTCTGCCATTCTCATCCACGAATGTAAATTCTTTTAAGTATCCATTACTCTTTGAATTAGAGGTGCATGCTTTGAGAGTCGCATTCGTTTGAGTATAGGAGGAACTATTACTAGACTTTCTCTCCGGAGACTTTTGAAAGAGTCTCGGATTTACTAGCCTGGGGTTGGACGTAGATCTAAACACGTTGGGATAGCTATAATTCGAATTGTGATAATTCCTATTATTACTATTTGGGTTAGAAAAACGATTATTTGGAGTATTAAATCTCTGTGGAGTTTTCGACCTGGATGACTGTTCATGAAAGCCTCCTCTTGAGGGAGTATTGCTCCTAGACACATCATTGATCGTGAACTTCACAGATTTCTGAACAGGTCAAGTTTTCTGAGTACTTAACGTTCTCTTATAACCCAACCCTATTCTCCCAGAAGAGCTAGCTTCATGTGTATTCATTGTTTTTGAGAACCAGCTAGCCACTCTATCACTTACACAAGTTGTCTCAGGAACTAGAGTTTTCTTTTCCCGAGACGAAACATATTTCACAGGTGATTGGTCCTTTTTCACCTGTGTCTTTCCACTTTTGCCCTTTGTTGGACAAATACTTGCAACGTGTCCCTTTTCATGACACACGAAACAAGAACGCTTCACTAAGGTCTTTTTCGAGGCCTTTTGAACCGTTGGTTTATCCAATTTTGGCAAACTGGGAAGTGAGATAGTTTCCACCTGTTTTACCCTTATCCTTTTCAGATCTGGGTAAAACAGATTCAGTTGTGGTCTGTACCTCCTCCGTGACACTTTCCTTTTCACATTCATCCACTGGTATAGTATTTATTTTTAGTTCAGAGATGGATGGCATTAAAGTGTCAGATGATGTTGATTCAGGTTCGGTAGTTACTTCAGCTTTCTCAGGTCTCACAAATTGTATAAATCCAGGAATGGTTGAGTAAACTACAGAATCACTAGCAGGTATATGCTCAGATTCATCAGGTGTAGAGGTATAGTTATGATTAAATGGAGGAGGGGACTCAGTATACCCCATCCCTCGAAGGTCTCTTGGCTGTTTTTGTGAGCTTAACATATTATCCAAACATTCGATTGAGAACTTTCTTAATTCAAGTTTTTTGTTTAATTCTGCAATCCTAACTTTTGCATCAGCAAGCTCCTTTTCCTTTTCAGAGGACTGTTTGATTATATCAAGAACATGTTCATGAGCCAAGTCAATAATCTGACTTTGCTCATTAACCCTTTCTTTCAACACTTTTAAGTCCTCTTTGTCAGCCTTAACCTTATTCAAAAGCTCAACATTTCTTTGTTTTAGAATAGCATTTTCTTCTTTTACAGAGTTTAGCTGAGCCGTTATCGAGTTGGATGACTCGATTAATTCCTCAGCTTGTACCTGAAAATTTGTACATAAAACACAGGCTTTAACAACTAAGTCTAAGTTAAGAAATACCTTTTGCTTTTCAGCATCCAGATTGGCCATGTAGGCGATGAAGTCTTCTGAGCTCATGTTCTCTCTGGACTTCAACTTTACCACTCTGGTCTCGGGAGCAGGTGCATCTATCTCCATCTCTGTAGCTGCTTCCTTCTCCGAATCAGACCCAGCATTGCTTTCCTCCTATTCTTCAGTAATGGAGGCCATGAATGCTTGTGATTCCTCAGACTTTGAACTCCAATCATATGCTCCATCTTGAGTTTGAACCACCAGAGCTCTTGAAGTATGAATACTTCCTGAGGTCTGATTGTTCTCAGAGGAACCTTGACTGTAGTATCTTGACCCGTTCTGACCTGAAGTTTGATCTCTCTTCGGTCTCTGACATTCTCTAGCAAAGTGCCCAAAACCGTCACAATTATAGCACTTTACTTTAGACTTGTCGAAACCCACTTTGCTACTCATGAATTTTCTCCCGGTTCTGTTCATAAACCGTTGGGCTCTTCTTGCAATCATGGCCATTTGCCACTGCAAGTCCATTTCTTCTAGGTCATCTTGATCCAGTTGGTCATAATCTTCGTTGATTAGTTCAGGATCAGTGATTTTTCCCTTAATGAAGTTCTCACGGGATGCAATGAAAGAGGCAAGCATGGCTATTTCCTCTTCTGCAGACTTCATGCTCATGGGCATTGATTAAAACCGCTTGAGGTTCCAGATTTCGGTTTTCTATCAACCCCTTGATCATCCGATGAAGTAATATAACAGACATTGCTATCAGAACTTCTGATAACCGAGTCTGTTTCAGCCTCGACGGTATAAAAAGCTGCAACACCACTACTTGTAGATGCAGTGGAATCAGATCGTTTACCGTGGTAAACGCTGGGATCCTGAACCTGATCAGATCCCGTCTCTTTCCTCTGCATGTTTAAGTCATACACACGCAGCTTTCCAATCACATCATCAAGAGTCAGAGCGTCATACCTAGTACTCTCCTTGATCATCAAAGTGTAAATGTCCCATTTTGGTGGGAGAGATTCAAGGAGCTTATTGCTCTTGACAGTGTCGGTGAAGGATAGACCATTGCTGTCTAATTCAGTCATACGATGGTAGTATCTGGTGATAATTTCCTCTAATGACTCTCCCTTCATATGTTTGAAGACATAGAACTGTTTGGTCAGTAAGTCAGCTCTACTCTCTTTGATCTTATCGTTTCCATCAAACCGCTTTTCTAACGCTTCCCAAAGCTCCTTAGAGAATTGATAGCGTTTAAAAGTATGTTTGATTTCCTGAGGGAGACACATAGTAATTGCTGACAATGCCTTATTCTCAGCCTCGTACATCTTTTTGTCTTCATCTTTCATGCCTGAGTATGTACAATACTTAGTCTTTCCCTCAAATTCGTAAGTGGGTAAGTCATACCCATCTTTAATGCATATCCACATACGGATATCATGAAATCTCGCAAACGATTCAAATCGATCTCTCCACCAAAAGTACTCCTCTCCTTTGAGGAGCTTAGGTGGTGAGGCTGACTTACCAACCTCGTGATCCATTTCTAACATTTTATTTAGATTAGTCATTTTAAGTAATAGTCAAACAAAGTCAAACTTAACAGTCAACTGAAGTCAACAACCCTAGGTTCGTACGAACTTAGATTAATTCGAATTTATAGGTTCGAAGACTATCTAGGTTCGTGTGAATTTAAATGTTCGAACTTAGCAGGTTCGAAGCTGTAGGTTCGTACGAACTTACAACTGGCTAGGTTTGAAGGCTATTTTGGGTAGGTTCGTACGACACTTTCTGTGTTGAACGAACTTGCTGCTCAAACTCAAATCTAAGCAAAAACTCAGATCTAGAATGATTTAGCCGAAGGAAATGAATGAGACTTGAAGATTTTGAATCACTAACACTCAAGGAAGCCGAAAGTACAACTTTTATCTTCCTAAACACTTCAAAATCTTGTTTTCTTAGTGTTTTTCCAATCCCGAACCATATAAAGTCTTGTTTAAGCTCTGATACCAATTGAAAGTCCCTTTGCACCGATCCAAACGAGATTACAATGTGTATTAGATTGCGGAATGGTATAATACACAATAAACAACAACAAAACAAGTAAATGCAAGTGTTAAGTGTATAGATTCATATGTATTCGAAGATAGCTCTGTATATTCGAATGTTACAAAAAAAACCTATTGTCTAATAAAGTATTACAACTTTGTTTATATAGTCAGCTAAGTTCGTACGAACTTAGCTGGTCCTAGGTTCGTACGAACTTACATGTTCGCACGAACATCCTAGGTTCGTACGATCATATAGGTTCGTACGAACTTACAAACAAAACATTAAAAAGGCTAAGTTAATACATAAACTACAATATTAACTATATAACTAATAACAAAACTAACTATTACAAAATAAGAGCTGTTGTCACAAAACATGCACCCACAAAATCCATGAACCAAACATAATTTATCATGTTGGGAAATAGTTCACCACCAAATCCTAAACGAAAGAGGAAAACCGAGCGCATCAATGATACAGAAAATATTCTAGACAGAAGCTTGACCCACGATAATCGAAATCAAAATTTAAAGAAAACACCATTTGGTAATCATCCTTGTAATTTTCCAGATTTTATTCACAATTAACAGGTCAATTCGTCATTTTAATCTGTTACCTTTATATTATTACTTGTCGACTATGTTTCTCCTTTTGTCTTAAGAAACTCTATTCAATACCTTAGTTAGTATGATTAATAATTCTTTGTAATATAAGAAAGACATGTATTTTAGTGTGGTTTTGTAACTTGGATTCCGGTTTATGTAGTTAACGATTCATTACAGGATCATTTTAATTACCATCTACAGTACTATATCTCATTCTTATATCTTATTCATAACCATTCAGCTAATTATGTTGATTCAACAGTACACATTTTGGCCACATCCCTACAAAGTGGTTCTCAAAGATCACCATTATCATGTATCACTAATCAAGGTTAGACAACCGTTCAACTTATTATTTATACTTACTACATAGAAGTAAAACATAAACAATGCCTGATTTTGACATTATCATATACATGATAATATATGAACATCCCATCATGATAGTGCTTTAACTAAACAGAATGTTACAGATTGTGCCCATCCTGGCAGACCATATAAATATCATTCGCCTAATGTGGAAGTTACACCATCAAATCTATTCAATTTCAACTCACCGATGAATTCTCGTGATGGTAATGCTTACCTTTAGTTGCCTTTATTTTACAGCTGGCTCAAATTCAGCTAGCGAAACAAGTAGTAAGCAAGTTTCATAAAAAAACACAACTAAATGGCAATGTATATGCCACCTTCAGATTGTATAAGAATTGGTTTATGTGCAAGACTTAAAAATATCTCAAACCAGCAACCTTACAATGTTTCTAGCGCTTCAAATATCAATTCTGACTACAGATCAATTATTGGGCAAGGTAAAAAAAAGTGATTAGAGCTGCTACCCTATATATAATCAATAATAGATAATAATGGTCATCTAAATCTGAAACCTTTTAAAATGATTATCAACCATATTTCTACTACAGTCTTTAGAATCTGTATTCAATTCTTTTTTTAGTATGTTTTTTCTTTCCGTCTAATATAAA
Source organism: Logfia minima (assembly GCA_963921325.1). Lineage (NCBI taxonomy): Eukaryota > Viridiplantae > Streptophyta > Magnoliopsida > Asterales > Asteraceae > Logfia > Logfia minima. Next base: position 23,007,473 of record OY992770.1, read on the forward strand.
ACATACATGAATTCTAATGTGGATTTGTAACTTGGGTCATTCTTTGTATGAAGTTAACCTTTAATTTCAGCATCAGTTTATACAACTTTTATACTATTATACCTCATGCTTATATCTTTTTCATAACCATTCAGGCAATCATATTGATGCAACAATTGAAGTTTTGACCACATCCATACAGGGTAGTTCTCAAAGATCACCATTATCATGTATCACTAATAAAGGTTAGTCAACCGTTATTCTTATTCAAATAAGTTACTAGATACATGTTTAAAAAAAACCAACTATGTTTTTTACCTTATCATATAGATGATACTACATCAACACCCCATCATGAGGGTGCTGTAGCTACACACAAAAGTACATATTGTGCTCGTCCTGGCAGACCATCTAAATATCAATCGGCTAATGTGGATGTTAGTCCATCAAATCTATTCAATTTCAACTCAACAACGAGTTCTTGTGATGGTAATGCTTATCTTTTTGTTGCTTTTATTTTGCACTTGCTTCAAACTAACTTACTGAAACAACTTGTCTGCATTTTATATAAAAGAACTAACGAATTGTCAATCTACAACTTACCTTCAGAAATAATAATCTTTTTTTTCTGTCTAGCACTTTTAAATATCTCAAGCCAAGAACCTTGCAATGTGTCGGCCTCTTCAAATAGCAATTCAGACTACAGATCAATTCGCGGGGATGGTAATAAAGGTGATTAAAGTTGCTGCCCTATATATATAATCAATAATAAATTATACTACTATTATTTTGATGTATAGTTTACACTGTTATCATATACGGTAGGTAAACATAAAAGTAGCTCAATAAATACTCATCATGCAAAGCAAGACTCTTACACTCCGCGCACAATTGGTCGACCTCCAAAATACAATATATGTCAGCAAGATGTCATACCGTTTAACTTATCATATATAGGGAATCATCTTGAACTCAATAAAGGTAATTTCATTTTTCAACTTGAACAATATAGTTACTTGATATATCTACTTACATCCTATTAATAGTGAAAGTATTTTAGGAAATCATCCAAGTTCCTCAAACAGTTCAAGTTGTTGCGCCCAAAACATGTAGATGCTCGTCGTATAGGTAGACCACGAAAATATCAATTTTCTCCAGAAGATTTGATGCCTCTTAATTTGACACAAGCGATCAACAACACTTTGGGTATTGATGAACTCCAGTCAGACAATATCCATAGAGTTTCAACTGGTATTTCTTTTATTCAACATCATATAGTTAGATAATTTATTTTACATTTCTTTAGACATGAAGATACTAAATTTGTACTATTCTTTGTACATTCACTTTAAGCTAGCAAACAACAACAAAATCACTAATGAAATTTGTATTTATCTAGATTATCTTGAAAAAGGAGACCCATATACATTTGTAATGGATGTAAAGCTAGACTGTGGAGGACAGAAGCTATGCGCGGTAACATGACACTAGCTAAGAAGAAATATTCGTTGTGTTGTTTAAATGGAAAGGTTCAACTACCTCCTTTGAAAGAACCTCCACAATTACTCCAGGATCTCTATTGTGGTAGGTCTGATAAAAGTAAAAATTTCATTGAAAATGTTAGGAAGTACAACATGATATTTAGCTTTACTTCAATGGGTGGTAAGATTGATCACAAGATCAATTCCATACGTGGTCCATATGTTTATCGGATGCATGGTAAGAATTATCACCTATCTGGCAGTCTCCTTCCTGAAGAAGGACAAGATCCAAAGTTTTGTCACCTTATATATATGATACTCAAAACGAGCTTCAAAACAGAATAAATTCATCCAGGTACACAATTAGAACACGCGTGTTACCTTTGTTTAATTCATATTATACATGTATTTATTATTGTCATTCACGTCATAACATGTCGTCTTTTAATGAACAGTTCCCACAAAAACAACAACAACTCAGCCAGAAAATCAGTAGACTCTATGACTATACATGAATTGCAAGGTCTTTTGGATTTTATCAATCCATTAGTACAAAAGTATCGTATGGCTAGAGATAGGTTCAAAATTTCCAATGAAGAGCCTGTAAGACTAAAAACTAATTGGGAAAAGGGATAAAGATGGTCGGACATATAACATTCCAACTGCAAATGAAGTAGCTGCCTTGATTTTTGGTGATCTTGACGGATTATATAATAAAAGAGACATTATATTGGAAAAGAAATCTAAGAAATTGAAGCGTATAAGTGAGTTGCATCCTTCGTATCTTGCCCTTCAATACCCCTTATTATTTCCATACGCAGAAGATGGTTATAGATCTGACATTCTCCACAGAGGTATGGAAGTTGAAGATGATTCTGGACACATTCGGCTCACTATAAGGGAGTTCTTTGCATATCGATTACAGTTTAGAGTTGGGGAAGTTTCGTTGATATTGAAAGCCAGAAAACTTTTACAGTTTATTGTTGATGCATATACTATGGTTGAAAACACCAGATTGTCTTACATTCGGAACAACCAAAAGACATTTAGGGTATCTTCGATAAATGACTTATATGAAGCACATGAGGCTGGAGAAACCGATGTATTTGATATGGGTAATCGTGTCATTCTTCCATCATCATTTACTGGTGGTGCTAGGTATATGCAACATAATTATCTCGATGCAATGGCTATTGTCAGAGCGTATGGTTATCCTGATTAATTTATTACATTCACTTGCAATCCAAAGTGGCCTGAGATACTTAGATACCTTGCAGACCAGGATCTTAAACCAGAAGACAGACCTAATGTTATCACCCGCGTATTTAAAATAAAATTAGATGCTCTGTTGGCAAAGTTGAAGGACGATAAAGTTATGGGTACTGTAATGGGAGGTAAAAAATATATCATATTTTGTGTTTTTCACTAAGTTCATTTTTATTCAAGTTCATTAAAAATTAGTCATCAATAATCTGTTTCTCTTATTCTTAATTGCAGTTGTTTATACGATTGAGTTTCAGTAACGAGTTTTACCTCACTGTCATATATGCTTATTTCTTGATAAAGCAGATAAACTTCCCAATCCTTCTGACATAGATCGTTACATTAGCGCAGAAATCCCTAATAAGGATGAGGATCCGGTCTTATACTCAATCATATCTGAACACATGATGCATGGTCCTTGTGGCGCTAATTACCCATCTTGTCCCTGTATGAAAAAAGGCAAATGTTCCAAGCATTTCCCTAAAGACTTTACAAATGAGACTCATTTCGATGCCGATGGATTTCCGATTTATAGGAGACGTAACAATGGAATATATGTTGAGAAAGGTGATGCAAAGTTAGACAACAGGTTAGCATTAGTATATTATGAATTTGTTTAAATCATAGAATTATTATGTTGCTTAACAGTTGGTCTCAAAAAATCATACAATTCATTTTTTTTTTAATCATTTCTTTACAGGCATGTGGTACCGTACAATAAGACACTAATCAAACAATTTCAGGCTCATATGAATGTTGAATGGTGTAATCAGCTAGGATCTATCAAGTATTTGTTTAAATACATAAATAAGGGTCCAGACAGAATTACAGTTTCATTTGAATCTTCTTATGCGAACACGATGACGCCAAAAAATAATAATAATAAGGATGAGATGTTGAATATTTTAGTTGTCGGTACATTTCTGCTTGTGAGGCATGTTGGCGTTTGTTTAATTTTGAAATTGTCTATAGAACACCAGCAGTCTATAGATTAGCGTTTCATCTTCCAAACCATCAACCGGTTGTATTTGATGCAGATAATGATATTGATTCAGTTCTTGCAAAGCCATTAGTAGGATGTTCTCAGTTTTTGGAGTGGATGAAACGTAATAAATGTGATAATGAAGCCCGACGGTATACATATGTTGAATTTCCTAGGCATTATGTTTGGAATATTAGTCAAAGGAAATGGACTAAAAGATGTGGTCAAAAAACAGTTGATAGGATTAATTTTGTCCCTCCAAAAGCCGGTGAAACTTAATATTTACGAATTTTTCTTAACAAAATTAGAGGTCCAACTTCATTTGAAGATATTAGAACCGTTGATGGTATTGTGTATAATACATTCAAGGAAGCGTGTTATGCTCTTGGCATGTTAGATGATGATAAGGAGTACATTGCTTCAATAAAGGAGACATATTCTTGGGCATCTTCTTCTTTTTGTCGATCTTTATTTGTTTCACTTGTTTCAACTAACAGTTTGTCCCGTCCCAACCATGTTTGGGAAGAAACATTTGAATTTCTGTCTGACGATCTCATACACAAAATTCCAGAAAACAGAAGAGATAAAGGTATTTTCTATTTATTATTATATTAAGTATTTTCATGTCTCATTTAATATCATAGTTTTTTTCACCTCAACTATAACGGTTGTTAATAAATAACAACTCTGATCTGTAACGCCTTCTAACACGTTATCTGTATAGATTGTACTGTTTTTATATATAACATTTCATATTCTTCATACTGTTGTTTTGTTTTTATATATAACATTGTACTGTTGTTTATAGGGCGTCCTTGTTTATACAACAAAATCACTACATTGTTATTATGAAACTTTCTATAAAATAATACATGTTTTACGTTTTAACAAATGCAGATGCTGGGAAAAACATTTTGAACAATCGTGCTCTCGTGGAAATTGAGATGTTGCTTAATAGGTCGAGATCAAGTTTGAAGAAAATTCCAAACATGCCTTTACCTGATGTTCAATTCATTCAAACAAATTGCAACATGCTTATTCAAGATGAGCTCAACTATGATAAAGCTACACTTCAAAATGAACATCATAAACTTATCTCAAGTATGACTTCTGAACAGTTAAATGCTTTTCATACTATAATGGAGGTTGTGGCCATTGACGAAGGTGGACTGTTTTTCGTTTATGGTTATGGTGGGACTCGAAAAACTTTTCTTTGGAACACACTCGCAGCAGCTATACGTTCTAAAGGTGAAATAGTGATAAATGTAGCGTCAAGTGGTATTGCAGCTTTGCTTCTAAGTGGAGGTAGGACAGCTCATTCTAGGTTTGCTATACCTATAAACGTACAAGAAGATTCTCTTTGTTCCATAAGACCAGGTAGTGACCTCGCTGCACTATTAAACAACACAAAGCTTATAATATGGGATGAAGCCCCAATGATGCACATAAATTGCTTTGAGGCTTTTGATCGAACTATGCGAGATATTATTCGTCCACCAAATCAAACTAAACCGTTTGGAGGTAAAATTGTTGTATTTGGTGGAGATTTTCGTCAAATCCTTCCAGTAGTACCAAAAGGAACAAGAGCTGATATTGTGCACGCTTCTCTACACTTATCTCACTTGTGGCATAACTGTTAAGTTCTTAGGTTGACAAAAAACATGAGATTGCGTGGAGGACGTGATGACATAGAAATCCAAGAGATTAATGAATTTGCTCAATGGATTTTAAAAATTGGGGAGGGTAAAATAAATGAACCCAATGATGGTGATGCTGATGTTCAATTCCCTAAAGAAGTTTTACTTGAAGGTGATAATAATCATGTAAAGACAATTGTTGACTCGATATATCCTTTATTGCAAAATCACCTTGGTCAGCAAAGTTACTTCCAAGACAAAGCAATTCTCGCTCCAACTAATGAAGAAGTCAACTACATAAATGAACATGTTTTGTCCTTAATCAATGCTGAAGAAAAAGTATATTATAGTTCCGACAATCTTTGTCCTAATGAGGCAACTGATGATTTCGCTCAACAGATTTACTCACCAGAAACTTTGAATAGTCTTAAAATTCCCGGTGTACCAAACCATCGGATTACCTTGAAGAGAGGAGTTCCTGTAATGTTGTTGCGTAACATAGACCAGTCAAAGGGTTTGTGTAATGTTACTAGATTATTGGTTAAGGCTTGGCAAACATACAATTGAAGCAAGAATTATAACAGGGTCATTTGCTGGGAACTCTACATACATCCCAAGGATGGTCATTTCTCCCACAGATAAGAAGATACCGGTCAAGTTTAGGAGAAGACAATTTCCTATTTCGGTGTGCTTTGCGATGACAATTAACAAGAGCCAAGGTCAGTCACTATCTAACGTAGATTTATTTCTTCGTAAGCCGGTATTCACTGATGGACAATTGTACGTTGTTGTATCCCGTGTAACAAGCAAAAAAGGATTGAAGGTCCTCATATGTGACGATGACGGGAAACTTACGAATTCTACCAACAACGTAGTATACAAAGAAGTGTTGCAACGTATTTGAATTTGTTGTCAACTATCTACATTCAGATATGTATTCATTTTCTGTTAAACATTCATTATTATTGATGCAATTATTTAGTTATGAATTCATACGGTTTTAATATGTTATAATTGATCGTTCAATCTTATATATTTTGATAGTGAATATGTATATTGTCCGGTCATATGAAATTATTATGGATACACTTTCATTACTGTTAACCTTGAAGGGTTGAACTGAACATGATGAAGTTATAAACGGATGTCAATATATTTATATGTTGTGCATTTAACTAATATCTTATATATATTATATTATTTTTGAATTCTTATGTTTAAAATAAAACAAATTTGTTTCCTTGAATAACATGGGTCACAATAATGAATCAGCCTTAATAAACTAAATATAGAACATATGATTTACGATTTTATTGACATTTATACGAATGAAATATAAATAACTCTCAAAATTCTGTTCTAATTTTTGCATACAGACTACAATAGTTATACTGGAAAACATGGATGACGGAACAACGTTTGATTCCTCTTATACTAATCGCACACAAGAGGAATGTGACATCGAAGAAAAGGTATAAAGTTATTATAATGCATTGATAATCGATTAACACAGATTATTTTACATGTTTTTATTAACATAATTGTATATTTAAATAGAAATTACGAAGGTTAACGCAAGTACGTCAAGCGATTAGAAAACACAGCCTGAAAAAGAAGGTAATATAATCAAGTAATATAACCAGCGAATTGTTTATGAATTCATGTTGACAAAAATTTTAATTGAAAAATCACTTTATATAATATGTGTTACATGACATATAAGTATGCATTTTATTTATGGACTGCTAATGTAATGTTTATTATGTTGGACATTTTGGTGATTTAGGCATATATTAATCAGCTGGAAACTAATCTAAAAAGTATATCACAACTACATGAGATGGAAGAACGACAAACTAAGGTTTATTTTTGTTTTGAATTTTCTATCATCTTCATACCGGTTTAATGATTTTACTAACTCCTTTATCATTACATAGTATATTATTATTTGTTACTGTTACATTTGTGTAGGCTGTGTTCATCACAAATAGAGGTGATAAATGTCAAACATTTGCAATCAACGATATGTCCACATGGGTATAGCGCAGTATACAAAACCGTCATATATTACTTTTAATAAATATCTCATTATATGTTGGATGGATTATAAGTTTGTAACTTTCAAACTAAATAAGTTTCTAAAGGTATGGTAAAATCAGGAAGTATTAAATCGTACCTACCATACTAATTCTCATTTGTCTCAATTCCTAACAGCCTTCATGTCATTCGCCTTAAACTATACTCAATGGTTTGAAGAACAATGCAAGCTTATAGAAAATCTTAAAAAAGCTATTTATTCGAGAAAAAATCATGTCGATATTCTTCCAATTGTACAAAAGACTATCGCACAATTTATGGATATTTTTAAAATTAAAAGGTCAGCTGCAAATGATGATGTATTCAATATCATTTATGGAATGTGGACATCACCGGCAGAAAGATGTATTATGTGGGTGGGTGGCTTTCATCTATCGGATATACTAGAGGTAATTGTTTTACTTACATATTAAATGTTCGAATTCAATATCAATATTTATACATGTTATTTCATACTTTTTATATACTATAGATTTAAATTGTTGCAAATTTTTGTAACGTATGACTTTTAGAATTTAAATTTGGTAATCATATTTTTAATTAATACAAAATTTGGAATATGGATGTAGCTTATTATCGTTCAACTAGAGCTAACAGAACATCAGTTAAAGACTATAAGAAATTTACAAGAGAAAGCACGAATTGAAGAAGAAACTATATCTCATGGATTGGAGAAACTACAAAAAAATCTTGGTGACAGCTTGTTTGGTAGTTCACAACACGAAATAGGTTTGCCTACTAATTTAGTAACTTACATGGATCAAATGGCTATGGCAATGGGAAAAATGGGAGTCGTTCAAAATCTGTTATTCCAGGTAATTCCTTCACAAATTATGTAATCATCTATTTTAAAATGTGTATATTATATCTATTATTATACATCCATCTATATTGAAGTTAGCTTATATTTACATACGTGGAAATTGAAAATAAACATTCCAAACTTCAGTAAATTCTATGTTAACTGAAACTTTGCAATATGATATTACAGGCTGAAGATTTACGTGAAAAAATATTTCAAATGCTGCACCAAATATTGACTACACTCCAATCAGCACAAGCTTGATTAGCGATAAATGACTACTTCACTAGACTTCGAGCTTTGAGTACTCTTTGACTTGCACGTCCAAAACAATGAGACTTCAGTACTCATTACCTACTTGCTTACCTGAATTTTCTTTTTCAAGATTATATTAGCATATTCTCTATCTAATGCCAACACACAATGATTTTCCCATTTCTTTATTATAGACAATAATTCCTTTATGTAGCAATTTTCATGATATAGATCGACTCCAAAACAATTGTTTAATGCAATACTGGAAGTTTCAAATCACATTATAATATCAATTGTTAAAAAACATGTTTACAATTGATTATAAAAAAAATTAAAATCTTATAACAACCTTTAGTTCTACTGTTTTCAAACATTTAAAATTTAAAACATTAAAACAATGAAATAATTAAATTAAAACATTTAAAATTTCAATTATACTTTTAGTGAATACACAATTTATAAATCCACAATTCATGGTCATACTCCTCATCTATAACAAATTTTTTTAAAAATCTAAAAATTTATTGAACATATCATTTATGTATTACACAGCAACTAAATCAAACTTTAAGTCCATTTACTGTCATAATTTGAATTTACACCATAGTTAGTTGATAACTTTTTCTAAGTCAGAATTAAGTATTTGTATTTTTGATTTCGAATTAAATGATTTTAATAAGGAAATTATTGTTACCGTTTTTACTAAATACCCCACAAGTATTTATGAATACGTAAACATATTATCTGATCACATAATTAATGATCATAATAGTGTGTAAATAAATAAACATAATAAACATAAACTAAACAATATATATTATAGCAATGTATTACTAATTACTAATGTTAACATTAACATATTACAGTAGAAATTTTAATTATACTCACAAAATATTAAAATAATTAATATTCCAGGGAATGTATATTTACTCTCGAATTGAACACTATGAATATTATTTGTCTTAATACTTCATCCTTAGTATACATATTTCCTAATTTATATTTTGAATGTAGTTATTTAATTTAAATACCACGTTCTTCCATATATTATCTAACATAAATTATTGATTCAAAGTCCATACTTTTTATTGTGTAGACTAGCAATGGAGGAAGGAGATGCTTTGACATTAGAGAACATGAAGCATGCCAATACTGATACTAGCTTTGAGAGATTATGTAAAAACTCAGAAGTGAAGACTATATTCTACAAATTCGTGAGACACATCACCCTTCAATCTGCGTTGTTAAGGCTTCTATAATTTGTATAATGCCGGAGGTAGGGTGGTTTTGTTATTGTTGTAAGACATGTCGGAACGACAAAGAGGTTGCTTCACATGGTGAAGCACTATATGAATGTGACATATGCGGACCTGTTTCGAATGTATACGCCAGGTAACACAACAGATCTTACCAGTTTTAGTGGTTGTTTCTTCAAATCATATGCAAATTCATAATATATATTATATATACATATAGATAAAAATATATATTAGAAATCGTAACAGAGTATTTCGTTTTTGAATAAAGGGTGAGGACTGCCATAAGAGTCTTAGACATTACGGGTTCCGCGTCTTTTGTATTGTCTGAGAAACAACTATCAAGGTGTATAAAAAGGACTATTCACTGGATAAGATTAAAGATTGATAAGGTAACATATGTGATTACATATTTTCAATTTTATAAAATAATTATTATACTCAACTCAAGGATCATATTGCTTCTAAAAAATTCACTTATTTGAATTAGACTGACAATCCACGCGTAGTACCAAAAGAGTTCAGATGCCTTCTAAAAAGGGACATGGTTTTCCAAGTTAAAATTCCCAGCATTAATCATACATCAGGTAATGATTTGTATAAGATTGATACGTTTGCTGATGATGAAGAGATTATGACGCACATGGCTGATTGGTTGCATCATTGGACGGAAAAAAACTGCATTCTTTTCAATAGTATATATACTCCTATTAGGAAGGTATGATTTACATAGAAGTATGTATTTACAGTCTTTTAGTATATATATATATTCTATTCTCTTCATATCTCTTATATAATAATAATTCTATATTGCCAAACATCACTTAAAATTCATTCTATCATGAACGTCCATGTCTTTATTGTATATTGTTTCCAGACTATTGATGCGGAAACTGCTGATAACTCATGTTCACAATTGGTCAATGTGATTACCCCTGACATAAAGAAGACCGTTATAACTTATAATGCTCAAATGGAAGAACTTTTTAAAAAAGTCTTCTTCAAAACAATCAAAGAGCTTCTAGAAACGCAACAGGTTTACCAATGTTTGATCAAGGCTTCAATAACTCATGTATTATCGGATGAAGGATGGTTTTATATCAGTTGTAAACAGTGTGGGAAAAGGGTGTTTAGTAGACAAAAATGCCAAACTGGTGTTATGTTATTTGATTGTGATATGTGTGGTGTTGTATCAGATGTTTACGACCAGTAAGTTACCTATTCGTTTTGATCATTATGTGTTTTAATAATCTATTTGCAGAGTGAGAACAGTAATAAGAGTTATGGATGTTACTAGTTCAACAACACTCATTTTTTATGAGGAACAGCTACTAAAGTGCATAAACATGAGTGTTACCTGAATACATTCAATGATGAATCCTGTAAGTTTTTTTTTTTTTTTGTAACATGAATACATGATACTCTATTGATTTATCATTATACAAATGGTACTTACATATAACTATATCTTCTCTAACATATCAACATCATTATGTTAGTACAATGACCCACAAAAAATACCAATCGATATCAAGAGACTTATCAACAAACATTTTGTATTCAAGATACGAGTTAGTATCATGAATATTAGATACCAATATCAATCGTATGCCATTATGGACACCATTGATGATTCAGAAATTACTATTGCTGTATCAATCAAAAATGTTATTCAGTCACCAGAAAGTTCCAGTTCAAATACTGTAGGAGATAAGGGACGTATCGAGGTAAGGAACACTTACATTAGTAACGTCATTCCAAGAATCTAAATGTATTTGTAGTTATATATCTAAATATATATTTCTTACATGACAGAGTATAGAAGAAAAGACTCCTAACAGCATGGTGCAATTAGAAGGATACCGTACCCCTCAAACAAGAAGAGCTAAACTAACAGTTATTTAGCAACCAAACGCACCTCAAGCAAAAGCATCACGCCCAAGACATATCCTCGATATAACTACAGGCAACAGAACCACAATAGATTGCTATTGTAGTGCAAACATCTGATGTCTACAGTTTCTTATGTTGGATCTAATTTTTAAAAAACGTTTTTTATTAAGTATTCAAATGATTGCTTTACAAGTTTTATTGGTTTTATTACTTTATAACGCAATTAAGATTGTGTTTTGGTCAAATTGTGAAGACTGTATCCAAACTATCTTTTAATATTTCGAATACCTTAATCTTTTCTATATAGATTTGGTGTTGGCCATATCTGTATACATATTAACGTTCATTAAATTCATTGACATCTAACATAAAAATAATTTGTACCAAATATTATATAAAACTTTGGTGATAAAACATTATTACAATACAAAACTTTACCAAACATTTACATTTATATAGTCCATTCTCAGCATACTCAATTCAAGCATACATATACATATACATATCTGTATTTAGAAAACCAGACCAATCCCAGTTTACTCAATTCCATAGTTCTTTCTCAGCATACTCAATTCCAGTAACAACTATCTGTATAATCCATATAATCATAAATATTTTTAACCATATAACAAGCAGAATTAACACCTAATAAAAACATTCGTGAAACCAAAAAGGTATTTATAAAACTAGAAGTTCATAGATACACAACTATCACCATCATACTTTCCCCAAAACTAAATAAAGTTATAACATACTAAAGATGTTGAACAAAATTAAACCACCAAAAGAAGATCATCTGAAACCATATTTACATTTCGTCATCACTAACTGGAATATTCATGAAACGGAACCACTCGTACTTTTCACGTGTTGCAAAATCAGCTTCAGTCAACCCAAACAGATACCGATCACGAATCATCTCTACAAAAAAGTGTTTGGGGATAGTTATAAGGAAAAACATATTGTGAAAGGTTAACTATGTCATCAAGGTATACATGATCTTCTATCAGAGTGACTAAAACATAAATATAATCCTGATACAAGACACAAAAAAAGAAAAAAAAAACATAACAGGGCATCATGATGGTGTTTTAACTAAACAGAAGATTACACATTGTGCCCATCCTAGCAAACCATATAAATATCATTCGACTAATGTGGAAGTTACTCCATCAAATCTATTCAGGTAATGCTTACCTTTTGTTGCCTTTATTTTACAACTGGTTCAAATTCAGGTAGCGAAACAAGTAGTATTCAAGTTTAATAAAAAAAAACCAAATGGAAATGTATATGTAACCTTCAGATTGTATAAGAATTGGTTTGTGTGCAGGACTTAAAATAATCTCAAAAAAGCAGCCTTACAATGTGTCTAGCGCTTTAAATATCAATCCAGACTACAGATCAATTATAGGGCAAGGTAAAAAAAGTTATTATAGCTGCTACCCTATATATAATCAATAACAGATTATAATGGTCATCTAAATCTGTTAACTTTTGAAATGATTGTCAACCATATTTCTACTTCTGTCTTTAGAATCTGTATTCAATACTTCTGTTTAGTATGTTTTTTCTTTCCGTCTAATATAAAAGATACATGAATTCTAATGTGGATTAGTAACTTGGGTCATTCTTTTTATGAAGTTAACCTTTAATTTCAGCATCAGTTTAATAAACTTATATAGTATTAGACCTCATTCTTATATCGTTTTCACAACCATTCACAAAAATATTGTAAGGTCGCTAGATCTTGGTTCGATTAATTAAAGGTATTGAGGTGCGGAATCCCTCAATACTTTAGGTTTAAGCTTATATAACTTTACTATTAATTAAAGGGCTTCGTTTTGATTATTAACTAAGTTAATCACTCAAAACCGAGCCTTTAATACTATAATAAATATATCTGCACGAAAAACGAGGAGAATAATTAAATATTTGTTGTGTGTAATAATGGCACGGATTTCTAGACTCTCTTTAATTTTGAGCAGCATTATAATATTTATATCTGGTTCAACTCGCAAGCCATGGGCTTTGCGAGTTGACTCAACTCGCAGCCCATGGGCCTTGCGAGTCCAGATCTGGCTGCGAGCCCAGATTGGCTGCGAGCCCAGATCTCAGTTCGAAGGTGAGTCCTGCGAGTCCAGATATGTTGCGAGTTGAAATCTCAGCTCGCAAGTTTTATGACTTGCGAGTTGACTTCTCAAATCGTGACTTTGACTTTAACTTGAATTCGTTACTTGTCTAAATATAATAAACAAATAATAATAATAATAATAAATTAATATCATATATTTACGAGTCAAAACCAATTTTACAAGTTTGACAATAAATACACTAGTCCTATTACAAGCTAGATCTGTTGTCACAATAACATGTCCCAACAGACTCCCCCTTGACAATAGCTCTTGCATCGTTATCTTCAACTTTGTCTTTGGTCTTTACTTGTAAATACTACTGCCCATATGAATCTTCATTCTAATACAAGTCTTCACCATTAATTGATAATCTCTTGCAAGATCACCCCATGCTTCAGTCGTCAGGATCCTATTTTCATTTAACTTCAACAGGTCCTTCTTCGACATATTCATCAGGTGTCGATGGTCATAGACTGTCAGAATTACTCTTTCTCCTCCTTCAACTTCATCATCAGCTTCAACCATGACAGCTTCACCAGTCTCTGAATCCACGTGCCAATTCAGAAGATTTCCCAGAATATTCTGTGGCATAGGTTTTAGTGGTATCTGCTGTATGCACTTGACAGCTGGATAAGTTTTCTTCCTTAATCTTCGGCCAGTTCTCTGACTGCATTCCTTTAATTTGATCGTCTTTCCGACTCTTGGCTTAATCTTCTCAAACTTCATTGATCTACCCTCAGTCCGAATGATTCTCTCAACATAAGTTGCGTAGGGATCATTACTGGGATTTATCAGTTCTAAGCGTGCCAAGTCTCGGATTTCAAATCGAGGAAGCGAACTGAATACTTTAAGCTTCTTATCAAAATATTGAACTCCGTCAAACCTTTTGATAGCGAAAAGTTTCAAGTCATAATCAAAATACCAGCCTATGATCCCCTTCCTTGGAACTTTCTTTCCAGTTATATCTACTTCAGACATCCCAACCTTTTGCTTTCTCCTCTTCAGAGGTCTAAACATGGGATTGTTTCTGAGTTTTTCTGGAAGGTCATCTTCTGATTCAGAACTGGTTGAGTCATCTAGATTTTCATCTAACTCAACAACCCTTTCTCCATCTTCTTCCTAGATGACCACTTTAGTTGTAGATGGGCTTACGATGTGTTCATCAACATCAGCATCATGATCTACACACTCGTCTGCCCCATCATTAACAATGAAAGTCCAATCTTCAAGAGGTACAAACTCTCCTTCTTCAAGGTCAAAGTCATTGTCCTCATCTAATTCATCTGGCATGTCGCCTTCAGAATCTGATAAGTTCAACATTTCATGACCTATAGAAATTCATACACAAATATATTAATAACATAAGTTCTTTCATTGATTTCCCTGAATCAATCTAAGATTTTCCTTATTAAACCCTTTGTGTATGTAAAATATATTATATTTACACTTATTCAAATCTTTCATCGATTATCATAATCAATCTAAAATTTGAATAAGTCTTATAATATACGAACATCATATATTATATGATCTTATAACTCTTTTATCGATCATAGTCAATCTAGAATTACAAAAGGCTTATAATATACAAACATTCATAATTATAACATTTTAAACATTCAAGTTTAAACATCTTAATTACAGAATTATATTACAAAATAATTCAAAGTTACAATGTATTAATAATTACAATCAGTCTATATTAATACAAGTGTCACCTTCTTCAGCTCCACCCTTATCAGCACCAGCACCAGCTCCACTACCACTTCCACTAGCTCCAGTAGACTCCCCCTGAATCGTAGTCTGCTGACCAGTCGTTGAAGGACCGGCCAGCTCACTATCCTTCTGAGCTGAGGGATCATCATCTTTATCATTTCTTCTCTTTTTCGCCAGTTCATCTTCCTTGCAGGACTCCTGATATATCAATATCTCCCCTTGAGATGGCTTGTCCTTCAGAAAGCTAGTGACCAGGCGATTAAGTCTGTCAATTTGCCTCTGCTTATCAGCTACATCATCTATTAGATTACTATTTGTCTTGATGAGTAGTGAGTAAGCGTTGTTCTGTTCAGTGACACTCCCAGATATAGACAGAACTTGAGATTATAAGAAGTCGACAGTATCCTCCAAATCGCTAACCCTGGACTCTAAGTGTGTAATGCGTTCAGCGTCAGTCTTTGGTGAGGTTGACGGAGCAGCATCAGTGGTGGTTGGTGGCGTGGGAGCGGGCGGTTGCATTTTCTTTGCTATCTCGGTAGCAACATCGGTTAAAAGACGAGCAACAATCCTATTGGATTTGGTGGTTGGGTGCGAAGACGGGCGAACCAAAGCATCAATCAGTCTTGATCCCTTTCGGATCATCCCTTCTGGAATCCCAGAGACAAACCCAGGTGGTCCAGTGTCATCATCATCAGAATCAGATTCAGAAGCCGAAGCAGCTTCTTCATCTCTTCCTGATGGTCCAGCGGCGTCAGGTGCCTTTGTAGATGGTTCTTCAACTTTTGGTGTCTCAGCAACATACTGATCCACATCCTGCATGATAGGATCATTGGCATCATCATTGTCAGCCAGTACTTGTTGCACCACTTCAGCTACAACATCAGCATCAACTTGTTGCTCTTGCTGATTTGCTTGAATAAGAACCTCCTCTATAAGCTCTTGTGGCTCAGGCACAGCTGCAGCCATTCCAACATCTATCCAACCATGATTTGGTGGCACTACAGACGTAGGATCAATCAGTGAGCCGAAAAGTTCAGTCAACTGAGGCTGCATCTCAAACCGTCGTGAGGTTTGCATGAACATGGCGTTATAAGCCCGTAGCCCAATGATATCCACTCGAATATCTGCTTGAAAAACCGGCAGATCAGGGATATTGGCTCTGATGATCAGCATGCAGAATCTTGGATATAACATGAATTGTGACCTGACACCCCCCAAGATTTGGCGAACGAATTCCCCAAAGATGTAGTCAGAAAAACTGTATGGTTTGTTATAAACCAGTGACAGTACAGCAGATAGGAGAGATGAGCTCAACTCGTCATATCCTCCCTTCTTTGGTCCAAAAATGGTTACCAGGACATGCCACAAGAACCTCCATTCTCAGAAGACAAGGGCTTTCAAGAACTGACGTCCTCGCATGGGTCCAACAGTACAGCAGATAAGAGAGATGAGCTCAACTCGCAGGCTCAACTCGCAAAGTCAACATAAGTCAACTCGCAAGTTCAACAGGTCAGACTTGCAAGTCAACTCGCAGGTTGGACTCGCAAGTCAACATGACAAGTTGGACTCGCAGGAGCGGGCTTCGAGTTGAATCTGGATCTCAACTCACAGCAAGAACTGCAAAGATGACATCATTTTAAATTTTAATTTTTAGCGAGTTATTGGGCAATCAGGTTATGCAATGATGCTCATAATACTTTTATTAACATAAACCCTAAGATTTCTTGTTAATCTAAGCATTATTTTTAGTGATATTTGTAATTTTAAAAAAACCAAAACCCTCATTTTTATAAAAATGTTGATTCTGAGTTAATTAAGCAATGAAATCCCTTGTGATATACCTCAAAATGTTCACAATATAAAGATGTATAAATGCCAGAAAATCAAAATCTCTTTTCTTCGAAATCAAAGTCAAAATAGTTGCGAGTTCAAAACTGGGTTCGCAAAGGAAAAAATGTGGGCTCGCAGGACTGTGTGTGTGTCTAGCGGGCTCGCAACCTTTTATACTTTGAAACTCAGCTCGCAGAGTTCTGCTCAACTCGCAGAACTCAACTCGCAGAGTTGAGTTCAACTCGCAGTACTATTCTGAATTCGCAATTTTTGTCTATAAAATACATTTTAATTAAAAAACGTAATTTTAAGTCCAAAAACTAAATAAGTCTAAAATAAATGTATCTTTCACTTGTTTTTCTTATGGAATATCGTACAAGTCTAAAATAAAATATTTTTCACTTGTCTTTCTTAGAAAAACGCGCACAAGTCTAAAATCTAATGATCTTTCACTTGTCTTTCTTAGAAAAACGCGTACAAGTCTAAAATAAAATATTTTTCACTTGTGAAACAATCATGCGAAAATACGAACGAGAAACATAAATAAAATAAAATTAAAATTAAAGAAGATTTACTAAAATAAGAAAGATGCGAACAAATGCATAAAAATAACATAAACGACAGTGATTCATGATAAATATTGGTATTAAGTACCCTTGTATTAATGAGAAATAAAATACAATAAAATAAATTAAAATAAATCTTAATCGAGGGCATTAAGAAATCATCGACAGCGAGATCATATTAGAAGGAAACAGCTGAATCAATTGATGAGTAAAAATTCTAAGAAGATTGTTAGAATTCATACCTCATGAAATTCTCAATAAGTTACACAAAATCTCACAACTTATCCATTTTTCAACTTACATTTATAAAAGTATAACTTGGTTACCTATCTCCACAAAATATATCATTCACCTCAAAATTAAGTGATTTAAATATCACAGACAGTTCAAGACGATTACCGGTATTATATTCCATATAAACAAAGTCTACACTGATTTCCAAGCAAACCTTTTATTGTTTGTATGTGTATTACCTAATGTGATTCAAAATATGACATACTGAGAAATCTAGTAGAACACATAACACTGTATCTTTCACTTTCAAGGTAGAGGTCACTAAATGATGTTCTTTTTGAAACATATAACATACCTTTGAGTGAATTTTAAAATGTGACAAACATCAAACCCGCTTTGTAGATACTAGTGGTTCTATTTCTGTACTTAGTGCAACAGAAGATCCCTTAGTATAGACAAAACAAGCTTGAAACCATTGGCAAAACTGAAGGAGTCAGGTCTGTACTTAGTACAATAAAGACACCAGTAGTTTTACTAATAGCCATAATTCTTATTATTTGTCTTGACATATTTTCATAAATTCTTGATAACAGTGTATGGTCAGGCTGTCCTTCATCAATTAAGACTTATGTCATACGTCATATAGCAGATCACACGAGATAACACACAGAAGATTTATAGCTTATTATATGCTCAGAAATCAAAGCAGAATTTGCCTACCAGTAAATCATGTAATGAAGCTGTCTAGATCTTAAGTTTTCAAGCAAAGTATATGTAAGTCCTGTGATCTTGGTCGATAATGATTATATCAATTATCTAGTCGTATAAAGGTGCGGAATTCCTTTATACGTTTGAGTTTTTAGTTAATCAAACGAATCACTAATCGCTTTGTTTTGATATTAACTAATTGTTAATCTTCAAAACCTAAGCCGTTAGTGATTAGGGTTTTTCTTGAAAAAAAATGCTCGCCGTAAGTTCTCTGTTGATGTTTTTCTTAATTACCTCTCTTTTTCTCACCGAAAATAATTAATTAAACCTAATTAAATATCTCGTTTCATTTCGTCAGATCATATTGGGCTTTTGGTTATTGGGCTTGGGCTTTTGGGTTTTGCGAATCCAACTGGCCGGATCCACTGGTCCTGGCCGAACCCAGTGTGGCCGAAGCCAACTGGTCCTGGCCGAACCCAGTGGCCGAACCCAGTTTGGCCGAAGCCAACTGATCCTGGCCGAACCCAGTGGTATTTGTGAGTCTAGTTCTTCATTTCACATGTTTAATAAATTGTGACTTGATAACTCTCCTCACAAACTTAGACTTTAGTTTGTTTATATTATTTATACAATACTTTAAATGTATTTAACATTTAATATTAACAAACTAATATCATAGACATTTACAAATTAAAACCAATACACAAAGTTTGATTATAATTGTGCTAGTCCTATTACAAGCTAGATCTGTTGTCACAAACCATGTCTCAACAGACTCCCCCTTGACAATAGCTCTAGCGTTATTATCTTCAATTTTCATCTTTGGTTTTCAATTGTAAATTTTACTGCCCATATGTATCTTCATTTTAATGCAAGTCTTAACCATCATTTGATAATCTCGTGCAAGATCACCCCATGCTTCAGTCGTTAAGATTCTGTTTTCATTTAACTTTAACAGATCTCTCCTCGACAGATTCATCAAGTGTCGATGGTCATAGACTCTCAAAATTTCCTTTTCTCCTCCTTCGACCTCATCATCTGCTTCAACCATGACAGCTTCACCAGTTGCTGAATCCACATGCCAAATCTTTAGATTTTCTAATAAATTCTGTGGCATTGTTTTCAGAGGTATTTGTTGTACACATTTGACTGCTGGATAAGTCTTTTTCCTTAATCGTCGCCCAGTACGTTGACTGCGCTCTTTCAATTTAATCGTTTTCCCGACCCTTGGCTTAATCTTTTCGAATTTCATTGATCTCCCCTCAGTTCTAATTATTCTTTCAACATAGTTTGCATAAGGATCATTACTAGGGTTTATCAACTCCAATCTAGCCAGGTCACGGATCTCAAATCGAGGAAGAGAACTGAATACTTTAAGCTTCTTATCAAAGTATTGAACTCCGTCAAAACGTTTGATAGCAAAAAGTTTTAACTCAGAATCATAATACCAACCGATGATTCCTTTACGGGGTACACGTTTTCCCGTTATGTCAACTTCTGACATCCCAATCTTCTTTTTCTTTTTCTTTAACGGCTTAAACATCGAATTTCCCTTAAGCTTATCTGGAAGATCATCTTCAAACTCAGAATCCGATGATTCACTTAGATTTGCATCCAAGTCTATCACCTGTTCTCCGTTTTCATTCTGTATGACAACTTTTGTAGTTGAAGGGCTTACGATGTGTTCATCAATATTAACATCAAGATCTACACCTTCGTCTGCCTCAACTTCATGAACAGAAGTCCAATCTTCAGGAGGTAAAAATTCACCCTCCTCTAGATCATAGTCGACTTCTTCATCTATTTCATCTAGTATGTCACTCTCAGAATCAGATAAGTTCAGCATTTCCAGACCTATATGAAAACACACACAAGTATAATAAATCCTTTTATTGATTTCTCTGAATCAATCTAAGGAATCTCTTATTAATCTTTTTGTGCATTATATATTATATATACTTCTAACTCTTTAATTGATCATAAGCAATCTAAGAGTTCAAAAAGTCTTATAACATACTGACATTATATAATCTTATTAATCTTTTATTGATCTCTGTCAATCTAAGATTCAAAAGATCTTATAATATGCTAAAATTATATATATTATATACTCTTCTCAATCTTTTATTGATCTCGGTCAATCTAAGATTCAAAAAATCTTATAATATGCTAAAATTATATATATTATATACTCTTATCAATCTTTTATTGATCTCGGTCAATCTAAGATTCAAAAGATCTTATAATATACACACATTATATATATTATATAATCTTATTAATCTTTAATTGATCTCAGTCAATCTAAGATTCAAGAGATCTTATAATATATATAAACATTACTGTCAATTATCAAATTATAACATTAACGCATAATGCATTCAAGTTTAAAATCTTAATTAAACAATAATATTACATTACAAATTGTTTACATATTACGAAACATGACACAATTTATAAATAAAAATTACATTAACTACTTAATCAAAATAGTTTTAACCTTCTTCAGTTCCGGCTCCAGCTCCACCTGAAGTACCAGCTTCACCACCTGCAGACTCCCCCTGAACTTGAGTCTGCTGACTAGTCGTTGACGGACCAGCCAGCTCACTTCTTTTTGGAGCGTTGGGATCTTTGTCTGAATCATCCCTTCTCTTCTTCTTTGCTAGCTCATCCTCTTTGCAGGACTCTCTATATAATAGTATCTCCCCCTGAGATGGCTTGTCCGCAATAAGGGAATGAACCAGATCTTCAAGTCTATCGATCGTCCTTTGCTGTCGAGCAATATCATCAACCATATTGTTCTTGGTCTTGATCAGCAGCAAGTAAGCATGATTTTGATTAGACAAGTTCTTAGCCAGATTCAGCAGTTGAGATGATTGAATATCGGTGAGAGCCTCTAAGTCCCTAACCCTTGACTCTAAGCGAATGATATGTTCAGCATCAGTCATAGGTTGAGATGATGATGTGGTAGAAGGAACTGTGGTCGTTTCGGGAGGCGGGGCAACCGATGGCGATAACTTCTTAGCTATTTCGGTAACAACAGCGTTGAATAATTTAGTCGCCGTTCTGTATGACTTGTTGGTGGTGTGTAATTCCGGGCGTACAAGAGCTTGAATCATCTCTTGTTCAGTAGGTTCAGCGATTAATTGTGGCCCAGAAGAAACACCTTCCCGAGGTCGCTTACGGCGTCGAGGAATAAGTGGTTCAACACCGTCCGCGTCAGCCTCATCAATCAAAATATAATCGGGATCCTGATCATCAGCTTTTCGTTTCCCTTTCAGTGCTGGATCCATAATTAACTTGGATCCTTGTCTGATCATACCCGCTGGAATGCCCGTGACAGAACCAGGTGGTGGAGGCTGATCATCTTCTGAATCAGAATCAGAAGCAGTAGCACCATCCTTCTCAAAATCACTAGGACCACCAGAAGTCCCAGCTACTGGCGGGTCAGAAGGTCCAGCTGCATCCTGTTGAATATCAGGAACAACCTCTGGTTCTTGAACCTCTTGTACCACTGGTACAATAGCAAGATCTTCTAGTAGCTCAGGCTGATTAACCGGAACATCGAGCATCGCTTGTGGCTCAGGTTGGTGGACATCCTCAATCTGCGCTTGTTGTACAGGTACATCTGCAACAACATCAACATCGAGCCAACCATTGTTTGGTGGTGGCATATACTGAGGATTTACCAAAAACCCAAATAAGGCAGTCGGCTGAGGCTGCATATCATATCGACGCGAAGTGTGCATGAACATAGCATTGTATGCTCTAAGTCTCAGAGTATCAACCTGAATATCAGCAACAACTTCTGGCAAGTCAGGGATACTATGGCGTATAATCAGCATGCAAAATCGTGGATACAATAGAAACGGGATTCGAACACCGCCCGTGATCTGTCGCACAAACTCTCCAAATAGAAAATCTGAAAAGCTGAATGGTTTATTGTAAACCAGAGACAGAACAGCAGAAAGTATTGAAGCGCTCAGCTCATCATAACCAGCCTTCTTAGCACCAAAAACTGTAACCATTACATGCCAAAGAAATCTCCATTCCCCAAATACAAGAGCCTTCAGATACTGACGGCCTCTTATAGGACCTGTATATCCCATACGTGGAAGTGCTCCTTCAATAAAGTCAGAAGGAAACACTGTGGGACCATCCTCTTGCTCAATAGTACCCAAACGCAAGATTTGGCGAAGATCTGTGGAAGAAAAGACTACAGCACGATTGTTCACAGTCGTCTGAATCACTGGAGGGTTTACCACCGTATTGTACTGAATATTATTCCAGAATTGGGTTAATATGTCCGTTGAGAGAGCTGGAGATGCAGTAATAGCATACTCAATCCTCGATCTTGCCAGAAAAGTGAGAATTCTAGCCACACGAGTAGCTCCCTTAGCAGTGACATCAAGATCGATCAGTACATTGTGATTAGCAGCAAATGGGCGAGCCATATCTGTAACAGAAATAAGACAGAACACGAAAGATTATTAGTTTAACAAAAATTGAATAAATTATATAATCTACGAATCGTAATTGAACTATTAGGTTATTAATCCGAATTATCAATTATATTCGTTAATTATATATATAATCAATAAGTCTAACTATCTTATTAATCGGTCACATAAGTTTCAGATTTAGTATATCACTTATTACTATAAAGTCATAAGTCTTATACAAATAAATATAAGATTTTACATGTTCACAACACAGTCCACATGTTTAATCTTATAATATATTCACTTATAACCTTTTATTAAGCAAATTAATCGAAAGGTCGTAAATCAATATGAACAAATCTAGTAACATGTCAAAACGAAACATTAAATTTTAGAGTAAATTATAACTCCTTATTAAACAAGTTAATCGAGAGTTCGTAATTCAATCATAAATTATAACTCTTCATTAAACAAGTTAATCGAGAGTTCGTAATTTTATCATAAATTATAACTCTTTATCAAACAAGTGAATCGATGAGTTCGTAATTTAATCATAAATTATAACTCTTTAGTAAACAAGTTAATCAGTCACTCAAATAAACAAAACTCAATTCATTTTCCAAAGTCAAACGAGTCAACAAAGACAAACGGGTCAACAAAGTCAAATGAACTCAATTCGTATAAACTTGTCAAAAGTCAAATGGGTCAAATAGTCAACCGAACCGAATCCAAAAATTCGATTCGGCCAACATGCCCACCGAGTCCACAAGTTTGACTTGGTTCGGCCGTTTGACTAGTCAAACTGGGAAACCAGAGTTGAACTCGGTTCGGCCGTTTGACTTGTCAAACAGGCTCAACGAATCCAGCTCAATTCGGTTCGGCCATTTGACTTGTCAAGCTGCCTCAACGAAACCAGCTCAATTCGGTTCGGCCATTGACGAAACCAAATGTTGGAACTCGGTTCGTTCCGGTTGACTAGTCAATCAGCCGAATCCAAATGAGATCTCAGTTCGGCCGAAGAACAGCGCAGGAAACCCCGAACCAAATAGAAGCAACACAATAATTTTAAACAAAATCGAAGGATTCTCGTGTGTTCTCAATAGTTTAGACAAGAGAAACCCAATGAACTCAAGTGAAATAAACCCCTAAATCATGATATTTAGTTAAACCAAAAACCAAAACCCTAATATCACGAAAACTTTGATTTCAAACAATTTATACGGAGAAAGTGGTTGAATCATACCTCAAATCGTTCGTAGTGAAAAGTTGAATAAGTTGTACGGATTCAAAGTTCGTTTCGTGAACTTGGATTCGTGAAAATAAAGTGAGTTCGGTTCGTACGGGGAGGGTTATTTTCGGTTTGGGGGTTTTGAATTCGTGGGAGTGGTGAGTTCGTGGGAGTGGAGAGTTCGTGGGAGTGGACTTGGTCAAATCCTTGGATTCGGCCAAGTCAAACGAAACCAAAAATTCTCTTCTTTTTTTTTTTTTTTTTTTTTTTTTTTTTTTTTTTAACTGAAATTAAACATATAAGTAAACATAAACATAAACATAAGAAAATAGTTATATAACTAAATAAACATAAAGATAACTAGAAATAAATAACATAATAAACACCTAATAATTACTTTTCACTTGTAAACTTTGTATAAATACAAAAATAATGCAAGTCCAAAATAATTAAACATTAATTTTCACTTGTAATTTTAGAAAAGAATTCAAAAATCATACAAGTCTAAAATAATTAAAGCTAACAAGTCCGAAATATTTATTACTTGCAAAATACAAGTCCAAAATATATTTTCACTTGTGTTGACACCAATTGTAAACTAATAAACAAAAAGAACGAAAAGAAATAAAATGCAAAATTAGAACAATGCAAACTAAAGTAATCATGTAAAACAAAAGATTGGTACCTTGTACCTTATTATTAAATAAACGTATAAAACGAAGTAAACAATACATATTTTTGTTGTTAAACGTTTATCTGATACGGGATCATATTAGGAAGAATAAGATATATGAATTATTGAATTTAATAAGTCTAAGAAGATTGTTAGTATACATACCTTATGAAATTTACAATAAGTAACAAAGAAATTACAACTCTAGCCACTTACTAACTCATATTTATAAAATTATAACTTTGTTACCTCAATCCACACAGTATAACCCATTTGATATTAATTTAGAACAAATTAATCACCAAAGTGAGTTGTTCAATTCTTATAAACATTTCAAGACGATTACTGATATTATGATCCACATAAACAAATAAAGCAATGAATTCCAAGCAGATTGTTATTATTAGTATGTATATTAAACAGTGTTGATCTAAAATATGATATAATGAGAATTCAAGCAAAACACATACCACTGCATCTTTTATTTATAGGGTAGAGGTTACTAAATGATGTTCTTTTCGAAACATATAACATACCCTTCATTTTTATAGATTTTGACAAACATCAAACATATCTTGAAGATACTAGTGGTTCTAGATCTGTACTTAGTACAACATAAGATCCCTTAGTATGAACAAAATAAGTTTGAGACTTTTTGCAAAACTAATGGTGTCAGTTCTGTACTTAGTACAACAGAGTCCCAGTAGTTTCACTAAAAGCCATGTGTTAAACTATTTGTCAGATCATCGAGTAACATATTTCTTTTGATATCAGTGTATGGTCATACTGTTATTCATCATTTAAGACATTTGTCATACATCATATAGCAGATCACACTAAGTAACATACATGAGAGTTATTGCTTCTTAAGTGCTCAGAAAACATAGCAGAATTTGCCTATCAGTACATCATATAATGAAGCTGTCTATACTTAGATTTATTGCTTGATGAGTTATAACTTGTGGAGAAAGGTGTATAATAAGATAAACATAAGCAAGGTCATGGTTGTAAAGATGTAACCCTAATGTAACTTAAAGGAATCTACTAACACATCAACCTTAGTACTTATTTTAATGTTATTATTAACCTTATTCTCCTAATGTACTATCATTTCCCAACAGATAACCACTTAACTTTTATCGGAGGCGATTCCCCTTAGGTAACAAGCAAATAAATGCCATACGCCAATACCCCCTTTTTTTATGAAAAATAAAAGAAATAAACGAAATAAAAGGATGCTAATTATTACAAAATCTTATGGAAGACTAATCACTCAGGATTTCTCATTCCATTCAGTTGCACCAAAGTTTCAAATCGAGCCCGGTCGAATGCCTTGGTGTATAAATCTGCTAGGTTATCCAGTGAGGGAACCTTAGCTAACTTGATCAGCTGTTTCTCTGCACAATCTCGAATAAAATGATGACGTATATCAATGTGCTTAGTTTTGCTGTGTTTTACAGGATTATTGGTTATCGAGATCGTTGACTCATTGTCAATCATCATTGGAGTATTCGTTATGTTCAACCCATAATCCCGTAATTGTTGTTGAATCCATAATACTTGGGAGCAGCAGCTGCCAGCAGCAACATACTCAGCTTCACATGTAGAAATGGCTACTGAGGTCTGCTTTTTGCACTGCCAAGATACAAGTCTTCCACCTAGGAATTGACATCCTCCGGTAGTAGACTTTCTATTTTGATTACATCCTCCATAATCCGAATCAGTATAAGCTATGAAATCAAAATTACCATCAATCGGATACCATAGTCCCAGCTTTGGTTTCCCTTTGAGGTAACGAAATATTCTTTTCACAGCTTGCATATGTGACTCTTTCGGATTAGTCTGATATCTTGCACAGATACACACTGCAAACATAATGTCAGGCCTGGATGCAGTCAAATACATTAGTGATCCGATCATGGCCCTATATAAAGTAGGATCCACATCCTGATCACTCGATGTATCGGGACCTAGTCCATGATTTTCTGGTATAGGAGTCTTGAATACTTTAGAATCTTCCATTTTGAAACGTTCTAATAATTCTTGCGTATACTTAGATTGATGAATAAAGAATCCATCCTTCTTTTGGTCAACTTGTAACCCTAAGAAAAAGTTCATTTCTCCCATAGCAGACATCTCGAACTTGCTCTTCATAACTTGTTCAAAGTCACGACATAACTTTTCATCAGATGATCCAAAGATAATGTCATCGACATATACTTGAACAAGTAAGAAGTCCTTCTTCTTCCATTTTACAAAGAGTGTACTATCGATAGCACCTCTTGTAAATCCATTCTCAAGAAGATGTGTAGACAATGTCTCATACCAAGCCCTTGGAGCTTGATGTAATCCATATAGAGCCTTATCTAAACGATATACTTTATCAGGATACTCAGGATTAGTAAATCCTGGTGGTTGAGACACATACACCAGCTCTTTGACTTTGCCATACAAAAAGGCACTTTTAACATCTAATTGGAATACTTTTATTCCTTTATGAGATGCAAAAGCTAGAAATAGCCTTATTGCTTCAAGCCGAGCCACTGGTGCAAACACCTCGGTATAATCAATACCTTCTTCTTGATTAAAGCCTTGTACAACTAAACGGGCTTTATTGCGAGTCACGATTCCCCGATCGTCTCTCTTACACTTAAATACCCATCTAGTGCCAATTGGATATTCACCAGTCGGTAAATCAACCAATTCCCAGACTTGTAATTTAGTGAACTGACTCAGTTCATCTTGCATTGCTTCAACCCATGAGCTTTCTTTTAGTGCCATTTGCACATTTTTAGGCTCAACTTGTGAGATGAAACATGAATATAGACATTGATTTGTAATCCCTGTCTCGTTCATTTCAGCATACAAATTTTCGTGAGTTGAAGTAGTGGCTTTAGATTGATTTCTAGTTTGAACCACAGTAGTTGGATCACCAATGATGTTTTCAATTGGATGATTCTTATGAACTTTTGATGTTGTTACTGGTTCAACTAAAATATCAGTCTCTAAGTTAGAATCAACTTCCACCTCTGATGGTAAGTCTTCATTAACATCAGAATTGTTCTCACAATCCTCTTGCTCTTGAGAGATACCATCCACAGGTTGTTGGAGTTGACTTGTTGATGCGTCATCAGTGGATACAGTAGAGTTATTCTCAGATGGCTGAATATTCGATGCTGGAGACTGAGTACAAATCTCATCTCCCGACAATAAATGTTCAGGCATCTCTGAATTCCTCACATATTCACTGATGGGGACTTTAAATGACTTAAAGAGATCAGAATAGTCAAATTGCCAATCCAATCCTTTATGTACATCATGTGTATAGCTCGTAACTTCAATGTTATAAACTATTTCCACACGTCCCGTTGCTTTATTGAAGACTCTCTTATTTGGTGAGTTAGGAACATAACCTAGGAAGTATCCTTCGTCAGCCTTTTCACCAAATTTTGGTTGTTTACTTGTCTTCAATAGAGTGCATGAAACTCCAAAGGGTTCAAACCCTTTTAAGTTAGGTTTCTTATTGTTTAGAAGTTCATAACAAGTCTTGTTATGTTTCTTAACCGTAAGAACTCTGTTCAGAACATAACAAGCAGTATTCACCGCTTCTGCCCAAAAGATGACAGGAAGCCTTGAATCTGACAACATAGTTCTAGCACTCTCAATCAGTGTTCTATTCTTCCTTTCAGCCACACCATTCTGTTGAGGTTCATATGGTGCACTGAATTGATGAATTATCCCTTTGCTTAAGCAATAGACATTAAACACCGAGTTCTTGAACTCTGTCCCGTTATCACTACGAATTCTCTTAATCCTTGTTCTATAGATATTCTCAATTAGATCTAGAAACTCCATAAGAATAGTAGAAGTTTCATCTTTAGACCCCAAAAAGAATACCCATGAGAATCTAGAGAAATCATCGGTGATAACTAAACAGTACCACTTGCCGCCTATGCTTCTCTTGCTTATAGGGCCAAAGAGATCCATATGTAGCAAGTCAAATGGCAATGAAATTGAGTTTTCAGTTTTGGATTTGTGTGGTTTCTTATGTTGCTTTCCTTTCAAACAAGAAACACACCTATCCTCAAACTCGAAACGTTTCAATGGTACACCTAGAACTAAACCATTCTTGGTTATATAGTTCATCTTTCGGAAGTTCAGGTGAGCCATCTTTCTATGCCATATAATAGAATCTGCTTCTGAAGCCTTGGATAGAAGACATGTCGACTCCATTGAAGAGATAGGAACATCCATGTTGATTGCATAGATGTCCTTCTTCCTTGGAGCCCTCATTAGTATCCATTTCTCAGGTACAATGAAACCTGGCTTCAGGACTAAGGCCTCTGTCTCATTAAAAAGAACAGGGTGACCTTTATCACAGATTTGAGAAACACTCACTAAATTGTGAGTCAATTCCTCAACATAGTTAACATTTTCAAGTGTTAACGCGCCATTGGATACAGTTCCTCTCCCTGTGATTACTCCTCCTTTATCACCAGCGAAATTAACCCGCTGCTTCAACCCGCTTTTGAAGTCCTTCAGTAGACTCCGGGTCCCTGTCATGTGCCGAGAACAGCCACTGTCTACATACCACCAATTATCTCTATTCACAGTCTGTTCCTGCACATACAAGTTGTAAAGGATTAGTCTTCAAGGGGGACCCAAGCCATTACGGTCTTGGTCTGTCCCTTATCATCTACAAACTTAAGTTCTTTGAAGTAACCATTCTTCCCATTAGGAGCTTTGGTTATTTCCGAAGAAGTTTGAGTTTGTGGATGATTGTTGGTCTTAGGAGGTGAATTGATTGTGAACCTCTTAGACGCCGAGCTATGAGTTCTATAATTATGTGAATCATTAAACTCATTAGCACGTGATGTAGAACCATACTCATATTGACTCTTGGTTCTACTTGGTGTTCTAAACCTTGAAGGTGTTTGATCTTTGGGTTTATAATTAAGTTCAAGCCTTTTAGGTTTAGGTGGTGAGGGGAAGTGTGAGCTATTTCTTTTAAGAATATTCATAGGTCTAGAGCCTAATCCCGGTTTGACACTTGGCCTATCTATATTCATACTAGAAACATTCGGTGGAGGAACACAATGAAAACTATCTCTCTTGGAAATATTCACAGATTTAGTACCAAAACCCGGTTTGATACTCGATTTGTGACAACAGTATAACGTGTGGAGAGAGGTGTATACTATAATAAAGATAAGTAAAAGCCTGGTTTTAAAGATGTAAAGTTCATGTAGCTAATTTGAATCTACTAACACATCTAACTTAAGAATTTTTCTTACAATTATTAAGCCGATTCCTCTAATTTACTATCATTTCCCAGTTGATAAAGACTTAACCCTTATCGGAGGTGATTCCCCGTAGGTAACAAGCAAATGAATGCCATACGCCTTACCCCCTTTTCCTTTTTTTAAATAAACATAAACAACTAATAAATATAAACGACTAATTATTACAACATAACTCTATGGAAGACTAATCCTCTGGATTTCTCATTCCATTTAGTTGCACCAATTTCTCGAATCGAGCTCTGTCGAACGCTTTGGTGTATAAGTCTGCTAAATTATCCACAGATGGAACCTTAGCTAACTTAATCAAATTCTTCTCAGCACAGTCTCTAATGAAGTGATGTCGAATATCAATATGCTTAGTTTTACTGTGCTTGACTGGATTATTTGTTATAGAGATCGTTGATTCATTATCAATCATCATAGGAGTATATGTTATACTCAACCCATAATCAAGCAGTTGCTGTTGTATCCACAGAACTTGAGAATAACAGCTGCCAGCAGCAACATACTCAGCTTCACATGTAGAAATGGCGACTGAGGTTTGCTTCTTGCACTGCCAAGAGACTAGTCTACCTCCTAGGAATTGACATCCACTGGTTGTAGACTTTCTATTTTGATTGCATCCTCCGTAATCAGAATCAGTGTAAGCCACAAAATCTAAGTCTCCATCAGTTGGATACCAAAGTCCCAGCTTTCGTTTTCCTTTGAGGTAACGAAGAATTCGTTTTACAGCTTGCATGTGAGATTCTTTAGGAGTAGCTTGATATCTTGCGCAGACACATACTGCAAACATTATATCAGGCCTTGATGCTGTAAGATACATTAGTGATCCAATCATGGCCCTGTAAAGAGTAGGATCCACGTTTCTATCACTCGATGTATCTGGACCAATACCATGGGCTTCTGGAATAGGAGTATGAAAAATTCTTGATTCTTCCATCTTAAATCGTTCTAGAAGCTCATTAGTATACTTAGTCTGATGAATGAAATATCCATCTTTCTTTTGATCGACTTGCAATCCTAAGAAAAATGTCAATTCACCCATTGCTGACATCTCAAACTTGTTCTTCATAACCTTTTCAAATTCACTACACATCTTTTCGTCAGATGACCCAAAGATGATATCGTCAACATATACTTGAACAAGTAGAAAGTCTCTCCTTTTCCATTTCACAAAGAGTGTACTGTCAATTCTTCCTCTTGTGAATCCATTCTCAAGAAGATAAGTGGACAATGTTTCATACCACGCTCTCGGAGCTTGATGTAATCCATATAGAGCCTTATCAAGACGATATACTCTATCTGGATACTTTGGATCAGTAAATCCTGGTGGTTGAGAAACATACACCGTTTCTTTGACTTTGCCATACAAGAAGGCACTTTTGACATCCAGCTGAAATACTTTTATTTTCTTTGAGGCTGCAAATGCTAAGAATAACCTAATTGCTTCAAGCCTAGCCACAGGTGCAAACACTTCATTGTAATCAATCCCTCTTGTTGATTGAAACCTTGGACAACTAGACGAGCTTTATTGCGAATCACGATTCCCCGATCGTCTTTCTTACACTTAAATACCCATCTAGTTCCAATTGGATATTCTCCAACAGGTAAGTCAACCAACTCCCAAACTTGCAATTTTGTGAACTGAGACAGTTCTTCCTGCATTGCCTCGACCCACGAATTTTCCTTCAAAGCTATCTGAACATTCTTAGGTTCAATTTGTGAGATAAAGCATGAATATAGACATAGATTTGAAATCCCTGTCTCGTTCATTTCAGCATACAAGCTTGAATGAGTGGATGTACTAGCTTTAGATTGATTCCGAGTCAGAAAAGGAGAATTTGGATCACCGATGATATTATCAATTGGATGAATCCTATTAATTCTTGTTGAAGTAACAGGTTCAACTGGAATATCATCCTGTAAGTTGGCACCAATTTCCTCCAAAGGTGGTATACCATCATTAGTAGTTGATATCCTTAATTGTCTCAGAGGAGTGAGAACATCATCCACAATCCTTTGAGAAGCAATTTCAGGATCTTCACACTCTTGAGGTATATCATCTTGAGGTTGTTGTGACTCGATAGGGGGGACCACATCAGTATCGACAATAGTCCTAGCATCAGACGTTTGAACACTCGATGTTTGAGAAGGAGTGGAATCCTCATCTCCCGACAATAAATGCTCAGGAATATCTGAGTTACTGGCATAGTCACTGATAGGGACTTTAAATGACTTGAAAAGGTCTGAATAATCAAATTGCCAATCCAATCCCTTATGCGAGTCATGTGTATAGCTCGTAACTTCAATGTTATAAACTATTTCAACACGTCCCGAAGTTTTATTGAAGACCCGTTTGTTTGGTGAGTTAGGCATGTAACCTAGGAAGTATCATTCGTCAGCCTTCTCACCAAATTTAGGTTGGTGACTTGTCTTCAACAATGTACATGAAACTCCAAAGGGTTCAAACCCTTTTAAGTTCGGTTTCTTTTTGTTCAAAAGCTCATAACATGTCTTGTTCTGCTTTTTAACCGTAAGAACCCGATTGAGAATATGACATGCTGTATTCACTGCTTCTGCCCAAAATATGACCGGAAGCCTTGAATCTGCAAGCATTGTTCTCGCTGCTTCAATTAGAGTTCTATTCTTCCTTTCAGCAACACCATTTTGTTGAGGTTCATATGGTGCACTGAATTGATGTTGAATGCCTTTGCTTAAGCAATATACATTCAATGTAGAATTCTTGAACTCAGTTCCATTGTCACTACGAATTCTCTTAACTCTTTTTTTATAGATGTTCTCTATTAGATCTAGAAACTCCATAAGAATGCCCGGAGTTTCATCCTTAGATCCCAAAAAGAATACCCAAGAGAATCTAGAGAAATCGTCTGTGACAACTAGACAGTACCATTTGCCACCTATGCTTCTCTTGCTTATTGGGCCAAAGAGATCCATATGTAGCAACTCAAAAGGCGAGGAAATAGAGTTCACAGTTTTAGACTTGTGTGGTTTCTTATGCTGTTTTCCTTTCAAGCAGGATATACACTTGTCTTCAAATGCAAAACTCTTCGGTGGTACACCCAGAACTAACTCATGTTTTGTTATGTAGTTCATTTTACGAAAATTCAGGTGTGCCATTTTCCTATGCCATAGTAGAGAGTCTGATTCTAAAGCCTTGGATAACAGACAAGTAGACTCCATCGAAGTAATAGGAGCATTCATGTTGATAGCATAAATGTCCTTCTTCCTTGGAGCTTTCATCAGTATCCATTTTTCGGGAATGATAAAACCCGGCTTCAGGATCAAGGCCTCTTTCTCAGTGAAGAGAACAGGATGACCTTTATCACAGACTTAGGAAACACTCACTAGGTTGTGCGTTAGTTCTTCAACATAATTCACATCCTCTAGAGTCAAAGTTCCATTTGAAACTGTTCCTTTCCCAGTAATTACTCCTCCTTTATCACCAGCGAAGTGCACTCCTTGTCTCAGTCCACCTCTGAAGTCTGTCAGCAGACTTCTGGTTCCTGTCATGTGCCTAGAGCATCCACTGTCAACATACCACCAATTATCATTGTTCCCAGTCTGCTCCTGCACATACAAGTTGTACACAATCAGTTATCAAGAGGGACCCAAGCCATTACGGTCTTAGTTTGTCCCTTATCATCTACAAACTGTAGCTCTTTAAAGTAACCATCCTTTCCATTAGGAGCTTTGGTCACCTTTGAAGGAGCATTAGCTTGCTGATGATTAGTGGTCCTGGGTCTATGAGTTGACTGATTTCCAACTCTCCCTGATACATAACCCTGGGATTTTTGCCCTTGGTTACGACTATTGTAGGACCCTAGATTAACTCCTTGTGTGCGAGACGTAGAACCATTCTCATTAGGACTTTGGTTCCTTGAAGTAGAACCAATTTCATAACGACTATGGTTCCTAATGGGAGTCATAAACCTCGACGGCACTTGTTCTTTAAAGTGTTCATTCCGTTTAGGTTTGGGTGGCGAGACACTGTGAGAAGCATCTCTTTTAAGGGCATTTACAGGTTTAATACCAATTCCCGGTCTGGTACCTAACCTGTCTGTGCTCGAACTAGAGATGTTTTGAGGCTTATC
The DNA here is from genome assembly GCA_963921325.1 of Logfia minima. NCBI lineage: Eukaryota > Viridiplantae > Streptophyta > Magnoliopsida > Asterales > Asteraceae > Logfia > Logfia minima. The sequence continues at coordinate 23,042,062 of OY992770.1, forward strand.
ACTGTTCTCGCGCTTAGGAGTAGCTTCCGTCTTCTTATTGGGACAACAAGAAGATACGTGTCCATTTTGATGACACTTGAAGCATGACAACTGCTTTCGTGACTTTGCAGTCTTAGCAGTCTCCTTCTTTGTCTGATTAGAAGACACTGAAGGTATATCCTTCTGTTTCTTAATTACCTCATCATCTACATTTGTACTGCCAATCATTCCACTTGATATAAAATGTACTTTAGTGAATGATTTGACTGTATTTTTGTCTAATGATGGGTCGTTAATAGAATCCTTCTTAGTCTCAGATGCATCAGACTGTTGAATTTTCAAATCCTCAGTCTCAAGATTCACATCTGTCATCTCTAAGTCAATGGAAGTAGTATAATTTGCATTAAAAGGCGGAGGAACATCAGAGTACCCTAGGCCAGTTAAATCCTTCACACTACGTTGTGAGCTAATGATTCTATCTAAGGTCAAAGAAGATGTCCTATAACCTTCAAGTTTTCTATTTAGCTCTACCAACTTCATATTTGACTCTGAGAGTTCTTTATCCCTAATAGCAATATTTCTGTTTAGCTCATTAAGGTTTAGATATAACCCGTCTATCTTAATAATTGTTCATTAATCATGTCGGTCAGACTGGTCTTATCTAAGGCATCATTCTTAATCTTTTCTGTTAATGCTACCTTATCCTCACCTAACCTACGAACATCAGACTTAGCCATATCTAATTCGGATGTTAAGGTTTTGTAAGATTCTGCAAAAACACTAACCTGAGTTTGTAAATCAGTAACTAAATAGCAAACATCAGTAAGAGTAAGAAGATCCAGACATACCTTTTTCTTATCTGTCTGAACGTCAGCCATGTATGCAACGAAGTCATCGGGACTCATTTCTTCAGTTGAATTGATGTAGAGCACACCTTCATCGCTCCCCTTGACTTCTATGTGTGGTACATTGGCTTCAGGTTCCTCAGCAGTTGGCATGTAAGAAGTGGATTCAGTCAGTTTCTCTTGATCGTCTATCTCAGCCATGAGGGCTTGCTCAAGCTGAGTGGACCAATCATAAGAACCATCTACTTGCTGAACTACTAAGACTTTGGAAGCTAAAGTACTTCCCGAATCTTGTTTAGCAGCGCCAGTATCAATTTTTGGTCGTTGACATTCCCTGGCAAAGTGTCCGTAACCTTGACAGTTATAACACTTGACCTTGGATTTGTCGAATCTAGGTCGGTTTCCAACAACTCTTCTACCCGTTCGATTCAGGAAATTTTTAACCCTCCTTGACACCATAGCAAGCTGCCACTGAAGGTCTATTTCCTCTAAGTCATCAGGATCTACTTGATCGTAGTCCTCATCAAATTATGCAGGATCGTTGATCTTCCCTTGAATGTAGTTTTCATAGGAAGCAACGAACGATGCCAGCACCGAGAGTTGCTGTTCAGCTGACTTCACACTCATCGGCATCTTATGATGCCCTTGAGTGGGCTTGTCAGAGGTAGTGTTCCTGCTTCGTTTTTCACCACCATCCGAAGCTATGAAGCACATATCCTCTGTTAACATTTCTCCGAGTTCATCAATTTCACCAGCAAACAATGCAGTGGTCGAATTGGATGAAGGATTAGAGAAACTGGTCTTTCCATGATATAGACCAGGATTCTATAGATGATCAGAATCTGTATCTCTTGTTTTCTTGGAGAAATCATAACCCCTGAGCTTGTCAATAGCCTGCTCTAAGGTCATAGTGGCATACCATTCATCATTGTCTTTGAGCATGATACCATACATTTCCTACTTACAAGGCAAACCCTCAATGAATTTGTCGGTTTTCTCTTTGTCATTGTAGAAAATTTCGTGGTCTTCAAGTTCACTTAATAAATGATAAAACCGGGTAGTGTAGGCTTCAATGTCCTCTTCTCTAAAAGCTTTAAATACCATAAACTGCTTTTTCAGAAGATTACACTTGCCTGCCTTCACCTGAGGGCTTCCCTCACACCTTTTCTCTAGAGCATTCCAGAGCTCTTTAGCTGTGTGAAAGGACTACAATTGGTGATTGATTTCCTTGGGAAGGCTCATTTTTATCGATGAATGTGCCTTATTATCAATAGTGAATTCTTTCTTCTGATTGTCATTCATCCTGTCGTAAGGCACAATCACAGTTGCATTCCCTACCTCAGCTGTAGGTGCAACATATCCGTTCTTAATACACAGCCAAATAGTGATGTCGTGGAATCTACAGTAACTTTCGAATCTGTCATTCCATCCATAATAGTTTTCGAGTCTGAGTAGCTTCGGTGGAACATTAGATTTGCCAACCTCGTGTTCCATCTCAATCATACGCAACAGAACTCAGCTCGCAGGAAATCTCAACTCGCAGAGATCTCAACTCGCAACTAAGTCTCAACTCGCAGAGATCTCAACTCGCAGCTAAGTCTCAACTCGCAGAAACTCAGCTCGCAAAGGAACTCAGTTCGCAGGAAATCTCAACTCGCAGAGATCTCAACTCGCAGCTAAGTCTCAACTCGCAGAAACTCAGCTCGCAAAGGAACTCAGTTCGCAGGAAATCTCAACTCGCAGAGATCTCAATTCGCAGCTAACAAAACCCTAATCTCAACTCGCAAAACGGCGCCTCGAAATCTGGGAACTGAAACTTTTTGGTATTTTTACGAATAAATCCGTAGATTTTGTTCGAAAAACAACCCTAAAGTTGTTATATAACCAAAAACCTTGAAACCACAACGTTTCTAAGCCCGAAAGCTCTGATACCAATTGTAAGGTCGCTAGATCTTGGTTCGATAACGGATTATCTTTAAGGTATTGAGGTGCGGAATCCCTCAATACTTTAGGTTTAAGCTTATATAACTTTACTATTAATTAAAGGGCTTCGTTTTGATTATTAACTAAGTTAATCACTCAAAACCGAGCCTTTAATACTATAATAAATATATCTGCACGAAAAACGAGGAGAATAATTAAATATTTGTGGTGTGTAATAATGGCACGGATTTCTAGACTCTCTTTAATTTTGAGCAGCATTATAATATTTATATCTGGTTCAACTCGCAGGCCATGGGCTTTGCGAGTTGACTCAACTCGCAGCCCATGGGCCTTGCGAGTCCAGATCTGGCTGCGAGCCCAGATTGGCTGCGAGCCCAGATCTCAGTTCGCAGGTGAGTCCTGCGAGTCCAGATATGTTGCGAGTTGAAATCTCAGCTCGCAAGTTTTATGACTTGCGAGTTGACTTCTCAAATCGTGACTTTGACTTTAACTTGAATTCGTTACTTGTCTAAATATAATAAACAAATAATAATAATAAATTAATATCATATATTTACGAGTCAAAACCAATTTTACAAGTTTGACAATAAATACACTAGTTCTATTACAAGCTAGATCTGTTGTCACAATAACATGTCCCAACAAATATGTTGATGAAACAGTTGAAAATTTGACCACATCCATATAAGTAGTTCTCAAAGATGCAGAACATATACACAATAAAAAGATACACAACATATACATGCATTCTAATAATTTAACTTACATCCATCAGTCAACATTCATATTGAACTATTTCGTGTAATGTATGTTAAACAAGTATATTGTTAAGTATAAATACAATGACCTTTCTGGAAGCATATATAAAAGGAATAATATTAATATATACCTCATAGACGAACATATATAATATAAATGATTTCATGATTATGTAGACCAGCATGATGAAAATTCTTATTTAGTAACAAAACTTATAATAAACCTATTCTCAAAATGATATAGAAGCAGGATACTCATCACTAATTAAGCATCAGATTCATCTAGGGTTATATATAGATTAAGTACATTTATTTATATAAATATAAATACTTATTAAAAAAACACAAATCATGGGGCAAAAGAATAAACAACATACAGTGCAAATTATTATAGAGGATTCAAAATCACATTTTTAATACAAATATACACAGCATAAAAGACAGGTTTTAACACCATCTATCTCTTACATTTTAACAAAACATGCATTCAATCAAACAATAAAAACAGAAATATTACCTTCCACATCAACCAATTTGTCATCGACTACATCATACGGATTTGGAGGAGTTCTGCCAGCAATTACATGGGGGCGTTTTGGATCAACCAAGCAAGAAAAAACAGAACCGACATCTTTATTAGATTCTTCAAAATCTATACTCTTATCTAACACTTCGGGAGTTAGAAACTCTACAGATTCTGGCCATGGCGTCCAACCATTATCATCACGCTTCCTTTTATTCTTTGAAGATTCACCGTCTACATGTAGTTGTGTCACTGTAGAATCAGTCGACTTAGCTTCTTGAGACGTGTTTTCGAAGTTTCTTGCTAATAGTATTATGACAATGAAAAAGAAGAAGATAGTAATTGTGATAATTTTGCAAAATCTTACTTGACTCTTCAGTTTAAGAAAATGAAAGCATTGGTTAATAAGGATGAAAATTAATACAATTTAGAAAACGGCTATTGAATTAAATTCGCCTAATATGATGATTACTTGCCATAAATACTTAGTCAATATCAACAACATTTTAATCAAAATATCTTGTATTTTTATTTTTATAAACTAAAAAAAAAAACGAAATTTAACATATCAAAATCATATCTTGGTGTCTACATATATTTACATACTAAACTAGTGTTAAAACCCGTGTGATGCACGGTAGTGTAATATTGTTTATTTATTGAGTAAAATATGTATAGTTATTAAAGTTTATACATTAATAAAGTTACAATTTGATCATACAGTTAACTATGTGATAAATATAACACTTGAAAAAATAGATCGGCCAATTAACGAATATATTAAAGAAATTAATATAATTGATTCAAAAAAATGAAAAAAGAAAAAAACAATAACAATTAATGATGGTCATTAATTTATTTTGTATATTTTAAGAATGAAAAAATTAATAACAATTAATTATGCTTATTAATTTATTTAATCATAGTCTTTAACTATATTAATTAATGTAGTCAATGCTGGCAATTAATTTGGCTTTTATGATATGTAAAGACACATAAGCAATTTATATATGGTAAAAAAATTTAGAAAAATCATATGATTGACACCTAAAATTTTTGCATATGTGGCAAACAATGATTGGAACACATAAGCAATGTGATCTCCTCTTTTAGTATATATAAAGATGGTTTAAAACTAAAACTTTTTATATAAGCAATTTAAAATGACAAATATAGGTAAATATCATCATCAGTATATTATTTATATGGACTTATTCTTGGGTATTATTTTACCATAATTAATGTTTTAAAATCGATTACTGTACATATTTGACATCAATCATTCTATTAATATGAATCTTAACTAAATTTATACATAATCATGTAATTTTGATGATCGTGAAAAGTGGGCCGCAGATATTGTGTTTTTGGGCCAGGAAGGAAATACATAAAACACATGAAGTAAAAACATGAAGAACATTCGGGCCAATTTAAGTAGGCTTCTGTGACATTCGGACTAATTTTAATATTAAGTAGGCTTTTTTGACATTCGGCCCAAATTTGACTCATCAGTATAAACATGACGTATACATATACTAAACTTAACATATGGTTGGGTTAATCAAACATTTAATTCAGATATTATTATTCAAAACTAAAGAACAAGAATGTACACCATTTACAAAAAATTGTATGATAAAATTACTTAACTTTATTATTCGATTAGCAACTTCCGTTTATTTTCAATAACAAATATATACGTATCCGTACCGTACTACTTGCCTGGAGACTTGATCTAAATCGTAGTTCAGATTCCAAAAAAGGGGGCTCCCTCTATTTACGATTAATGATTTCTCTTTATTTTGTTATTTCTCAGCAGTCTATCTCTGGGTTTTTAAGTTCCACAAATCAGGATTAAAGTGACTTAAAGTATTAGAATCATTGTATATGATACGATAATTTATTAACTTTTACTACATAAATACTTAAAAATTATAAACTTAATATTAAAACTTTTAACATAATTAGACAAAAAACGATCTTTGGTGTATGAACTTATGTTAAATCTTCACAAAAAAACCAAAAAGGATTGCAATGTCTAACAAAAAAGTTTGCAAATACTGATAGAGATATGTAATGAAAGAAATGGGGATTATAAATTTAAAATTGAAATATATTATGTGTTAGTCCCGCGAATTCGCGAGTTATAAACTAATCGTTAGTTTAAAAGACTATTGGCATATCATGTGTTAAGACAAATGATGATTGATGTAATTAAAGTTTGCAAATGACTACCGGTAAAATTTGAGACAAACTTAAAGAACTATATGTACAATTGTTTTAAAGTTCATAAAGATAAAAATGCATCAATTAAAATTTATTTGAAAATTTAAAATTTTAAAAGAAAAAAAGTTAAAAATCAATAAATAAATATAAGTAGATTATAATATATTAAAATTTTTTTTTTCTTTTTTTCTCCTTTCAGTTTGAGAGAAGTTTCAGTTTTTAACCATCTAAACTGATTTCAATTAGTCCGAGTCTTTTCTACGATCGATTCTCGTTAGAACTCGTTTTAGTTTTAAACTCTTTTGCTCTAATCTATCTTGAGGTTTCGTTATGTAACCTTTTGCCCCTGGTTTATATGAAAAATTACCACAGATCATCCGCCCCTAAGCATCGCCACCACTTGAAGTTCATCGTTTCTCCCTTAAAGTAGCAGCCTGAAGTTTCGTTTCGCCTTGCCGCCCAGGTTCGCGCGTACATTTATTTATCTTTCTTATTTATATAATTTTTCCTTAATTGTACGAACGCTCACATCATTATAAAACCCTAACATTTTCTCCTTCTGTTCATAACACTAAACCCTAAACCTCACACACTTACGCGATGCTATACTTCTTCCGGTATATCGGATAATTATTCATTGCCAAAAAAGATACAAAACATACTCATTAGTAGTAGTCTTTGTGTACTATCAAAGCTTAAGAAATGCATATAAATCCCCAGCTCTGAATTAATATGCTATGAGGATTTTTAGGTCATCTTTTTCTTAACTTGTTACAGGTCTTTAAAAATAGATTAATCGTCCTGTTTTCTTGTTTCCAGCATGGCTTTGCCGTGTTCCAGAACGCTGTTACGCTCTGTGGGTTCGAGTTATAAACTACATTGCAATAATCATCAGGATGTTTTGCGTCGATCTTTTCACATTCTCTCTAATGGTAAGAAATACATTTTTTATCCGTCAAACCTTCTTTGTGTTGATCACCCGATGGTTATAGCGACTATTTTTTTTTTATCGGGGCCTTATTTGTTTCTGGTTCTGCATGTAGGCTTGTATGATCGTGACATTGGTGATACACAATCTTCGATGGAATATTCAATTTTTAGAAAGGTAAATCATGTCTATCATCTATCTTAAGGTGTTTTCTTTAACAATTACTTTGATTATATGTTATTATCGTTAGTATCGATTGGCTAGTGTTGCAGACTTTGTACTTTTACTAGTGGTAGATAGGTGTGATAAGGTATTTTATGCTTCTACTAATGGCTACTCTTGTTCTGATTACGGGCTATGGCTGCTTTAAATTTACTTTCGAGTAGCGATTAGAGCTGCGACCAAAGCTTTAAGGTTCGGCTGACAATGTATGCTTCTGCAAACAAAATATGTCGCATTCACGAGCCCTTCTGCATAGAGGCATACACACACACATGCACCACCTATTCTTTTTTATACTTTTGGATTCTCGTGTTTACATATTGCACACCTATATCTTAAGCTTTTATTCTTGCACCTCTACATAGCAAAAAAATTTGCTTATTTTTCTTTAATTGGAATTGTACATGAAATTGTTATGCTTGACATGTTCTCTAACTATTTAAAAATCACACTTGACTTAATGAATACGTAGTATTACCAGGACGGTTCAGTTTTCGTCTGGTCCTTAAATATTAAGAATATTGTTAGAATGCTAGCTCAATTTTTTTCTACAACGTGATGATATCGTGTTTAATCATATTTTGTTAACTTCAGTTCATGGAATTCTTGTCAAGAAGTTAGTAGCTATTTCAGTTTTACTTGATTAATTGATTTGGCGTGTACTCGAAGTTCTTTATAGGATGGATGAATGAGTTTTTAACTTTTTCATATAACTAGTGTGTTTCTACATTTCATGCAGGCACAGTTTCCTTTGATGGGCAGTCGAGGTCTGTCTACCATGTTAAGTTCAGAGTCAGGTGAAGGTTCATTTCCATCAGATCTGCTATCCAGAAAACAGATTCTGACACCTGAACGAACTATAGGTATGCGGTTGAAATCACCTTTACCTGCTTCAGTTTTTTACAATCTTGAGTTCTTATCTGTTTAGTTTGTTATCCATCTAATTACAATAACCTAAGTGTGATTTCTTATATCTTCTATTATGTATTGTTCTATTCTTACAATTGGCTAATTAAAAGATTGTGCATCACTTAATATAGAGGTAGTGAAAGTTGTCTACAAGGGAAAGAGACTGTAAATATCAGTGGTGCACCTTTTTTATATAAGCTTCAAAGTGAGTAGTGTTACTAAGGAAGTGAAGTTGGTATAACAATCCCACAACTCGATATTGGCTACATAATTTTCATGGTTGATGACATTTTTATGGACCCAGTTAGAAAGATTTGAGATGGTTTGTATAGTGGACTGTGTGCGAGTCATAGTTAGCGGGCTACTAATGTTTTTCTGTAATTGTGAGTGCCCTTTGCCTAGGTCATTTTATAGTGAGATTTTCGTCCAAAGCATTTTACTTGTCAGAAATGTTATTTTATATTATTTATATTAAATGGAAATCTGATTGGATTTGTTAAGGCATTATAACGTGTAAGAACTTCTCCAGTTCTGATTCTGATAGTAACTTCAAGTTCCAATATTTCCTGACTAATTTCTTTTAACATACTCCTAGGTAAAAAAATCAAGTTATGTGCTTTATTAGCGTATGGTTGTGATTGATTCGAGAGAAACCGTCAACAGCTCTCTGTTTAGCTGTGTGTTTTGGTGGACTATATTTTTGTTTGAAATAGTAACTTTATTGGTCATGGATGTTAAGAAAGGAATCGAGTGTATATGTCTAACTTGATCATCCTTTGACATTTTTTCTTTATATGTACTAAATTTTAGATATGTAAGCAATGGGAGGAAGATGTATCAAAATATGTTTCTAAGGTGGACAGGAAATTATTCCCAGTCTTTACACATACAATCTCCATATCCCAAAACATATGCATTTTATATGGTAACATGGTTCAATGGAAGCATTTATCTATAGGTCGAATGTAAAGAAATACTCTTCGGTAATAATCAAGTAGGATATACTTATCTAAAAATGAAATTATCAACTCAAGTTAATGTAACTGTATGCATCATGATGATCTGTTTACTGAAAACATCAACACAGGGCAATTACAGGACCTGGTGATCCCAGTCAGAAATTTTCGCAACGAAGACAAAGGACTGATGGTGTTGGCAGGCGATGTTTTTGATTTACCAATTAGGAAGGATATCATTCACCGTGTTGTAAGATGGCAGCTTGCAAAACGACAACAGGTATTATTCATTCCTTTCTCTTCTTTCTTATGCATTTGCCACATAAATTTATGATCAAGCCCTTCTATTTTCCAAAATTTCACATATCAATCAAAATCCCCTTCTCCTTTTCCTGTATTCAGCTCCTCTGTAACTTACAAAATAATTGGATAAATTTGATGGATTTTTTCCAATAACTTGGAAACTCATTTCTTAATTATACTTGTTTGTTACTTTATATTGATTTAGTTTTTCCTCCCCTCCAAACCTAAAGGCTTGGCTCCACTCCTGCTCAGGCCGGAGAGTGTAAATATAATTGTCAGTGTTTTTGCTATGATCGTTTTGACAGGGAACTCATTCAACAAAAACTATAAGCGAGGTCAGTGGTACGGGAAGAAAGCCATGGCGCCAAAAGGGTACTGGCCGTGCAAGACACGGGTCATTGCGTGGACCACAGGTAATTTACCGTGTTATATATTTTCTTTTTAGTATACCACTTACATGCTTTCTATGGAGATATTAATGATTGGTAATTGTGGACAACAGTTTAGGCATGGTGCTGTCATGCATGGTCCAAAGCCACGCAGCCATGAACATAAGCTCAACAAGAAGGTCAGGCGGCTAGGCCTTAAGATTGCCCTCTCTGCTCGTGCAGCCGAAGGCAAGGTAAGTCGTCTTCTCTCCCTTGTTTCTTCCTATTGTCTGCAGAGCATTATTATTCATATAACTTATGATTTTAAATCTTACTTATAGTGGTGAGCATGTGTTGGAATTTTCAACCCGTTTGTGTGAGAACAGTTGGTTTGTTTGTATGTTAGTGGGTCAAACGGGTACAATTTAGAAACTTAACTAACAGGGAAATGGGTCAAACATGTGACCCTTTACCCTTAATTGCTTATATAGGGGATTAAGCAGAAAGTGTAATATTTTCGATACGTTTATATCTACATCTATAGTACATCTAAAGAGTTTCAGAAACTGCTTAAGAACTTAACTTTTAAGTAATTAAAATCACTTCTCCAAATTAATACGTAAAGTCAAAGTTTAGTCTCTAATTATTTGAGATCAATTTCTTTTTAAATAGTGAAACTTTCAACTTTTAAGGTTTTAAAATGAATGAATTAAACTAGGCGCATAGCAGGGGTACTCTACTGGTAAAGTATACAGTAATTTTTTTCTGTAAGTTCAGTTAACATTTGAGTGGTAAACTTTTAATACTATGCTATTTTGATACAGTAGTTTCCTGAATGGTTAGGCTTTCTGTTGTGTTTATAAAATCACATAAAAACAGTTGAAAATTTTTATTTTCAAGTTAAGAAGAGACCTATAATTCTTTGATTCTGTGGTTGCTTAGCTCCGGTAAATACCTTCTGAAACAGTGGTCCTACATTTTTCTTGCAGTTCTATATTTTATATGTGAAATGTTTGTGGCATATGTAATATGTAATATATACTTATGAGAACTAGACAAAGTGCAGCTTTTGGTGTTTGATGATTTTGAGCTCCCGGATCACAAAACAAAGAATATTGTGAGCTACGTCAGTCAAATGGAAGATAGCAAAAAGCTTCTGATGGTGGATGGGGGTCCCATAGATGAAAACCTAAAGCTGGCCACCCAAAATCTACATTATGTTAATGTTCTTCCCTCTATTGTAAGCTACCATTTCTTTCTTATTTCTTAATTATCATGCTTATAGCATAATACTTCACCTCTGAGTCAATCATTCTATAACTCTGGACTCTATTTGTTAGATACTATTACCTCATCAGTTCATCTCATGAGAAATGAGAATGGGTCCTGCAAGTGGAGAATGGATGCTTTTGTAGATAACATGTTCGAATGTTGGTTGAATCAACTGCTAACGCTTGTAGCCTTTATTAAAATGGATGTCATAAGAAAATTTGTTTGTGCTTGTTGCAGGGTTTGAATGTGTATAGCATCCTTCTGCATGACACTTTGGTCATGTCTCGTGATGCTGTTAACAAGATCGTAGAGCGCATGCACACTCCAATTAATCGTTGAATCAGTTTCTAGCTACTTTATTACGGTTACTCTTTGGAGGTAGTATTTTTAACCCACTATGCTAAGAGATTATGGTCTGTTATTGGAGTTCTGCAACTTTGTTATAGTTATATTGGTACTCAGATCATGATGTTTTGACATGAACAAGATGATGTTGGGTAAACATCTTATTTAAATTGTTTAAATATTTTTTTTTCTGTCATTTGTTAAGCTAATAGTATTTCCTGAATTCTTCTTAACAAGTGTCTAGTCGAATATCCTAATCAAATGGGTGTAGCTTTCAAAGTTTAATATTAATGTGAACACGTGCATTTATTTCTGCTCCCTCCTCTCCCAAGTAAACACTTCTTCCACATCAATATTGCATACAAGTATTAAAGAAATAAATACACTTGTAGTTTGCTTTAGAAAATTCAAATAATTTTATTATTGCAAGTAGAATTAGGTTATATTTTTCAAAATCAACTTCAGAATCTTGGAATTCAAATGGTAAAGTGATATTGAAGTCAAATTAACTTCAAATGTGTTTATAACAAAATTCTTCTATCGTCGCTCATCACTAAAAGTTAGATGTCAAGAACTTTAAAAGTTAGTTTGGAAGCTTTTATAAGCCGTTATAGACCGTCTGAAGTTCCTTTGTAGGATCACTTTGTAAAGTTTTGGCTGCCAACAAATGATCGAAAGCAAGAATCTAAAAATGCATATGAGCAAAAGCATGAATGGGGGGGGGGGGGGTTTGTTTAGGGTTATGGGCTTATACTCTTCAATTTTCTGTTTTTACGAATTTATAGTATTAAATAAGCAAATAAATTCCAGGTGATAGATAGATAAGTCCGAAAAATGAACCTTATAGGCTTATTTGAATCGTAGACCCCAAAATAAGATAATCCAAACACCCCCCTTAATAACGGTTAAAGTTAAAGCAAATTAAATCGCCTACGTGTAATCATACCCTAAACAAAATACTCAATTTAACGATTTTCTTTCTATGAAAAAAGAATATAAGTGCAAGGACTATATTTATCCAACAAGAAAACTATATAAAGGATAACAAACTTCTAACGACAAAAAAAGAAAATACATTCAAAACCCTGGTGGCCCGGTCTCTGTTAATATCCACGTCATCATGTACAGTCAACCACCACACATCCACCGTCATCCACCACACCGGCAAGAACCATCCCAGAACCACCGTCACCACCACCAGGAAACCCTAACCACTCAAAACCCTAACCCTAACCCTAACTTTAATGTTGAAATAATGAAATCAGTTATAAACGCCGGTAATTTGAACTCTTTAGGCCTTAATTGCATATCATCTTGGTTAAACACTACTTTTTTAAATAGTAATAGTATTAGTAACTCTGATAGTGTTCTACGTTTAGTAAAAGAGTTACAGTTTATTCCTCTTTTAGATGGTACTTATTCGTCGGTTAACGACGGCGTTATTTGGTTAAGTGTAGATAAGTCCGAATTTGTTGGTTTTGAGAAACTTTATCCAAAAATGCGCCTAGTTGATCCGTCACTTTTTAATACTACTTTTGTCGAAAATGTGACTAACATGCTTTTGAAAATCGGTGTTAAGTCGTTTTCCCCACATGAACTTGTAAAGCTAGTTATTTTGCGAGCTATTTGTGACAAAAAGAAAGTTATGTTGGAGAGTAGGAAAGTGATGGTTGAGTATTTTTTGTTTATAATGTTGCATTTGGAAACCAGCTGTTGTAATCAGTGTGGTGTGGAGAGGGGGGAGATTGTTTCGCGTTTGCGTGATAAGGCTTTTGTTAGTACAAATGATGGATATAAGCAGTTTGGTGATGTGGTTCATTTTGGTAAAGAGTATGGGAATTTGATTGATATGAGTAAGTTGGTTGGTGGGACCGATATGAAGTGGTACGAGATTGATGTTGGTTATTTAGAGCATCCGGTTTGTAAAGCGTTGGTGGGAGGAACAATGAAGTGGAGAAAGTTTTTGTTGGAGTTGGGTGTGAAGGATTTTGTGAAAATAGTTAAAATTGAAAAGAGAATTGAGAATAAACCTGAGAACGTTAAGAAGTATATGACGCTAGATTATGATTCTCAGGAGTTAAAGCATTTGTTGTCACATGTGTCTAAAAATGGTGATAGGGAAAAAGGTAAGTACTTTTTAGAGGTACTTGATACATTATGGGTTGATTATTTTAGTGATCAGATTACGGGCTATGGTATCGCTAATGGACAACATACGGTGTTTAAATCTTCCATTAAGAAAATCCTTCAAGATTTTCAGTGGTTGGCTTCTAGTATGGATGATCAACTTCACTTTCCTAAAGATTTGTTTAATAACTGTCAAAACGTTCGTGCGGTTTTTGGTGACAGAGCACCATATGCGATTCCAATGGTTAACAATTTGAAGTTAGCAAGTTATATTGGGTTGAAAAGTACAGTAACTTTGGATGATGCTTTATCGGTTCTCGAAACTTGGAGAAGATCTGAAAAGCCTTTTATGGCTAGGTATTACTTATCTGTTTTTTATTTGAGTAATGCTAAATATGCCTAAAAATATAGGCCTAAATTTGTTTCTAACCATATAGTGTTTGACACATGAATTCCAGTTATTTTCTCTCCTTATATTCACCAATCATATTAACATGTGTACCAATTACACTTTTAGGCACATCTTTAGGTTTTAATCTCAGCACATGAAACAATTTTGTTTATATTTATATTCTTCTATTTTTCTTTGACATGCTTGTTAACCGTTTATTATTTGTTACAATTACTAGTGTATCTGAAATGTCAAAGTTCTACACAATATGTCGAAAGAGATGAGTATCTCAAAGCGGAAGATAGTCGGGAATTTGCATTCTCAACCTTTCATATTTGTTCCTTACTCGTTTGACTCTAGGCAAGAAGTTGTATCTGGTGTATTCTTATCTCCCAATGAAGTATATTGGCATGATTCTATCATTTCTTCTGTGGAACAAAAAAAGTCAACCCTTCCTCAGTTTGACCAACATGTGGCTCATAGTCCTTTTAGTAAGATGTTACGCAATGTTTATCCTGACCTTCACAATTTCCTCGTGGATGAGTTTGGAGTAGATGATAATCCTCCTCTCCTTTGCTATCTTCAATTTTTGCTACAGTTATCAAGTGGGAGTTTACCATCACTCGCAGCTAAAAAAACAGTGAGTACAGTCGTATAATCATTCTTGTTATTTTGTTAATTATTTTCTAATATAATTCCCAAACTATAGTATTACAATTATAAGCTAAATTAATAAAGCAATTTAGGAAGTTGTATGCATTAAAAATAGACTTTGCATGACTTTCAACCCATTCGACCCGCTCTTTTGTAGTTTTCCTGTTTGACCCGTTTGAGTTAAAACGTTTACTTTCATATGCATCTCTTGAAGTTGCTCCCTCTATTATGCACCAGTAGCTTTGCTCATGGCTCTTTTTGTTACATGTGTTAGGTTTTCCAAGTTTTCCAAAAATGGAGTGATAGATTAGACTTGGGGGTTTTGACATGTGATGATATTGACAACTTGAAAAACAGAATGGAGGAAAAGGAAATGATGATCCTTCCAACTGTGCAAGATAAGTGGGTATCCTTGCATCAATCATTTGGTCTCATATGTTGGTGTGATGATGAGCAGCTAAAAACGGAATTCAAGAACTTGAGCAATGTGAATTTTCTATGTTTTGGGGAACTTTCAACTGAAGAAAAACAGATTTTTCAGGATAAGGTTTCTGTTTTATTTCTGATGCTGGGAATTACTTCACTTTCTGAGGTACTCTCTCTCTCTCTCTCTCTCTCTCTCCCTCACACACACACACACACCTCACACCAACAGTTACCACTATCGGTGGCAATGTGGGTGGGTCGAGTAACGGGATAAAGCAGGAAACTTCAAATACAGGTCCCAGTAATTTTTTCCATTTCTTTTGAGTTTTATTATTCATAAATGTGTTTAATAAGATTATAAAAAGTTATAAACCACATTGTTAACTAGTAATCTAATTTTTCCAAATAAAGATATATAGGAGATTTGAATATTTGAAACAACAGTTTTACCTATGTGATTCATTTAGCTCAGTTGTAATTTTACCCATTTGACCTGTTGGAGATAAAGTACATACAAAATCCACTCATCTTTAGGCAAATTGGTCAAAATGCCACCTCGACTCAGCACCAGTTACACAACTCCAGGTTGCAATTTTGTGTACTAGGATAAAACCTCTGTAGGTATAATCTGTCTTTTATGAATGAATACTAGTGACTGTAGGGACAATGTTGTGTAGAATTTTGAAATAGATATTATGCCTTTCTGCAGGCTGTGACTCATGAATTAATATACAGTGGCCCAGCAGATAGTAGTTGTAAAACTTCATTGGTAAGCTGGACTCTCCCATATGCTCAGCGCTACATATATAACATCCATCCAAATGAATATTCTGAGTTCAAGCTGTCTGGATTTAAGAAGCTAAGTTCTCTGAAAACTGTTGTGGTGGAGAAGCTGTTCTACAAGAATGTCGTAAAAAGATTCGGAATTAAATCCAGTAGGCGACATGAGTGCAGTTGCCTCCTACAAGACAACATCTTATATGCAACCCTTAAGTCTGATTCCCAATCTCTTTTTATGGAACTCTCTCGTTTTCTACTTGGTGGAATTCCCGAATTACCCTTATCAAAGTTAAAACATTGAGATATATGGTGTTAAATCTAATAACCTGTGTGAGTGCAGTTGTCTTCTACAAGGCAACATCTTGTACACAACCCTCGAATCTGATTCCCACTCGCTTTTTATGGAGCTTTCTCATTTTCTAATTCCCGGAATTCCTGAATTGCACTTAGCAAATTTCCTTCACTTGCTTACAACAATGACAAAATTCGGTTCAACAGAGGAGGAGATGGAACTGTTCATTGCAAATAGCCAAAAGCTACCGAATCTGCCAAGTGAAGAATTACAGTGGTCTTTTATCATGTCATCACCAGAACAAGATTCGAATTGGCCACCTGTCCACTGGAAAACCGCACCCCGGTTTGAATTTGCATCAAAGACAAAAGCAGTTAATAATACTCAGGAAACAAGACGGGATGTTAAAGAAGATTTAATTGAGAGTAAAGGTGATGGGAACATAGAAGAAAATCTAGCTTCAATGATGAATTCTTTGACCTTGAAAGATGATGTAGCTTCACAAGATGTATCAGATTCTGGAATATATAGGGATGCTTCTGATACAAATGGTGGATTCACAGGTGATTTTGTTTTTGGAAAGAATACAGTTTTCTCAACCGGATTTTCATCTTACACTAGACATGGTAGACGGAATGCTACTTCATTTAATTCGATCTATAGAGTTCAACAAAGATTGGTAAAAAATGTTAGAGAACCCGAACAAGTGTATGATTTTGTTTTTAAGAGTGATGGTGAAGGGACCGTTGAAGAAAATTCAGCCTCAGTGACACCTTTAGTGATCTTGAAAGAAGATGAAGTTTCAAAAGACATACCAGAGTCTGGGTTTTGTATGAAGTTTGATTTCAAAGATCAATCAATTTCTTCCTCAACGGTACCTTCATCAATAAAACCATCTAATACTAGTGCTCAAATGAGACAGGATGTTACAGAACCATTAA
Source organism: Logfia minima (assembly GCA_963921325.1). Lineage (NCBI taxonomy): Eukaryota > Viridiplantae > Streptophyta > Magnoliopsida > Asterales > Asteraceae > Logfia > Logfia minima. The sequence goes on from OY992770.1 coordinate 23,059,251, forward strand.
TCGAGATTGATGATGACTGGAACATTGAAGAAAAGCCTGGTTTAACGAGACCTTCAGTGATCTTGGAAGAAATACTAGCTTTAACAGACAGATTAGATTCTGGGATCGATATGAATGTTGGTTCAAATGGTGAATTAGATAATGGAAAGAATATTGTCCCGCAGCATGTCATAACCGGGAGGACAGGAGAAAATGTGGCTTTGAAGTACTTTTCTGTGAAATTTGGGGAGAAATGTGTGAGATGGGTCAACGAGTTTAAAGAATCTGGACTACCGTATGATATTGTTGTTAAAGGTAAGGATAATCACGAGGAGGAATATATAGAAGTTAAATCAACCTCAAAGGCAAGAAAGGACTGGTTTGGTATAAGTGTAAACTAGTGGCAGTTTGCTGTTAAAAAAGGTGAATCTTTTAGCATTGCATGTGTTGTTTTATCAGCTGAGAAGAAATCGGCTCACATTACCATTCACAGAGATCCATTAAGATTATGCCGGTCAGGGAACCTTCAGCTGGCGTTTCGAGCATCAAACTAGTAAAATTAATGGACATCAATAGTTATATCTTTTGTAAGATAAGGCTTCTTTTTTATATTTTTTTTGAACTGCGGCTTGCATTAAGAAACTAGAGCAAGGAAAAATGTTACAATCGAGTTGAAATCGATAAATTTGGATCACATGTCCAATCAATCCAAGTTGCATTCGCTTTACTAAATCTACAATTAACTCAAAGAAATGAAGTTAACTTTATGTCATCCCCAATCACTTGTCTTCTTGGTTCCTTGAGAGTGAAGGTAACCTCGATTTGGTGTTTCTAGAGCATCTAAGGTGTAGTATGAACCACTACATCAAACAGAACGCTAAGGTTACCGGATATTGAGATGTTAAGAATGTCTCGAATGTTGTCAAATGGAGGTGATTGAAGCTTCCACCATTTTAATATTTAAGTCTCCCTTGCCACTTGACAAGTAGCAAAAATGTGATCTTCCGTTTCGAGGTCTTTATCACACAGTGGACAACAAGCTGAATGGTAACCAACTCTCTGTTTGTCTAGTTCTAATTGCAAGACTACCATTAGCTAATCTCCATAGGAAAATGTTTGATTTTATTGCAAATAATCTTACTCAAGTCACAATCAAACTCCATCATGTTTTGGTTTGGAATAATTCCACTTGCCATCTCCATAAAGATTGGTGCTTTCAATAATTACTCTACGTGTCTTAACACTTGAATTAGGATCACCAATTATATTGTCAATTGGATGATCCCAGTTAACCCGTGTCGAGACAGTAGTGTCAACAGGTATATCAAACCCAAGTTCAATCTAATCTCCCCCTCAGTCGTTACATCTTCTTCAACTATTTCTTGTTCTGAACTTGTAGCCTCTGAAGAGTGAGGTTGGTCACTTGAACCTGGATCAACTTCTTCTAACTGCTCAGTAATAGTTTCTTTCCCTTTATCTGTTGAAGTGACTGAACTTGGAATACCGGCTCTACTTGTGAAATGAAGCAACTATACAGACACTTATGTATTATCCCAGTGTCTTGGATCGATACATAAAGATTGGTGCTTTCAATAATTCCTCTACGTGTCTTAACACTTGAACTAGGATCACCAATTATATTGTCAATTGGATGATCCTTGTTAACCCATGTCGAGACAGTAGTGTCAACAGGTATATCAGACCCAAGTTCAATCCAATCTCCCCCTTAGTCGTTACATCTTCTTCAACTATTTCTTGTTCTGAACTTGTAGCCTCTGAAGAGTGAGGTTGGTCACTTGAACCTGGATCAACTTCTTCTATCTGCTCGGTAAAAGTTTCTTTCCCTTTATCTATTGAAGTGACTGAACTTGGAATACTAGATGTTGGTGCGAAGCCATTATCTTCATTATCATCCAGTATAGCATATTCTAACCCTGATGTTTCCCCTGAAGTGCCAATATCACTCAAGAGAGGAACATTAAAGGTCTTGAAGACAACTTCATAATCAAATAACCAATAAGGACCTGTTTGAACTGCTGGTGTATAAGAGGTGACTTGTATTCAATCTCAACTCTACCAGAAGTCTTATTGAAGACCCGTTTGTTTGGTGAACCAGCATCATAACCTAGGAAAAATCATTCGTCAACCCTTTCACAAAATTTAGGTTGACTCCTTGTTTTGAGTAACGTACAAGGAACTCCAAAAGGTTCAAACCCGGTTAAATTTGGTTTTCGTCCGTGTAAAAGTTCATTACATGTTTTGCTAAGACTTTTAACGTTTAAAACCCTATTAACACATGACAGGCTGTATTCACAGCATCTACCTAGAAAATGATGGGAAGCTTTGAATCAGCCAGCATGGTCTTTGCTGCTTCAATCAGAGTTATGTTTTTCCATTCTGCGACTCCATTTTATTGTGGCTCGTAGGATGTACTGAACTGATGCTGAATTCCCTTGCTTAAGCAATAGACGTTCAACACTACATTCTTGAACTCTAAGCCATTGTTGCTCTGAATCTTCTTGACTCCTCGTCCATATTGATGTAGAACTTGAGTAAAGAATGTCATCAGCGTCTGTGTTGTCTCATCCTTGGTACTCAAGAAAAATACCCATGACAATCTCGAGTAGTCATCAGTAATAAATAAGCAGGAATCTTTACCGCCTATACTCCTTGCATTCACCGGACCGAATAAGTCCATGTGAAGGAGTTCAAAGGTTGTGACAATTGAGTTATGAGTTTTTGACTTGTGAGGCCTCTTGTGCTGTTTCCCATTTTGACACGGCACACATTTGTCCTCTAGTCCGAAACTCTGTACTAGGACACCCTGCACTAATCCATTTCGGACAATAAAGTTCATCTTTCGAAAGTGCAGATGTGCCATCCTCCTATGCCACAATTGAGATTCCGTTTCAGAAGCTTTGGATATTAGGCATGTCTTCGCCGATGAAGATTTAGTAACACTCATTTCCATCACATAAGTGTGATTCCTCCATGGTACCCTCATGACTATCCATTCGTCTGGGATAACAAACCCCAGTTTGAGGGTGAGTGCCTCTCTATCTGTGAAATGAACAGGATATCCTTTGTCACAAATCTGAGAAACTGATGTGTATTAATCTAGTTATAAAAATTAGTAAACAAGTCAAAGCTAACTATTACACAACTAGGCAAATATACCTAACCGGAATGTAGTATAGCAGTGATAAGTCTACCAGGTAGTCTCTCACATGAACAATTTATATATACTTTGCGGTTATTAGTCTAATCTATAGATAAGTTATAAAGGAGATGCCTCTTAATGACAGACAGTCAAAAGGATATTTTAATTAAATAAAGAAACTAAATTGATAAGTTAAATCAGGTGATAGAAGTATGTGCATCTAGACATTTCACCACTAGAGTTGGATAATAACTAGAAATGTATTAATCATATAAAAATTATTAATCTAAATTACTTGTTTTCACAATGCAATCATTTAACTGAAATCCTAAAATGCAAGTGTCCTTGACAAGTTATTAATTCCAATTATGATCAAACAAATCTATTAACTTGATGATTTAATCTATATAATCCTAGTGTACTAGAGATTACTAATCATATAAGATGTCTCTAAATATGATCCACTCATATTATAATTCTATTAACTTAATTCAATTCATTTATTGTGTCCAATCAGAAGCACAAGATTTAATAATAATGCAAATGTAATGTTAAATGCAAGAGTTTTCTCTCATTGAAACAAACATAACATCAGTTGAATAAGTTAAATCTACTAAGTACGAATCGTTCTTCAATTAAACATCAAATCATACGAATAAACAATTCTAATTATCAAAAGTCCAACATCTAGGGTTATTAGTCTAGATGAACACAAAGTATTTAGCCCATTGTCATGGGTTCAATCAAACAAATGCTCATAAACAAAGAATGATTCATAATGTGGTTACAAACATAAATCAAACATTAAATAAACAAGATTTGAATGAAAAGAAATCAATACTAACTTCTATGATGATTACAAGAGGATAGATCACTTAGGGTGTCCCCAAAAGCTCTCCAAAAACTCCCAAAATCGTCCTTAATCCGTAGCTAATCAAAAAGTTTATGATCATTAGGGTTTAGGGTATAGTTTAAGCCAAAAATCTGTAACCGACCCTTCTACCCGTTTGGAAATGCAAGTACCCGGCGGGTACTATGGTCTTCCCACCGGGATGAGTGTTCCGTACCCGGCTAGGCTGAAACTGCTATTTTTCATGAGTACCCGGCGGGTACTAGGCCTACCCGGCGAGTACTTTCCATTTTTAGCCCTAAATCTCTGTTTAAAAGTTGTAGCCCTCTGAGTTCCGGAGATTTGGGCACTTGAATCACCTCAACTAGAGTCCATATGAGGGAGTTATGGCAAAAACCGTGGAGCCTCGCAAAAGCTGCAAAAATCCATCAACTCTTGATCTTTTCTTCATATCTTTTCGATCTCTTCTCGGTTATTAACCTGAAACTAAACTAGACTAATTAAGTACTAAAAGATTATAAAATGACTAAAATAATATACAAATCGGATCGATATCGCCCCTATAAATATGTCTAATTTAGGCGATATCAGAAACACTCATGAGATTATGCTTCAACTCCTCAACATAGTTGACTTGTTCCAGCGTTATTTTCCCATTTGTAACATTTTATGAACCCGTGATTTCTCCTCCTTTCGCTCCAACGAAATTCACATGCCTCCCTTTCTTTTCCAGAAAGTCCACCATAATCTGCCTTTCCACTGTCATATGCCTGGAGCAACCGTTATCTACGAACCACCAGTTAATAGCTCATATAGTCAACTTCTGCACTCAAGATATAAACATTAGTTATCAAGGGGGACCCAAGCCACGACGGTTTTGGGTCGGCCATTCTCAACAAATGTGAATTCCTTCAAATATCCATCTCTCTTATCTTCATACTTGGATACTGACGGATTCGCACGTGTTGGTGAATGGTGGGTCTTTCCTCTAGGCCTTATCTCAGGAGACTTTTGGAACAGTCTCTGATTGACTGGCCTTGGGTTAGATGTAGCTCTAACATCAGATGGATAAGTATAATGTGAATTATGATAGTTCCTATTATTATTTCCCTGATTAGAAACATTTCTTTTGGGGGTGTGAAAACGTTGTGGAGTTTTTGATCTGATGGATTTTCCAATGGAGCTTCATATAACAGGAGAAGTGATCCTTGGACTATCATCTATGGAAAACTTCACGGGTTGAAAACGAGGTTGAGATCCTTGGACCTACCCCAATTTTAACCATGTTTTTAGCATTTTCTTTAATTTTAAGTTCGTCGCAAAAAATTCTTTACACTAGTTATCTCAGGTGTTTTAATTACCTTTGCATGAGAACTACTAGTTTTAACATGTGATTGGTCTTTTTTCACTTATGTTGGTTTGACTCCTATACTTTTGTTTGGACATACACTTGCCATGTGTCCCTTTGATGACACACGAAGCATGAACGTTTTACCAAAGCTTTCTTAGGAGCCTTGGTATTAGTTTGGTGTTCCAAATTGGTTGAAGTCTGAGAGAGACATGTTCTATTTGTTTACCCTTATCATTTTCATCAGTTTCAGTTTTAGGATCAACAAATTCAACTATTTTATTAGACTCCTCTTTTTCTGAGTTTACCTCCATCATGTTTGTGCATCTTGTGTGACAACATCTAGTTTCTAATTGGTCATTTTGTTAATAATTGTAATCGTTAACTTTTGTCTTATATGAGTATATGTAAGTTCGTACGAACTTAGATGTAGGTACGAACTTGGAAGAAAATACAAATTTAGTCAACTTCGTAGGGCCCAACCCATACGAACTTGAGTAGTATATATACATATCCGTAGGTTGAAAGTAAGAGTAATAGATTATTCAGTTCGTGAGACTCAGTCATAGGTCTTAGTGCAAGTTCGCAGAAAGACAATTGAGAGAGTTTGTATCTTAGTTTGAATGTAACAGAGATTATATTCAATAAAACTTAATATTTGTGAGCTTTACATATTCGAGTTTACTTGTTAATTATCGTTGTGTTTAATTGAGGATTCCGTACTCAATTATACTTGTTACCTCGTGGATCCAGATCACAGGAACCTACAAGTGGTATCAGAGCAATAAACGAATCATTAGTTTAAGGTTCGGGGTATAAACAATAAAAAATAAGAGAATATGAAAGACTTAGACGTTTAATCATTAATTTTTACGTTCAAGGTGTTAAAGATCATTGATTTTAGAGATTAGCAGAGCCTAGATTCAAAGATTTGCGAATTAGGGTTGATAAGATTGATCTTACGAACTTGTGCAGTATCGTACGACTTTGTGATGTATCGTATGAACTTGTGCAGTATCATACAAACTTGCAATTTGTAAGTTCGTACGAACTTGACCTCTTCGAACCCTCAAGTTCGTTTGACCAAGTTCGACCACTTCTACGAACTTAGTCCAAGTTCGTTTGACTGTTTACAGTTAACAGTTGACTTTTCTCTACGAAGCTATCTCAAGTTTGAACTTACCAGTTACTCTTATCAAAAGTTGAATTTAGGCTTACCATTGCCTAATTTTTGTTTGAGAAAATTTTAATTTTACTTGAAATTTTTTTCCCGAAATGTGGAGGGAAAATTTGAGTGAACTTGACTTTAGGTGACTTTCTTATAAGAACATACCTCAAGTTCGTGTACTCTCTAATTACGATGTCAAATTTGAACAAGCTGATTGAGATGGATTATGAAGTAGGTAAAGCTACTTCACCACCCAAGCTTCTAAAGGTTGAAGATTACTTCGGGTGGAAAGATAGATTTGAATCATTTGTAAAATTTAATGACATCAAAATGTGGATCTACATAAGTGATGGATATGATGCTCCGACTTATGTATTCGAGGGGAAACTTAAATTTTATTCGTACTCCATGATGAAGGAGGCGGATAAAAGAATGTACGAAGTAGAGAACAAAGCGTTATCTGCTATTACTATGTGTCTTCCTCAAGAAATTAAGCATACCTTCAAAAGATACAACACTTCTAGAGAGCTTTGGTTAGCTTTGGAGAAGAGATTTGATAGTAATGCACAGATCAAAGAGAGTAGGGCTGACTTGCTTACAAAAAAATTCTATGTTTTTAAGCACATGATGGGCGAGTCATTGGAAGATATTATCACCCGATATTATCATCTAATGACTGAGATGGACAACAATGGACTATCATTTACTGACACAGTGAGAAACAACAAGCTTCTAGACGTGTTACCACCAAAGTGGGATATATACACTTTGATGATCAAAGAAAGCCAAGATTATTGAACGTTAACGCTTGATGAAGTTGTAGGAAAGCTACGGGTCTACGACTTAAACATGTAGAAGAAAGAGACAGGATCGGATCAGGTTCAAGATCCAAATCTTTATCATGGCAAAAAGTCTTATTCTGGTGTATCAACAAGTAATGGAGTTACAACATTTTTCACTAGGAAGTCCGAGACAAACAATGTGATCATAGATAACGAAGGCAATGTCTGTTATGTTACATCATCTGGTGACTCAGGTAGGGATAGGAACTCACGATCTGGAAATGTTAATGGGTTTAAATCGATGTCTATGAGCATGAAGTTAGCAAAATGTCAGATGGCAATGCTAGCATCGTTAGTGGCATCTCATGAAAACTTCATACAGGGAAAGGTCACAGATCCTGCCACGATCAATGAGGATTATGACCAAATTGACCCTGATGATTCGGAAGAGATGGAGTTGCAGTGGCAACTGGCCATGCTTACAATGAGGGTGCAGAAGTTCATAAATCGAATGAGTAGGAAGTTTGTTGGAGAAAATGTCGGATTTGACAAGACAACGGTTAAGGGCTATGACTGCAATGGTTTCGGGCACTTCGCCAGGGAATGTCAGGGACCGAGAAAACAAACTTCAAACCAGGGAAGGCAGAGCTACTTATATCAAGGGATGTCTACGAGAGATCAAAACTCAGGGAATAGTGCACATTCTAGAGCCTTGATTACTCAAACACAAGACGGTTCATATGAATGGAGTACACGTGCTGAAGAACCTCAACCGTTCATAGCCTCAATTGATGCAGAAAAGAGGGAAGTTCAGGACGAGACCACTTCAGAGAAAGCTGAGTCAGGTATCAAAGAAAAGTCAAGTTCACACAAAATGGAACACCAAACGAATCTCAAGGATCATAAGAAAGCCTGGGAGAAACGTTCGTGCTACGTGTGCTATCGAAAGGGACATGTCGCAAGTGTGTGTCCAAGTAAGAAATTAGTGAAGTTCTTGACAAATGATAGTCCAAGGAGCACTTATCCTGTAACAGGAAGCTCAACTGGAAAATCCATTAGGTCGAAAACTCCACAACGTCCTCAAACCTCCAATAAAAGTTTTTCTAACTAGTGTAGTAGTAATAGGAATTTTCATAATTCGACTTATAACTATAAAAGGGTTAGATATACTTCAAACCAAAACCCAGTCAATCAAAGACTTTTCAAAAAGTCTCTGAATAGAAGGCCTAGTGGATGTACTCCCGATTCACCAACACTTGAGAATTCCAAGGTATCCAAGTCACCTGAAAGGTGAGATGGATATCTAAAGGAATTTATATTTGTTGATGAGAATGCCCGAACCAAGTCCGTGGTGGCTTGGGTCCCCTGTAATAACTAATATTTTGTGTGTGTGTGCATGTGCAGGAGTTGACCGGAATGGCAATTAACTGGTGGTATGTCGATAGCGATTGCTCAAGGTACATAATCGGGGAGAGGCAAGTTCTTTAGAGGCTACAAGTTCAGTAAAAGATGTAGCGACTGAAGGAGAAATCAAATTTGGGATGATAAATTTCTCAGATGATAATCTAGCTGACCATAATGCTAAGGTTTTTGATAAATCACGTTTTGAGTTGTTAGTCCAAACCGCTGGAATGACAATTCTTGAGTAACGTATCTCCCTTAAGAACTTTTATCTATCTTTATTTTTTTAGTAAGTTTGAAAAACTATAAAAAAAAATATGAGTGTCACTGTAATGACGCGAAGAAATGACGAAAACGTTACCCATGCCAAGAACTTTATTAAGTGTGGCTTTAAGATGTAGTACTTACACAGTACAAATTACCATAATCTGTTGGGTATGATTTAGTTTAAACTGATTGCAGAAGTTAGTACTGAGCATGGTTTCTACTGCTTGAAGAATTAATACTGCTTCAATGTTTGTACAGCTTCAATGTTTCTACTGAATGTCTGAGTTTCTACTAAAGACATAATTAGTACTAAAGACTTACAACTGTTGTGCAACAAAGTTAATACTGTTTTGTAGTTTGTACTGTTCTTGGTAGTTAATACTGTTAGACATAGTTTGTGCTGCTATGTTGTTTATACTGCTTACGTATATTATACTTATAGTAATAGATAAGACTGTTTAGAAGATAGTATCCTGATATAATGGAAAGCTTGTTAAGGACTCTATACTCATATAAATAGAGATCCTATAGAATAGAGAAACGTACGTAGCTTCAAGGTGTAATCCCTAACACAGTTTGTGTGTTTGTATTATTATCAATAATAATATTGGAGCTTTTGATTATTCATTCTTGTTAATTGATTACTGAATTACTCTTATAAGTATCAAGTGCTATTTCCGCAAGCTTCTTGATATTAAATCAAAACTATAAGTTGAGATTAGGTTGAATCGATCCTAACAAGTGGTATCAGAGCTATTTGGTCAGTTTTGATATAAGAAAATTCAAATCAAATCAAGATGACTTCTGAGAATATAGATGGAATTCAGGTTAACAAGATCCCAATGCTCAAACCAACTGAGTAAGATATGTGGAAGAACAGGACTAAGCAATACATATTGCTTACTGATTACATGATGTGGGAGGTGATAGAGAATCGGCCTAAATATGTTATTGGTGCAGATGGTGTTAGGCAGCCTAGATCTCTCCCAACCACTGATGCTGAGAGAAAAGAAAGAGCAGCTGCTGTAACATCCTAAAAATTCAGTTTTGGTATTCTACGACACAATGGTAGTGTCACAGATGGGGAGAGTGCGACACAAGGATTGTGTCGCAGCCTTGTCTCGCTGAACGGGCTGAATTGAAAATTAATCAAGGTGCTTAAGTGTAATTCGTGATATATATATGTATTACACCGCTCAAACGTTCCAGACAATTATCCAAACTTCTAAAATCAGTTTTAGAGAGAGAAAGTGAAGAATTAAACTTTGAACTCAAATTTGAAGAAATTGGACCGTGATTTCAAGGTAAGATTTCGATTGTTATGTGTTATAGTTGTTATTAAGTGAATTGAACCGAGTGGAACGAGTTAATTTGAGTATTTCATGTTTAAAAATCGAGAATTTCGAATTGGGGTCTGATCTGTGTTCTTCATTGCGACACAAGGATAGTGTCGCAGGTTGTGTCGCAGGATTGTTCTGCGACACAAATGGTTATGTCGCATATGACGGAAATATTGAATATTGCGACACAATGTTGGTGTCGCAGGGTTCTGTTCTGCGACACAAGGGTAGTGTCGCATGAGCTTATGGTGCGACACAATGCTTGTGTCGCTAAAGTTTATGAAAGAATTATATGTGTACTAATGCATGATTATCATCTTGTTAAAGTTTGGTTATGAAAATTCGATAGGTGTTGAACAAGCAGGAAACTCAAATAACAAGCTAACTTCCTTAATTGATCAAGGTGAGTTCATATTATGGTTATATTTATTACGTTAATAAATTAGATCCAGTTTACATTCGTGCAAGCAGACTTATGTGATAGATGATACGGTGGTTCCATATTGTTTATGGTATCACACCGTTGACAAATGTACAGCTGACAGATGTTTAGATGGATCTGGATTACATCCGTGTAAAAGGATCCACATGACAGAGTTACAGGTGGTTTCATATGTATATGAGCCACATGACAGATGAATAGGTGATTTCATGTTGTACATGAATCACATGACAGATGTATAGGTGATTTCATGTTGTACATGAATCACATGATACATGAATAGGTGATTTCATGTTGTACATGAATCACATGACAGATGTATAGGTGATTTCATGTTGTACATGAATCACATGACAGATGTATAGGTGATTTCATGTTGTACATGAATCACATGACAGATTCCTTATTTTGATAGAGATTGTTAGCCTCGTGCTAACTCAGTCGAATTAAGAAAGTAAATCAGAGTACAGATTGTTACAATTGTGCATAGTAAGCATATGATAGTTGTTAGTTAATTCATGTTGACTTCAATTGTTATTGAAATCGAATTACTGGTTTACGTTGTTGTCAAAATTAAATTACTTGTTTAACTCTATATGAATTCACTAAGCATTAGCTTATCCATCAAACTGTAACCATTTTGTAGGTTCGAGTGGACCTGGTAAGAAAGAGATACCCGGAAAAAGGGAAAGCTTAGTGAAGGATTGCTAAACACTTGGCGTAGGTTTGCAAGTGTTAAATCTTTTGAATCATGATCTGGGTTGCTCAACTTGTTACTTAAACTTAGTTTCGTTTGTAATAACTCAAACATGTTTTGTAATGAATTTGATCATAATGAATGGATGTAAATCAATTCAGTTTATGATTTGAAATATGATTGGTAGGAACTATGGTGTAAAAAAAAAAAAAAAAAAAATTTAGGCATAACAAGTTGGTATCAGAGCCATGGTTTAAGAGATTTAGGTAATCCATTATAGGTTACCTAAACTTAAGCCAATTTGATGACTTGATTAGTTGAAAAGATGTTAGGATATAGGTTTTGATGTGGATGATTATACTCATTCTTTACTTGTTGTATGATGATTATGATATGAGGATAAAGGTTGTATTGTTAGTTGTGACAGCGAGGATGATTATCCTTGATAAATGTTGATGCGTGTAAGAATAATTTCAATGATGTTTGACATGAATTATGCTAATATCAGAAGTTGTTAACCTTTCAGTAATGGATACATTTGAGAAAAGTGATAATGAGAATAGTGGAGAAGAGATGAGAAAGATAATTGGACAAGCTTTTGAACAGTTTGCCCCTACTTTGATATCTCAAGTGGAAAAGATGGTAGATCAGAAGTTGGAAGAATTTGTAAAGAATTATCCAAACCTTAATACACCTCAAGAAGGCGTTGAATTACGAACAGCTGAAAGAGAAATGAATAAAGAAGAGGGTAAGTATGATTACAAGAATTTTGCCAACTGCAAACCGCCTGAATTTCATGGGCAGATGAATCCTATGGTAAGTATGAGATGGATTAATGAGATAGAAGAGACATTCATGCTGTGTGAATGTCCCGAGAGATTGAAAGTGTTGTTCGCTGCTCACCAGACGAAGGGAAGGGGTCACGAATGGTGGGAATTGCAAGTTAAAACTTATGGTTTTGATGTGGCTTCTAAATTTCCTTGGAAGACTTTTAAGGAAATGTTTCTAGAAAAGTTTGCACCAGTTGCAGTAGTGGATAGAGTGAGAGGGAGTTTCTCACTATTGACCAAGGTGAGATGTCAGTGTCTGATTACACTGGTTTGTTCAACGACAAATCTCGTTTCTGCCCGGAGTTCACTAATAATAATAAACTATTGTGTGATCATTATTTGAGTCACATGAGACCAGAAATCAGAGAGTTTATTGATCCTGTATTATATGATACAATTCCTAAAATGATGAATAAAGCTTTGTCTCGAGAGTTAGAGTTACAGAGGAGGATGGCTGAGACAGAGGGTAAGAGAAGAATATAACAAGTTCCACAAACTCATCAACCGATATTCAAGAAACAAAGGTTTGGTGAGGGATCCCAACGACAACAACGACGTCAACAACCACCAGGCAAGGGGACTGTGAGGGAAGTTCCAACCTGTAATAATTGTGGTCGATGCCATTTTGGAGAATGCAGGTTAGGTAGTAATTCTTGCTACCGATGTGGTAAAACCGGGCATTTGGCAGCCAACTGTCCCAGCCCGCTCAGGTTGTGCTATTATTGTTTGAAGGACGATCATTTACAAGCTAATTGTCCAAAGTTTAAAGAAGATGCTAAAAGAGCTGAACAAAGGAAATAAGGAGAAAGAAAGATGAATGCGGGTGGCTAGAGACCAAGAGCTAGATCTTTTTAAATTTCTGCAGAAGAGGCTAAGGAGTCTCACGATGTGGTGACAGGTACCTTTATTGTAAATTCTATACCTGCGCACGTTCTTTTCGACTCTGGGGCCACTAAGTCTTTTGTGTCACGCACATTTTGTGAACGTTTTAATGTACCACTTAGTAAACTAGACTACCCTTTGGAAGTTGAAATAACTGATAGTAAATTGGTGATAGTTAATGATGTGTATAGAAATTGTACTATTAAAGTCGAGAATGAAGTGTTTGATATAGACCTTATCCCTATGCAAATGGGAGAATTTCATGTTGTAGTAGGGATGGACTGGATGGGAATGAATAAAGGCATGATAGATTGTTATAAGAAAGTAGTTTGTTTACAAGCCCCCAGTGGGAAGAATGTGATCGTTTATGGTGAACGATCAAAATATGAAATCTCCTTATGTTCCTATGCGCGAGCTAAGAGATCTCTATCACACGGATGTCAGGCATTTCTGGCACACGTGATTGATACTTCAAAAGTTGTAAGAGAATTAAAGAACATTCCCGTGGTTAATGAGTTTTCAGATGTATTTCCTGATGAATTACCTGGTGTGCCACCTGATAGACAAATAGAATTCAGAATTGATTTAATACCGGGAGCTGCACCTATTGCAAAGACCCCCTATCGAATAGCTCTGACAGAAATGTAGGAGATGATGAAACAGTTACAAGAACTTTTTGATAAGAAATTTATTCGCCCAAGTAATTCACCTTGGGGAGCCCTAGTGTTGTTTGTGAAAAAGAATGATGGTACAATGCGATTGTGTATAGATTATAGAGAATTGAATAAAGTGACCATCAAGAATAGGTATCCTTTGCCTAGGATTGATGACTTGTTCGATCAGTTACAGGGAGCTAATTTCTTTTCAAAGATTGATCTTAGATCGGGGTATCACCAATTGAAGGTAAAAGAAGAAGACATACCAAAAACAGCTTTTCGTACAAGATATGGTCATTATGAGTTTGTTGTTATGCCGTTCGGTTTAACAAATGCCCCAGCCGCTTTCATGGATTTAATGAATCGAGTGTGCCGACCAATGCTCGATAAGTCGGTTATTGTATTCATCGATGATATTCTTATTTATTCAAAGAGTGAAGAAGAGCATGGGGTGCATTTAAGGCAAGCTCTAGAAATGTTGAGAAAAGAGAAACTTTATGTCAAATTTTCAAAATGTGAATTTTGGTTAAGAGAAGTACAATTTCTAGGCCACGTGATCAATGTAGAAGGTATCAAAGTAGATCCTTCTAAAGTAAATGCAGTAATGAAGTGGGACCCTCCTTCAAATCCTTCAGAAGTTAGAAGTTTTCTGGGGTTGGCTGGGTATTACCGTCGATTCATTCAAGACTTTTCAAAGATAGCAACCCCGTTAACTAAATTGACAAAGAAAAGCGTAACATGGAAATGGGAAGAAAAGCAAGAGCAGGCATTTCAATTACTAAAAGAAAATTTGAGTCAAACACCAATTCTTGTAATACCTGAAGGTAATGAAGATATGGTAGTGTATTGTGACGCTTCTAAAAGAGGATTAGGATGTGTACTTATGCAAAGAGGAAAAGTTATTGCTTACGTTTCTTGACAATTAAAGCAGCATGAGAAAAGATATCCAACTCATGATCTTGAATTAGCAGCAGTGGTTTTCGCCTTGAAGATATGGCGACATTACCTCTATGGTGTCAAGTCCACCATTTACACTGATCACAAGAGTCTCAAATACTTCTTTGATCAGCGTGATTTAAATAACAGACATAGAAGATGGCTTGATTTGGTTAAAGATTATGATTGTGAAATACTATACCATCCTGGTAAAGCTAATGTGGTTGCAGATGCTTTGAGCAGAAAGGCTACTCATTATATTCTTAAGGTAAAATCTCTGAAGTTGATAGTAACTCCAAGGTTATTTGATCTTATTCGTGCTGCTCAAATTGAAGCTTTATCAACGAATAAAGTAAATGAACAACTAGTTGATGATTCAAGGGAGCTAAAGATTCGATATGGTAGGATTTGGATACCTAGAACAAGCGAGGTTAAGCAAATGCTGTTAAATGAAGCTCATAAATCCAAATATTCCATACACCCTGGCGCCACTAAAATGTACCGAGATTTAAAACGAGACTACTGGTGGCCTGGTATGAAGAGGGATATAGTTAAATATGTACAAAACTATTTAACATGTTTGCAAGTTAAAGCTGAACACCATCAACCATATGGGAAACTCCAGTCTTTGGAAATACCTGTGTGGAAATGGAAGCATATTACAATGGATTTAATTACCAAATTTCCTAAGACGCCTCGACAATATGATGCCATTTGGGTTATTGTTGATAGATTAACGAAAAGTGCCTTGTTTTTACCAATTCGGGAGGCCTCATCTTCTGAAATAATGGCAAATATTTATATTAAAGAAGTGGTAGCTAGACATGGAGTACCAATTTCTATTGTCTCTGACAGAGACACTCGTTTCACATCACGATTTTGGAGGAAGTTTCAGGAAGACATGGGTACTCAGTTGCATATTAGCACAGCCTTTCATCCTCAAACCGATGGTAAGAGCAAACGCACTATTCAAACTCTAGAAGATATGTTAAGAGCCTGTGCAATCGAACTCCAATTTATTATATGGTAGAAAATGTCGAACTCCAATTTGTTGGGGTGAAATTGGTCAAAGAGAGATAGGTAGTACTGATGTAGTACAACAAACAACCGAAAAGATTGATCAGATTCGTGAACGGTTGAAAATGGCACAAGATAGACAAAAGTCATATGCTGATAAAAGAAGGAGACCAATCGAATTCCAAGTGGGAGACAAAGTAATGGTTAAGGTATCACCTTGGAAAGGAATCATACGCTTCCGCAAACGAGGAAAATTAAGCCCAAGGTACATTGGACCATTTAAAATTTTAGCCAGAGTAGGAAGGGTGGCGTACAGATTAGAGTTGCCTGAAGAACTTAATGCTATTCATGACACTTTTCATGTGTCCCAACTTAGAAAATGTTTAGTTGATGAGGCAACTTATGTGCCATTACCCGAAATCAAAGTAAATGATAGATTGAGCTATGTTGAAGAACCGATTAAGATACTTGATCAAAAAGTTAAATACTTGAGAAATAAATCTATATCTTTACTTAAGGTCCAGTGGCAACATAGGAAGGGTTCCGAGTTCACTTGGGAACCAGAGGAGTGGATGATGACCTATTGTCCTTCAGTATATCAAGAATGGTTCGTGAGGACACAAACAGAATAAGTGGGGGAGAGTTGTAACATCCTAAAAATTCAGTTTTGGTATTCTACGACACAATGGTAGTGTCGCAGATGGGGAGAGTGCGACACAAGGATTGTGTCGCAGCCTTGTGTCGCAGAACGGGCTGAACTGAAAATTAATCAAGGTGCTTAAGTGTAATTCGTGATATATATATGTATTACACCGCTCAAACGTTCCAGACAATTATCCAAACTTCTAAAATCAGTTTTAGAGTGAGAAATCGAGTGATTAGAGAGAGACAGTGAAGAATTAAACTTTGAACTCAAATTTGAAGAAATTGGACCGTGATTTCAAGGTAAGATTTCGATTGTTATGTGTTATAGTTGTTATTAAGTGAATTGAACCGAGTGGAACGAGTTAATTTGAGTATTTCATGTTTAAAAATCGAGAATTTCGAATTGGGGTCTGATCTGTGTTCTTCATTGCGACACAAGGATAGTGTCGCAGGTTGTGTCGCAGGATTGTTCTGCGACACAAATGGTTATGTCGCATGTGACGGAAATATTGAATATTGCGACACAATGTTGGTGTCGCAGGCATCTGTTCTGCGACACAAGGGTAGTGTCGCATGAGCTTATGGTGCGACACAATGCTTGTGTCGCTAAAGTTTATGAAAGAGTTATATGTGTACTAATGCATGATTATCATCTTGTTAAAGTTTGGTTATGAAAATTCGATAGGTGCTGAACAAGCAGGGAACTCAAATAACAAGCTAACTTCCTTAATTGATCAAGGTGAGTTCATATTATGGTTATATTTATTATGTTAATAAATTAGATCCAGTTTACATTCGTGCAAGCAGACTTATGTGATAGATGATACGGTGGTTCCATATTGTTTATGGTACCACACCGTTGACAAATGTACAACTGATAGATGTTTAGATGGATCCGGATTACATCCGTGTAAGAGGATCTACATGACAGAGTTACAGGTGGTTTCATATTTATATGAGCCACATGACAGATGAATAGGTGATTTCATGTTGTACATGAATCACATGACAGATGTATAGGATGATCTTAACAGGAAATTTTTGAGATCTCTAGGTGATGAATGGACTATGTACACAATGGCTTTGAGACAGGGCAATGATCTTGATGAAAAGGAGTTAGATGATTTATATAATGACTTAAGATCATTTGAATCAGAGGTAGAAAGCAAAAAGCAATCAACTAGTTATACCAACAATGCTGCTTTTATCTCTATGGGTGTATCACAAGGTTATCACTCAAATTAATTAGGTACCAATACATCTGGATGTAGTTCAAGTTCAAGCAAAGATAAAGCATGTGATCAGACTTTGGAAGCTTTCTTTGCTAGTCATGTGAGTTCATCATTAACTAATGAAGAACTTGAGCAAGTAAATCCAGATGACATAGAGGAGATTGATATCAAATGGCAAATGGCCATGTTAACTGTCAGAGCAAAAAGATTCATTCAAAGAACTGGAAGGAATAATTTTACTTACAAGAGGGAATATGGGGCTGGATTTGATAAAAGCAAAGTAGAATGCTATAATTGTCACAAGATGGGACACTTTGCAAGGGAATGTATAAGTTCTGGAAGATCAGAAGAAAATGATCAAAGAACTTCAGGACAAAATGGTGTGCAGAGAAGAACTGTTCCAATACAAAGCATATCCAACTCAACAGCTCTTGTATCTCAGGATGGTTTTGGTTTTGACTGGAGTGATCAGGCTGATCAAGAAATACATAACCATGCACTGATGGCCATTGCTGAAGAGGAATCCTCAACTGAAGTTCCACAAGAGGTACAAAATAAATTATGTTATGCTATATGTAAGAAAACTGTTAAGCATTATAGAGATCATAACTTAATGATTTGTGGTGAACTTGAAAAATGGGAGGTTAGAAATAGAAGCACAATTGCATCTATTGAAAACTTAGAGCAGCAGATTAAAGCATATCAAAAGAATGAATCACAATATGTTTATGATATTGAATATGCTAGATGGGAAAGAGACTGCCTAAAAGATAAAGTAGAGGAGTTAACACAGGAACTAGCAACTGTAACTAATGAGAGAGATAGCATAAAAGTTAAGGTTAATGATTTAGAGAATCCATCTCAGAATGTTCAGAACTTAATCAAGTCACAAATACATGACAAAATTAAAACTGGACTAGGTTACAATCATGTTCCTCCACCTTATAACAACAACTACTTTCCTCCCAAATCTGATATTGATATTAGTACTTTAAAGGAAAATGTTTCAGCTGATGTTATTAAGGTAGATCCATCTAAGATTACTAAAGAGAATGATATTGACTTAGATAGGGTAGAAATTGCTAGCTGGGTATCTGATGATGTTGAAGATGAGACTGAGAGTAAAAAGTCAGAAACTAAGACAGTAAAATTTGAATTATCACAGGATCATGAAAGCAATTCACTTAATGCAATAGTTATTGATATTAGTAATGATAAATTAGCAGAAGGAAATAAACTATTTAATGAGAAAGCTAATTTAGAATTGAAGCAAAAGAAAGTTGTAGCTAATGATCTAAACAAAAGGATAAATAATGTTAGCAAATCTAAGGAAAATAGCTGCACTTATTGTAAGTGTAAGAAAAGTACTGAAATTAAGAAATATATGCCCAGGGGAAATCAAAGAAACTGGAATAAAATGATTTCACATAAATTGGGGCAAAATTTCTATGTAAATAAAGAAAAATCTTGTTTTATATGTGGAAGAACCAATCATCTCAGTTATTATTGCTTTTATAATCAGAACAGGGTTATTAGACCAGCATGGACAACATCAAATAGAATTAATCATGTAAATTTCAAATCAAAAGTTAACTCTATAAATGTTGTAAGGAAAATGAAAGCCAATGCCAACATAGTTAGAACTGCTGTAGTACAAACTAATGCAGCAGTACTAACTAACAAAGCTGTTAAACATATTCAAGCAATTCTTATGATGATTCAATGATATTTGAGAGAGTTTCCTTTGAATGTGTTTTTCTATTAATCTTGGAAACTTTGGAAACTTACAAATGACAACCTTTAACTAGCTATTTATACTAATAGACTAGTCACATGGTTAATTTCAATAACAATGTTTACAATCTATATTTTAATTTCCAACAATCTCCCCCTGATTGTAAACTTTGTTTGGATAGTCTTCAATTCAGATATGTATCTTTTATGCTTGAACTTCGAGAATCTTTTGTAAGCTGAAAACCACATTGAAGCGCATTTTTGACTATTTTGTCTCAGCTTTTATCTTTGAAGTTAACTCTCGAAGATAAATTGAAGACAAATCCTTTTCTTGATCTTCAAAGGCAACTTCTAATCTTGAATGTGTTGTTGGAATATTTCTCTTGAAAGCTTGCATTTCGAACGCACCTTTTACTAGTCTTGATGCTGAAAGTATATCCTAAATGGTTGTTGCGGATGAATCCTCTTTTGAACTAATTGATTCCCATGTATGAAAGATTTAGATTTGATCATTGAAATTTTGATCTTTCGTTAATACTTTTGAAGCTTCTCTTCTATTGCTCCCCCTCAATTGAATATTGATCTTCTGGAGCTTTCACTTTCTAATTGAACCAATTTCGAATTCTATTTTGCTCCCCCTCAAATCACTAATCTACTTGCTCCCCCTCAAATCAATTATCTTTTCTCAAACTTCTCGAAAGATGATATTAGTTCTTCATTGAAGCTTTATCTTTCATTAAACATATTATCTTCAAAATACAAACTTTTTTCTTCACTTATTCTCAAACACTAACTCTTTTCTTTACTATCTTCAAACACTAATTCTTTTCTCCCCCTTCATGATGATTATGATACATCGTGAGCATCATGAATATGGTGTAGCACACGTGTTTGAAGAATAGTAGACTACATCAAATCATCGGAGCAACGAACGTTCAAGAACATTCCGTTGAATGTTGTATCTTCAATAAGCGACATACCTTACAAATCTGATACTTGCTTAAAATACTATCAAATCAATAATCTCGAGATAATGATGCGGAAAATGATAGTAAGTAAGTATCAATTTCGTAACCATTTGGGTAAGACAACTATTTACTTGAGTAAATCAAGAAAAAGTTGTTTGTATTCTCAGAAAACACATTTATGAAAATACTATAACTCCTGGATCACATAGATTACCAGTTAACACATCGATTAAATTATTTAAATATTTCAATCGAGTGACCTACGTTCAATGTTGGCGTTGATGTTAGCATTGGTAGGATTTCCATTCAATCATTGTGGAATACCATTTTAGGTATCACTATGAATGTTCCGGCAATATCACATAGATATGCATAATGTCACTTAGACATGGTGTGTAAAAATACACTTTGTGTCCTAAACATATTTTTTAAATCATTAGGCTCTAGACTCAATAAGTGCATGACATGAAGTCAGGGACTGGAGTAGACTGTCCTCTTGTTTCAATATTAACAATCTCCAAACGAGATGTCAATAGATTATGTGCTAAATCTCCGTGAGAAATTGAAACAAGGACTTTTTAAGAAGTACTTAAGTGGCTAGGAGGGTAATGTGCGTTGCATCACTGGGTCCATGATGTCTTCTTCAATACCAGAAATCAACGAATGAAATCCGATAGTAGATGTGGCAACCCGGCGATTTCTTGTTTAGTGAGGGCTTCCTTTTTCTTTTAACCCTTTCACACACTCCTCACTCAACCTCTCACATTTTTCAACTCCTCCCTCTTTTGCATTTGGCATTATTGAATGTATGCTAATCTGCACTTTAATCTCCACCAACCCTCTCACTTAGACCTAATATACCCTCGCATCCTAAAATTTTGGAAGGTGGCTCCTGTGGTAGATCCATCCGGCTCTGGCGGATCGTAGGAGTAATTTTAGTCTATAACACTTAGTGCAGATGTTAGCATATGCCAAAAAATTGATCATTAATTGATCATTACATCATGATTTTGTGATTTTGGGATCACATCAATTTAGATATCTTCGGTATGATTTCCCTCCAAGAGTATAAGAACCAAAATCATTTGAAAATCTTTCAAAGTGTTTGATAATGATAAACATTTTAACACTAGAAAGTTTTGATCTTTAAACACACTCCCCCTTAACATATGCAACGTATGAAGGTGAGTTGTCTTTTGATATTGTGCGAGCTCCCCCTCAAACATATCAAACATTTATCAAAAAGTAAGTATGATGGGAGCTCGATCTCAAATCTTTTTGAGCTCTTTCAATTATAACAGGTTTGAACTGAAATGTTCAGAAACCATTTTCATTTGAAAAACGAATTATGAACCGATTTGTTCATAAGTCAATGAGTCTTTTAAAACCGAGTTATGAACTGAGTTGTTCATAAGTCAACGAGAAACTAGACAACAACTTTAGGAACCCATTTAAGCACAGTACCGATGGGTTTTGAGAATCTAGAAAACAAGTTATAAGTTGTGTCTATTTGGTTTAAAGATATTGAATTCCATTTTGAATTGAAACTCGGTGTTTCATTTTGAAATAAGTTTCTTGGAATCAACAGAGAATGAATTCTTTTGGAAGCAGGGGATACAAAATCATTCATTCTTTGCACCGAATAAGAAACATTTTGCGGTGCAAGTGCAAACATTTTCGATCTGGAATAGTTGAATGACTTTGTTTGGGAAGATTGTTTAGAAAATCTTTGTTTTGGTTTCCAATCTTTGGTTTTCTTTGGAAATGAAGAAACCGATTTATTTGAGAATTTAAAACCATCAAAATGATGAAAATTCGTTTGAGTAAATGTTCCAGGTGAATGTGATTTCTTAGGATAACCCTTATTCTTTTGCAAAGAATAGCTGGTGAAATGAGAATTGTCGCAACCCCCAAGATGCGTGGCAGCGGAAGGTATGAGGTGTCAAGGTGGCGCCGACCAAATCAAATATCACAACACAAGAGTTACAACAAACGACCTCTATATGAGACGTTTTCAAAAATCATTACATTACAAACTTAAAAGTGTTCACATAAAACTAGGAGTTCGCATCTGATACGTAGAATTACATAACTATTATTACAAAATATAGTAAATGCAATCTAATTCATTGGTTGTTTCAAAATATGCGACTCGAGCTATTGCTTCCAAAGCATCCTACTGCGGCTGGTCACCTGAGAATACATACTAAAAGAGTCAACATAAAGTTGGTGAGTTCATAGGTTTGAAAACAGTTGATATCACATCGTATGGAACGTGTGGAATGTAAGGTCTCTAGATCTTGGTTAGCGATAACGGATTATCTTTTAGGTATTAAGGTGCGGAATACCTCAATACTTAAGGTTTTAGGCTTATATAACTAATCTATCAATTAACAAGCTTCGTTTTGATATTAACTAGTGTTAAACAATCAAAACCGAGCCTATTCAATGATAGCCTTTATATCAGCACGAATTTCGAGGAGAATAATTAAATATTTGGTGTGTGTTATTATTGCACGGATTTCTAGACCAAGCCCTTTTAAATTTTGAGCAGCATTAAATTATTTATAGCTGGTTCAACTCGCAGGCCATGGGCTTTGCGAGATGACTCAGCTCGCAGCGCATGGGCCTGCGAGTCCAGATGGACTGCGAGCCCAAATCTCAGCTCGCAAGCAAAGCTGCGAGTCCAGATAGTCTGCGAGCCCAGATGGGTGCGAGGTGAGATCTCAACTCGCAGGTCAAACCTGCGAGTTGACTTTTCAATTCGCGAATTTGACTTTAACTTAAAAACGATAATTGCCTAATAACATTTTATCAATTAATAATAATAAGTTAATATCATACATTTACGAGTTAAAACCAATTTTACAAGTTTGACAATAAATACACTAGTCCTTTTACAAGCTAGATCTGTTGTCACAATAACATGTCCCAACAGACTCCCCCTTGACAATAGCTCTAGCGTCGTTATCGTCAACTTTGTCCTTGATTCTTACTTGTAAATTCTACTGCCCATATGAATCTTCATTCTGACACAAGTCTTCACCATTAATTGATAATCTCTTGCAAGATCACCCCATGCTTCTGTAGTTAAGATCCTGTTTTCATGTAATTTCAACAGATCCTTCTTCGACAGATTCATCAGGTGTCGATGGTCATAGACTGTCAGAATTACTATCTCTCCTCCTTCAACTTCATCATCAGCTTCAACCATGACAGCTTCGCCAGACTCTTAATCCACGTGCCAATACAGAAGATTTCCCAGAATATTCTGTGGCATTGTCTTCAGCGGTATCTGCTGTACACACTTGACAGCTGGATAAGTCTTTTTCCTTAATCTTCGGCCAGTTCTTTGACTGCGTTCCTTTAATTTGATTGTCTTTCCAACTCTTGGCTTAATCTTCTCAAACTTCATTGATCTACCCTCAGTCCGAATGATTCTCTCAACATAAGTTGCATAGGGATCATTACTGGGATTTATCAAGTTTAAGCGTGCCAAGTCTCGGATCTCAAATCGAGGAAGCGAACTGAATACTTTAAGCTTTTTGTCAAAATATTGAACTCCGTCTAACCTTTTAATAGCGAAAAGTTTCAAATCAGAGTCAAAATACCAGCCGATGATTCCTTTCCTTGGAGCTCTTTTTCCAGTAATGTCAACTTCAAACATCCCAATCTTTTGCTTTTTCCTTTTCAAAGGTCTAAACATGGGATTCTTTTTGAGTCTTTCAGGAAGCTCATCTTCAGATTCAGAACTAGTTGATTCATCTAGATTTTCATCCAAATCAACAACTCTTTCTCCATCTTCGTCTTGAATGATCACTTTAGTTGTTGATGGGCTTACGATGTGTTCATCAATATCAGCATCGAGATCTACACACTCGTCTCCCCCAACTTCAAAACTGGAAGTCCAATCCTCAGGAGGAACAAACTCTCCTTCTTCAAGGTCAGAGTCAATGTCCTCATCTAATTAATCTGGCAAGTCGCCTTCAGAATATGATAAGTTCAACATTTTAAGACCTATAGAAATACATACACAAATAGATTAATATCATAAATCCTTTCATCGATTTCTCTGAATGGATCTAAGATTTTTCTTATTAATCCCTTTATGTATTTAAAAATATATTATATATACACTTATTCAAATCTTTCATCGATTATGATAATCGATCTAAAATTTGAGTAAGTCTTATAATATGCGAACATCATATATTATATGATTTTATAACTCTTTTATCGATCATAGTCAATTTAGAATTACAAAAGGCTTATAATATACAAACATTCATAATTATAACATGTTAAACATTAATGTTTTACACATTCAAGTTCAAAGATCTTAATTACAAAATTATATTACAAAATAATTCAAAGTTACAATGTATTAATAATTACAATCAGTCTATATTAATACAAGTGTCACCTTCTTCAGCTCCACCCTTATCAGCACCAGCACCAGCTCCACTACCACTTCCACTAGCTCCAACAGACTCCCCCTGAATCGTAGTCTGCTGACCAGTCGTTGAAGGACCGGCCAGCTCACTATCCTTCTGAGCTGAGGGATCATCATCTTTATCATTTCTTCTCTTTTTTGCCAGTTCATCTTCCTTGCAGGACTCCTGATATATCAATATCTCCCCTTGAGATGGCTTGTCCTTCAGAAAGCTAGTGACCAGGCGATCAAGTCTGTCAATTTGTCTCTGCTTATCAATTACATCATCTATTAGATTACTATTTGTCTTGATGAGTAGTGAGTAAGCGTTGTTCTGTTCAGTGACACTCCCAGAAATAGACAGAACTTGAGATTGTAAGAAGTCGACAGTATCCTCCAAATCTCTAACCCTGGACTCTAAGTGTGTAATGCGTTCAGCGTCAGTCTTTGGTGAGGTTGAAGGAGCAGCATCAGTGGTGGTTGGTGGAGTGGTAGCGGGCGGTTGCATTTTATTTGCTATCTCTGTAGCAACATCGGTCAAAAGACGCGCCGCAACCCTGCTAGATTTGGTGGTTGGGTGCGAAGACGGGCGAACCAAAGCAACAATCATTTCAGCCTCTGAGGGCGTAGAACTTGATTGTATAGGAGCTGCAGAGGTTGAAGTTGTTTGCCTGATGAGCTTGCGAGGTCGAGTAACAAGCACCTCCTCCTCTTCTTCTTCATCTTCATCTTCGTCGACAATAACAAAGTCGGGATCCTGATCAACGGCTTTCCTCTTTAACTTCAGAGCCGGATCCATAATCAGTCTTGATCCCTGTCGGATCATCCCTTCTGGAATTACAGAGACAAACCCAGCTGGTCCAGTCTCATCATCATCATCAGAATCAGATTCAGAAGCCGAAGCAGCTTCTTCATCTCTTCCTGATGGTCCAGCAGCGTCAGGTGCCTCAGTAGATGGTTCATCAACTCTTGGTGCCTCAGCAACATACTGATCCACATCCTGCATGATAGGATCATTGGCATCATCATTGTCAGCCAGTACTTGTTGCACCACTTCAGCTGCAACATCAGCATCAATTTGTTGCTCTTGCTGATTTGCTTGAATAAGAACCTCCTCTATAAGCTCTTGTGGCTCAGGCATAGCTGCAGCCATTCTAATATCTAGCCAACCATGATTTGGTGGCGCCACATACGCAGGATCAATCAGTGAGCCGAAAAGTTCAGTCAACTGGGGCTGCATCTCAAACCTTCGTGAGGTTTGCATGAACATGGCATTATATGCCCGTAGCCCAATGGTATCCACTCGAATATCTGCTTGAAAAACCGGCAGATCAGGGATATTGGCTCTGATGATCAGCATGCAGAATCTTGGGTACAACATGAATTGTGACCTGACACCCCCCAAGATTTGGCGAACGAATTCCCCAAAGATGTAATCAGAAAAACTGTATGGTTTATTATAAACCAGTGACAGTAAAGCAGATAGGAGAGAAGAGCTCAACTTGTCATATCCTCCCTTCTTTGGTCCAAAAATAGTTACCAGGATATGCCACAAGAACCTCCATTCTCCGAAGACAAGGGCCTTCAAGAACTGACGTCCTCGCATGGGTCCAACATACCCTATGCGTGTCAGTGCACCCTCGAAAAAGTCCGAGGAGAACTCAGTGGGTCCATCTTCCTGCTCTATAGTGCCTAACTGTAGGATGTTGCGAAGATTGGAGGCAGAAAAGATAACTGGACGATCATTAATCCTCGTCCGAATGACCGGAGGATTCACAGAGGTATCATATACTATATTGGCCCAGAACTGGGTGAGTATATCTCGTGATAGAGCAGGTGACTCGGTGATGGCATATCGAATTCGCGATCGTGCTAGATAAGAAAGAATCCGAGCCAATCTAGATGCACCACGTGCATCGACGTCCAAATCAACCAGAATATTGTGATGTCCAACGAATTGTCGAGCCATATCTGTAATATCAAAAATCACACAAATGTTAGGCAATTAGTTTAACTAAGATTAATAAACTTATATGATCTACAACATGTAATTGAACTATTAAGCCGTGAGACTTAATTAACAATGATAGTTGTTAATCATATATAAGATCAATAAGTCGAACTAGCTAGTGAATCCTGTTAAAAGTATATAACTTATGACACGAGATCATAAGTCTTATAAATTAAAGGTATAAAGTTTTTCGTGTTCACATTACCGTCTACACGACTAACCGTTTATTAATTTATAACTCTTAATCATAATTAATCTAGAGTTCTTAAATTAAACCAAAAGGAAGTAAGTCAAACAGGTCAAACAAGTCAAACAGTTCAACTCGCAGAGCAAGTCAACTCGCAAGCTCAACTCGCAGAGTCAACAAGTCAACTCGCAAGCTCAGCTCGCAGAGTCAACAAGTCAACTCGCAAGCTTAGCTTGCAGAGTCAGAAAGTCAACTCGCAAGCTCAGTCAACTCGCAAGTTAAACTCGCAAGTTTCAACTCGCAAGTCAACTCGCAGGTTGGACTTGCAAGTCAACTCGCAAGTTGGACTCGCAAGTCAACTCGCAGAGCAGTCTGACAGGTGACCTAAGAGCTGAGATGGATCTCAACTCGCAGGATGAACTGCATAGTGACATCATAATTAAGTTTAAATTTAGGCGAGTTATTGTGCAATCAATTTATGCCATTATGTTCACAATACCCAAATTAACATAAACCCTAAGATTCTTGTTAATATAGGTGTCATTTCAGTGATTCCTTTAAAATTTTAAAACCAAACCCTAGTATTTATGAATACTTTGATTTAGAGTTAAATACACGGTGAAATTCCTTGAAATATACCTTAAAATGTTCGTAATGTAAAGATGTATAAAAGTCACAAGATTAAAATCTCTTTACTTCGAAATCAAAATCAAAATATTTGCGAGTTCAAATCTGGGTTCGCAAAGGAAATAGTGTGGGCTCGCAGGACTGTGTGTGTGTCAAGCGGGCTCGCAGGTATTTATACCTTGGAACTCAGCTCGCAGAGTTCTGCTCAACTTAAAATTTTTATTTTGATTTATTAAAAATTATATTTTAATTCCATTAAATAAACAAGTCTAAAATAATTATATTTTTCACTTGTTATTTTCTTGGAATAGCGCACAGATTACAAGTCTAAAATAAAAGTATTTTTCACTTGTTTTTGATACATTAAATCATGCGATAATACGAACGACAAAAACATAAACATAAAAATAAAATAAAATAGAAATACGAATAAATGCATAAAAATAAAATAAACGACAATGATTCATAATAAACATTGGTATTAACTACCCTTGTATTAATGAAACACTTAGACTAAAATTAAAATACAATAAAATAACGTAAAATAAATCCTAATCGAGGGCGTTAAGAAATTATCGACAGCGGGATCATATTAGAAAGAAACAGCTGAACCAACAGATGAGTAAAAATTCTAAGAAGATTATTAGTATTCATACCTCATGAAATTCTTAATAAGTTACACAAAATCTCACAACTTAACCATTTTTCAACTTACATTTATAAAAGTATAACTTGGTTACCTATCTCCACATAATATAACATTCACATCAAAATGAAGTGATTTAAATATCACAGATAGTTCAAGACGATTACCGGTATTATAATCCATATAAACAAAGTCTACACTGATTTCCAAGCAAACCTTTTATTGTTTGTATGTGTATTACCTAATGTGATTCAAAATATGACATACTGAGAAATCAAGTAGAACACATAACACTGTATCTTTCACCTTCAAGGTAGAGGTCACTAAATGATGTTCTTTTCGAAGCATATAACATACCCTTGAGTAAATTTAAAATGTGACAAACATCAAACCCGTTTTGTAGATACTAGTGGTTCTAGATCTGAACTTAGTACAACATAAGATCCCTTAGTATAGACAAAACAAACTTGAAACCATTGGCAAAACTAAAGGAGTCAGGTCTGTACTTAGTACAATAAAGACACCAGTAGTTTTACTAATAGCCATAATTCTTATTATTTGTCTTGACATATTTTCATAGATTCTTGATAACAGTGTATGGTCAGACTGTCCTTCAACAATTAAGACTTATGTGATACATCATATAGCAAATCACACGAGATAACACACAAAAGATTTATAGCTTATTATATGCTCAGAAATCAAAGCAGAATTTGCCTACCAGTACATCAGATAGTGAAGTTGTCTAGATCTTAAGTTTTTCAAGCAAATTATAATCGTGTGGAGAGAGGTGTATACTAAAATAAAGATAAGTAAAATCCTGGTTTTAAAGGTGTAAAGTTCATGTAGCTAATTTGAATCTACTAACACATCTAACTTAAGACTTTTACCTACAATTATTAAGCCGGTTCCTCTAATTTACTATCATTTCCCAGTTGATAAAGACTTAACCCTTATCGGAGGCGATTCCCCGTAGGTAACAAGCAAATGAATGCCATAAGCCTAACCCTTTTTTTTTTTTTTTTTAAATAAACATAAACAACTA
This sequence comes from Logfia minima, assembly GCA_963921325.1. Lineage (NCBI taxonomy): Eukaryota > Viridiplantae > Streptophyta > Magnoliopsida > Asterales > Asteraceae > Logfia > Logfia minima. The sequence continues at coordinate 23,088,533 of OY992770.1, forward strand.
ATAAATATAAACGACTAATTTATTACAAAATAACTCTATGGAAGATTAATCCTCTGGATTTCTCATTCCATTTAGTTGCACCAATTTCTCGAATCGAGCTCTGTCGAACGCTTTGGTGTATAAGTCTGCAAAATTATCCACAGATGGAACCTTAGCTAACTTTATCAAATTCTTCTCAGCACAGTCTCTAATGAAGTGATGTCGAATATCAATATGCTTAGTTTTACTATAACACCCCTCTTTAAATATAAGAATATAATATTAATAAACACGGAAGCATTAATTTAAAATACATTAAACAATTTACAATTCCCAAAAATACACCAATTTCAAACTTTTTAAACTACAAAAGGCGGAGTATTATAAAATTACAAAACAAGGTTTATTACAAAAACCATATCAGAGACTAAGGCGCAGTCAAACATTCCCTGATCAACCATTCCCTTCCTGTTCCCACAATAAATCAAAACATATCCTGCAGGAAGTAAAATGAGGGGTTAGCACGAAGCTATGTAAATAGATTCATCACACTCCATTCAACTTAGCATAACTAGCTAATTACATCAATTAATCGTAAATACACATAATTCAATGAGGATCGGTGGCTCTGGGGATATCATAATACCCGGGGATTCCCCCAAGAACACTTACCGTCAATCCGTATGGCCAATACAGAATAGACCGATAACTAATGGTTATTAAACTCATACACAGGTCTCAAACACAACAAATGAATCAAAACCTGTGTAAAACACATAATAACCAGAAGTCCAACTACACGTTGACCTCAATAACATAGCACATTGGTTCACATATCACGTAGATCAATAATCAAGAATCAAGACTAAACAGTCTAATACACATCTACGTTTACTTGTTGTAATCAAATATTTACAACTAAATCAAATGATGAGTTCTGAATCCACTCACCGATACCTCTGACGTCTCCACACTCAGGATTCTAATATCACTGAGTCTTACGTTGATCTGAAATAGAAAATCATACACAAGTCAGAAGTTCGTTCCATAAACATCATTATAGCCTATTTATCAAATCAGGTAATCCCTGAAGTCTAGGCAAACAATAGTTCAATCAAAAATGAAATTAGAAAATTCCACAATGACGTTTAAAACTGAAAAATGCCATTTTCGGGTCCTAGATGACCCCGGATGGCCAAAAACTGCCTAGGCTATTAAAATATAGCCTTGATCACTAGGTCGTTTCTGAATGACCATGCGAATTTCAACTAAATCCGAGTTAGTGATATTTTCACAAAACCGCGTCTCAAAAATACTTATTGTGGGAACAGGAAGGGAATGGTTGATCAGGGAACATTCATGCGACACAACTATTGTGTCGCACCACAAACCCTTGCGACACTACCACTGTGTCGCACAACAGAATCCTGCGACACAAACATTGTGTCGCAATACTCAAAATGGCTGCCTTTAGCGACATAAGAACTGAGTCGCAGAACATTCATGCGACACAACCTGCGACACAAACCTTGTGTCGCAATGAAGAACAGACCAGTTCCCAGATTCAAAATTCACGAAATCAAACATGTAATACTCAAATTAACCTATATCAATCCGTGTAATTCACTTATAAACAACAATAACACAATATAATCGGAACCTTACCTCGGATTCACAGCTAATAAGCTCAAATTGAATCAAAACCCAACTTTCTCTTCTTTCTCTCTAATTCTCTCTCTAGAAACGATTTTAAGGGTGTGGAAATGTTTTGGAAATGGTCTGGAAGTATTTAGGCGGTGTATATATGTATTAAACTTGCAATTACACTTAATCTCCTTACTTAATTTCAGTTCAGCCCGTTTTGCGACACAGTCCTGCGACACAACCATTGTGTCGCACAGACACCACCTGCGACATAACCCTTGTGTCGCAGAAAATCAAAAACTTTTAAATTTTGAATCTACTAATATTTCACTAGTCACAAATAAATCTAAGGGTTTATTTATCTACGTTTCACAATGAAACACATAATAATTAATAATTTCTAAAACAATTAGATAATCAATTAAATAATAGAAATTACCAGACTGCAGAATAGGATGTTACATTTACTGTGCTTGACTGGATTATTGGTTATAGAGATCGTTGATTCATTATCAATCATCATAGGAGTATTTGTTATACTCAACCCATAATCAAGCAGTTGCTATTGTATCCACAGAACTTGAGAACAACAGCTGCCAGCTGCAACATACTCAACTTCACATGTAGAAATGGCGACTGAGGTTTGTTTCTTGCACTGCCAAGAGACCAGTCTACCTCCTAGGAATTGACATCCACCGGTTGTAGACTTTCTATTCTGATTGCATCCTCCGTAATCAAAATCAGTGTAAGCCACAAAATCTAAGTCTCCATCAGTCGGATACCAAAGTCCCAGCTTTGGTTTCCCTTTGAGGTAATGAAGAATTCGTTTTACAGCTTGTATGTGAGATTCTTTAGGAGTTTCTCGATATCTTGCGCAGACACATACTGTAAACATTATATCAGGCCTTGATGCTGTAAGATACATTAGTGATCCAATCATGACCCTGTAAAGAGTAGGATCCACGTCTCTATCACTCGATGTATCTGGACCAATACCATGGGCTTCCGGAATAGGAGTATGAAAAATTCTTGATTCTTCCATCTTAAATCTTTCTAGAAGTTCATTAGTATACTTAGTCTGATGAATGAAATATCCATCTCTCTTTTGATCGACTTGCAATCCTAAGAAAAATGTCAATTCACCCATTGCTGACATCTCAAACTTGTTCTTCATAATTTTTTCAAATTCACTACACATCTTTTCGTCAGATGACCCAAAGATGATATCGTCAACATATACTTGAACAAGTAGAAAGTCTCTCCTTTTCCATTTCACAAAGAGTGTACTGTCAATTCTTCCTCTTGTAAATCCATTCTCAAGAAGATAAGTAGACAGTGTTTCATACCACGCTCTCGGAGCTTGATGTAATCCATATAGAGCCTTATCAAGACGATATACTCTATCTGGATACTTTGGATCAGTAAATCCCGGTGGTTAAGAAACATACATCGTTTCTTTGACTTTGCCATACAAGAATGCACTCTTAACATCCAGCTGAAATACTTTTATTTTCTTTGAGGCTGCAAATACTAAGAATAACCTAATTGCTTCAAGCCTAGCCACAGGTGCAAACACTTCATTGTAATCAATCCCCTCTTGTTGATTGAAACCTTGGACAACTAGACGAGCTTTATTGCGAATCACTATTCCCCAATCGTCTTTCTTGCACTTAAATACCCATCTAGTTCCAATTGGATATTCTCCAACAGGTAAGTCAACCAACTCCCAAACTTGCAATTTTGTGAACTGAGACAGTTCTTCCTGCATTGCCTCGACCCATGAATTTTCTTTCAAAGCTATCTGAACATTTTTAGGTTCAATTTGTGAGATAAAGCATGAATATAGACATAGATTTGAAATCCCTGTCTCGTTCATTTCAGCATACAAGCTTGAATGAGTGGATGTACTAGCTTTAGATTGATTCCGAGTCAGAACAGGAGACTTTGGATCACCGATGATATTATCAATTGGATGAATCCTATTAATTCTTTTTAAAGTAACAGGTTCAATTGGAATATCATCCTGTAAGTTGGCACCAATTTCCTCCAAAGGTGGTATACCATCATTAGTAGTTGATATCCTTAATTGTCTCAGAGGAGAGAGAATATTATCCACAATCCTTTGAGAAGCAATTTCAGGATCTTCACACTCTTGAGGTATATCATCTTGAGGTTGTTGTGACTCGATAGGAGAGATCACATCAGTGTCGACAATAGTCCTAGCATCAGACGTTTGAGTACTCGATATTGGAGAAGGAATAGGATCCTCACCTCCCGACAATAAATGCTCAGGAATATCTGAGTTACTGACATAGTCACTGATAGGGACTTTAAATGACTTGAAAAGATCTGAATAATCAAATTGCCAATCCAATCCCTTATGCGAGTCATGTGTATAGCTCGTAACTTCAATATTATAGACTATTTCAACACGTCCCGAAGTTTTATTGAAGACCCGTTTGTTTGGTGAGTTAGGCACATAACCTAGGAAGTATCCTTTGTCAGCCTTCTCACGAAATTTAGGTTGGTGACTTGTCTTCAACAAAGTACATGAAACTCTAAAGTGTTCAAACCCTTTTAAGTTCGGTTTCTTTTTGTTCAAAATCTCATAACATGTCTTGTTCTGCTTTTTAACCGTAAGAACCCGATTGAGAACATGACATGCTGTATTCACTACTTCTGCCCAAAATATGACCGGAAGCCTTGAATCTACAAGTATTGTTCTCGCTGCTTCAATTAGAGTTCTATTCTTCCTTTCAGCAACACCATTTTGTTGAGGTTCATATGGTGCACTGAATTGATGTTGAATGCCTTTGCTCAAGCAATATACATTCAATGTAGAATTCTTGAACTCAGTCCCATTGTCACTACGAATTCTCTTAACTCTTTTTCTATAGATGTTCTCTATTAGATCTAGAAACTCCATAAGAATGCCCGGAGTTTCATCCTTAGAACCCAGAAAGAATACCCAAGAGAATCTAGAAAAATCGTCTGTGACAACCAGACTGTACCATTTGCCACCTATGCTTCTCTTGCTTATTGGGCCAAAGAGATCCATATGTAGCAACTCAAAAGGCGAGGAAATAGAGTTCACATTTTTAGACTTGTGTGGTTTCTTATGCTGTTTTCCTTTCAAGCAGGATATACACTTGTCTTCAAATGCAAAACTCTTCGGTGGTACACCCAGAACTAACTCATGTTTTGTTATGTAGTTCATTTTACGAAAATTCAGGTGTGCCATTTTCCTATGCCATAGGAGAGAGTCTGATTCTGAAGCCTTGGATAACAGACAAGTAGACTCCATTGAAGTAATAGGAGCATTCATGTTGATAGCATAAATGTCCTTCTTCCTTGGAGCTTTCATCAGTATCAATTTTTCGGGAATGATAAAACCCGGCTTCAGGATCAAGGCCTCTTTCTCAGTGAAGAGAACAGGATGACCTTTATCACAGACTTGGGAAACACTCACTAGGTTGTGCGTTAGTTCTTCAACATAATTCACATCCTCTAGAGTCAAAGTTCCATCCGATACTTTTCCTTTCCCAGTAATTACTCCTCCTTTATCACCAGCGAAGTGTACTCCTTGTCTCAGTCCACCTCTGAAGTCTGTCAGTAGACTTCTGGTTCCTGTCATGTGCCTAGAGCATCCACTGTCAACATACCACCAATTATCATTGTTCCTAGTCTGCTCCTGCACATACAAGTTGTACACAATCAGTTATCAAGCGGGACCCAAGCCATTACGGTCTTGGTTTGTCCCTTATCATCTACAAACTGTAGCTCTTTAAAGTAACCATCGTTTCCATTAGGAGCTTTAGTCACCTTTGAAGGAGCATCAGCTTGCTGATGATTAGTGGTCCTGGGTCTATGAGTTGACTGATTTCCAACCCTCCCCGATACATAACCCTGGGATTTTTGCCCTTGGTTACGACTATTGTAGGACCCTAGGTTAACTCCTTGTGTGCGAGACGTAGAACCATTCTCATTAGGACTTTGGTTCCTTGAAGTAAAACCAATTTCATAACGACTATGGTTCTTAATGGGAGTCATAAACCTCGACGGCACTTGTTCTTTAAAGTGTTCAGGCCGTTTAGGTTTGGGTGGCGAGACACTGTGAGAAGCATCTCTTTTAAGAGCATTTACAGGTTTAATACCAATTCCCGGTCTGGTACCTAACCTGTATGTGCTCGAACTAGAGATGTTTTGAGGCTTATCACTGTTCTCGCGCTTAGGAGTAGCTTCCGTCTTCTTATTGGGACAACAAGAAGATACGTGTCCTTTTTGATGACACTTGAAGCATGACATCTGCTTTCGTGACTTTGCAGTCTTAGTAGTCTCCTTCTTTGTTTGATTAGAAGACACTGAAGGTATATCCTTCTGTTTCTTAATCACCTCATCATTTACATTAGTACTACCAATCATTCCAATTGATACAAAATGTACTTTAGTGAATGATTTGACTGTACTCTTGTCTAATGATGGGTCATTAATAATATCCTTCGGAGTCTCAGATGCATCAGACTGTTTAATTTTCAAATCCTCAGTCTCAGGATTTGCATCTGTCATCTCTAAGTCAATGGAAGTAGTATAATTTGCATTAAAAGGCGGAGGTACATTAGAGTAACCTAGGCCAGTTACATCCTTCACACTACGTTGTGAGCTAATGATTCTATCTAAGGTCAAAGAAGATGTCCTATAACCTTCAAGTTTTTTATTTAGCGCTACCAACTTCATGTTTGACTCTGAGAGTTCTTTATCCCTAATAGCAATATTTCTGTTTAGCTCATTAAGGTTTGGATATAACCCGTCTATCTTAATACATTGTTCATTAATCATGTCGGTCAGACTGGTCTTATCTAAGGCATTACTCTTAATCTTTTCTGTTAATGCTACCTTATCCTCACCTAACCTACGAACATCAGACTTAGCTATATCTAATTCGGATGTTAGGTTTTGTTAGATTCTGCAAAAACACTAACCTGAGTTTGTAAATCAGTAACTAAATAGCAAACATCAGTAAGAGTAAGAAGATCCAGACATACCTTTTTCTTATCTGTCTGAACGTCAGCCATGTATGCAACGAAGTCATTGGGACTCATTTCTTCAGTCGAATTGATGTAGAGCACATCTTCATCACTCCCCTTGACTTCTATGTGTGGCACATTGGCTTTAGGTTCCTCAGCAGTTGGCATGTAAGAAGTGGATTCAGTCAGTTTCTCTTGATCGTCTATCTCAGCCATGAGGGCTTGCTCAGGCTGAGTGGACCAATCATAAGAACCATCTACTTGCTGAACTACTAAGACTTTGGAAGCTAAAGTACTTCCCGAGTCTTGTTTAGCAGCGCCAGTATCAATTTTTGGTCGTTGACATTCCCTGGCAAAGTGTCTGTAACCTTGACAGTTATAACACTTAACCTTGGATTTGTCGAATCCAGGTCGGTTTCCAACAACTCTTCTACCCGTTCGTTTCAGGAAATCTTTAACCCTCCTTGACACCATAGCAAGCTGCCACTGGAGGTCCATTTCCTTTAAGTCATCGGGATCCACTTGATCGTAGTCCTCATCAAATTGTGCAGGATCGTTGATCTTCCCTTGAATGTAGTTTTCATAGGAAGCAACGAACGATGCCAGCACCGAGGGTTGCTGTTCAGCTGACTTCACACTCATCGGCATCTTATGATGCCCTTGAGTGGACTTATCATAAGTAGTGTTTCTGCTTCGTTTTTCACCGCCATCTGAAGCTATGAAGCACATATCCTCGGTTAACATTTCTCCGAGTTCATCAATTTCACCAGCAAACAATGCAGTGGTCGAATTGGATGAAGGATTAGAGATACTGATCTTTCCATGGTATAGACCAGGATTCTGTAGATGATCAGAATCTGTATCTCTCGTTTTTTTAGAGAAATCATAACCCCTTAGCTTGTCAATTGCCTGCTCTAGGGTCATGGTGGCGTATCTCTCATCATTATCCTTAAGCATGATACCATACATTTCCCACTTACAAGGCAAACCCTAAATGAATTTGTCGGTTTTCTCCTTGTCATTGTAGAAAATTTCGTGGTCGTCAAGTTCACTTAATAAATGATAAAACCGGGTAGTGTAGGCTTCAAGGTCCTCTTCTCTAAAAGCTTTAAATACCATAAACTGCTTTTTCAGAAGATTACACTTGCCTGCCTTCACCTGAGGGCTTCCCTCACACCTTTTCTCTAGAGCATTCCAGAGCTCTTTAGCTGTGTGAAAGGACTTCAATTGGTGATTGATTTCCTTGGGAAGGCTCATTTTTATCGATAAATGTGCCTTATTATCAATAGTGAATTCTTTCTTTTGATTGTCATTCATTCTGTAGTAAGGCACAATCACAGTTGCATTCCCTACCTTAGCTGTAGGTGCAACATATCCGTTCTTAATACACAGCCAGATGGTGATGTCGTGGAATCTACAGTAACTTTCGAATCTGTCTTTCCACCCATAATAGTCCTCGAGTCGGAGCAATTTTGGTGGAACATTAAATTTTCCAACTTCGTGTTCCATTTCAATCATTCTACTCAAGTCAGACATCTTGGTAAGTCTCAAAAGTTGTCAAATCACAAAATTTTGTAAGTTCAATTCGCAGGTGAATCTCAACTCGCAATGGATTTCAGCTCGCAAAGAATTTCAACTCGCAACTAGATTTCAACTCGCAGCTGATCTCAACTCGCTAAGCAAAACTCAACTCGCACCTGATCTCAACTCGCAAGGGACTATCAACTCGCAGCTGAATCTCAACTCGCAAAACGGCGCCTCAAAATCTGGGAACTGAACTTTTTGGTATTTTTACGAATAAATCAGTAGATTTCGTTCGTAAAACAACCCCAAAGTTGTTATATAACCACAAACCTTGTAACCACAACGTTTCTAAGCCCGAAAGCTCTGATACCAATTGTAAGGTCTCTAGATCTTGGTTAGCGATAACAGATTATCTTTTAGGTATTAAGGTGCGGAATACCTCAATACTTAAGGTTTTAGGCTTATATAACTAATCTATCAATTAACAAGCTTCGTTTTGATATTAACTAGTGTTAAACAATCAAAACCGAGCCTATTCAATGATAGCCTTTATATCAGCACGAATTTCGAGGAGAATAATTAAATATTTGGTGTGTGTTATTATGTAAGGTCGCTAGATCTTGGTTCGATAACGGATTATCTTTAAGTATTGAGGTGCGGAATCCCTCAATACGTTAGGTTTAAGCTTATATAACTTTATTATCAATTAAAGGGCTTCATTTTGATTATTAACTAAGTTAATCACTCAAAACCGAGCCTTTAATACTATAATAAATATATCTGCACGAAAAACGAGGAGAATAATTAAATATTTGGTGTGTGTAGTAATGGCGTGGATTTCTAGATATTTTCAATAAATGAGCAGCAATAAATATTTATATCTGTTTCAACTCGCAGCCCATGGGCTTTGCGAGTTGACTCAACTCGCAGCCCATGGGCCTGCGAGTCCAGATGGCATTGCGAGCCCAGTTCTCAACTCGCAAGTGAGACTTGTTGACTTGCGAGTTGACTTCTCAATTCGCGATTTTGACTTTATCTTGAAATCGATACTTGTCCAATAATATTTAACAAATAATAATAACAAGTTAATATCATATATTTAATAGTCTAAACCAATTATACAATTTTGACAATAAATACACTAATCCTATTAAAAGCTAGATCTGTTGTCACAATAACATGTCCCAACAGACTCCCCCTTGACAATAGCTCTAGCGTCGTTATCTTCAACTTTGTCTTTGGTCTCTACTTGTAAATACTACTGCCCATATGAATCTTCATTCTAATACAAGTCTTCACCATTAATTGATAATCTCTTGCAAGATCACCCCATGCTTCAGTCGTCAGGATCCTATTTTCATTTAACTTCAACAGGTCCTTCTTCGATAGATTCATCAGGTGTCGATGGTCATAGACTGTTAGAATTACTCTTTCTCCTCTTTCAACTTCATCATCAGCTTCAACCATGACAGCTTCACCAGTCTCTGAATCCACGTGCCAATTCAGAAGATTTCCCAGAATATTTTGTGGCATAGGTTTTAGTGGTATCTGCTGTATGCACTTGACAGCTGGATAAGTTTTCTTCCTTAATCTTCGGCCAGTTCTCTGACTGCGTTCCTTCAATTTGATCGTCTTTCCGACTCTTGGCTTAATCTTCTCAAACTTCATTGATCTCCCCTCAGTCCGAATGATTCTCTCAACATAAGTTGCGTAGGGATCATTACTGGGATTTATCAGTTCTAAGCGTGCCAAGTCTCGGATTTCAAATCGAGGAAGCGAACTGAATACTTTGAGCTTCTTATCAAAATATTGAACTCCGTCAAATCTTTTGATAACGAAAAGTTTCAAGTCAGAATCAAAATACCAGCCGATGATCCCCTTCCTTGGAACTTTCTTTCCAGTTATATCTACTTCAGACATCACAGCCTTTTGCTTTCTCCTCTTCAGAGGTCTAAACATGGAATTGTTTCTGAGTTTTTCTGGAAGGTCATCTTCTGATTCAGAACTGGTTGAGTCATCTAGATTTTCATCTAACTCAACAACCCTTTCTCCATCTTCTTCCTGGATGACCACTTTAGTTGTAGATGGGCTTACGATGTGTTCATCAACATCAGCATCAAGATCTACACACTCGTCTGCCCCATCATTGACCATGAAAGTCCAATCTTCAGGAGGAACAAACTCTCCTTCTTCAAGATCAAAATCAATGTCCTCATCTAATTCATCCGGCATGTCACCTTCAGAATCTGATAAGTCCACCATCTCAAGACCTATAGACATTCATACACAAATATATTAATATCATAAGTTCTTTCATTGATTTCCCTGAATCAATCTAAGATTTTCCTTATTAATCCCTTTGTGTATTTAAAATATATTATATATACTTATTCAAACTTTTCATCGATTATCATAATCAATCTAACATTTGAATAAGTCTTATAATATACGAACATTATATATTATATGATCTTATAACTCTTTTATCGAACAATGTCAATCTAGAATTACAAAAGACTTATATTATACAAACATTCATCATTATAGAGTTATAACATTTAAACATTAATATTTTACATATTCAAGTTCAAATGTCTTAATTACAAAATGATTCAAAGTTACAATGTATTAATAATTACAGTCAGTCTATATTAATACAAGTGTCACCTTCTTCAGCTCCACCCTTCGCAGTACCAGCACCAGCTCCACTACCACTTGCTTCAGCAGACTCCCCCTGAAATGTAGTCTGCTGACCAGTCGTTGAAGGACCGGCCAGCTCACTATCCTTCTGAGCTGAGGGATCATCATCTTCATCATTCTTATTCTTCTTCGCCAGCTCATCTTCCTTGCAGGACTCCTGATATATCAATACCTCCCCTTGAGATGGCTTGTCCTTCAGAAGGCTGATGACCAGGCGATCAAGTCTGTCAATTTGTCTTTGCTTATCAGCTACATCATCTATTAAATTACTATTCGTCTTGATGAGTAGTGAGTAAGCGTTATTCTGTGTAGTGACATTGTCGGACAGTTGTAGGAGTTGTGTAGCAAAAGTGTTAGCCACTACTTGCAATTCTCTAACCCTAGACTCCAATTATGTAATGCGTTCAACATCAGTCATAGGTGAGGTGGATGGAGCTTCAATAGTTGTTGGTGGAGTCGTGGCAGCAGGCGGTTGCATTTTCTTAGCTATCTCAGTAGCTACATCCGTCAGAAGGCGAGCGGCAACCCTGCTTGATTTGGTAGTTGGGTGCGAAGATGGGCGAACCAAAGCAGCTATCATTTCAGCCTCTGAGGGCGTAGAACTTGATTGTAGATGAGCTGCAGAGGTTGAAGCTGTTTGTCTGAGCAGCTTGCGAGGTCGAGTAATAAGCACCTCCTCCTCTTCTTCTTCATCCTCATCTTCTTCGACAATAAAGTCGGGATCCTGATCAATGGCTTTCCTCTTTAGCTTCAGTGTCGGATCCATAATCAGTCTTGATCCCTTTCGGATCATCCCTTCTAGAATCCCAGAGACAAACCCAGGAGATCCAGAGTCATCATCATCATCAGAATCAGATTCAGAAGCCGGAGCAGCTTCTTCAGCTCTTCCTGATGGTCCAGCAGCGTCAGGTGCCTCAGAAGATGGTTCTTCAAACCTTGGTGCCTCAGCAACATACTGATCCACATCCTGCATGATGGGATCATTGGCATCATCGTTCTCAGCCAGTACTTGTTGCACCACTTCAGCTGCAACATCAGCATCAACTTGTTGCTCTTGCTGATGTGCTTGGATAAGAACTTCCTCTATAAGCTCTTGTGGCTCAGGCACAGCTGCAGCCATTCCAACATCTAGCCAACCATGATTCGGTGGCGCCATATAAGCAGGATCAATCAAATATCCAAACAGCTATGTCAGCTGTGGTTGCATCTCAAATCTGCGAGAGGTTTGCATAAACATCGCATTATATGCCCGCAGCCCAATGGTATCCACTCGAATATCTGCTTGAAAAACCGGCAGATCAGGGATATTGGCTCTGATGATCAGCATGCAGAATCTTGGGTATAACATGAATTGCGATCTAACTCCCCCCAAGATCTGGCGAACGAATTCCCCAAAGATGTAATCGGAGAAACTGTATGGTTTGTTATAAACCAGTGACAGTAAAGCAGATAGGAGAGAGGAGCTCAACTCATCATACCCTCCCTTCTTAGGTCCAAAAATAGTGACAAGAACATGCCACAGGAACCTCCATTCTCCGAAAACGAGCGCCTTCAAAAACTGACGGCCTCTCTTGGGTCCAACATACCCCATTCGTCCTAGAGCTCCCTCGATAAAGTCAGACGGAAACTCAGTTGGTCCATAATCCTGCTCTACAGTTCCCAACTGTAATATGTTTCTCAGATCAGAGGCAGAGAAGATGACTGGACGATCATTAATCCTCGTTCGAATGACCGGAGGATTTACAGCAGTATCATACTCAATATGAGCCCAGAACTGTGTAAGTATATCCCTGGACAAGGCAGGTGACTCGGTAATGGCATACTGTATCCTCGATCGACTCAGAAACGTAAGAATCCGAGTCAATCTAGATGCACCACGTGCGTCGACGTCCAGATCAACAAGAACATTATGATGTCCAACAAATTGTCGAGCCATATCTGTAATATCACAAATCACACAGATGTTAGACAATTAGTTTAACCAATATTGATAAACTTATATGATCTACAACTTCTAATTGAACTATTAAGTCGTGAAACTTAATTAACAATTATAGTTGTTCATCATATATAGAATCAATAAGTCTAACTTTCTATTTAACCTGCTACACAAATATATTACTTATTACGGAAAGTCATAAGTCTTATATATAGAGTATACGGTTTTACGTGTTTACATTTAAGTCGACACGTCTAACCGTAGACTATTTTAACTTATAAACGCTTAATTAGTTAACTAATCGAGAGATCGTAAATTAAAATTAAGAAATCAAACTTTTCAAAAGTCAACTCGCAAGTTCAACTCGCAGTCAACGAAAGTCAACTCGCAAGTTCAACTCGCAGTCAACAGAAGTCAACTCGCAAGCTCAACTCGCAAAGTCAACAAAAGTCAACTCGCAAGTTCAACTCGCAAGTCAGACTAGCAAGTCAACTCGCAGGTCAGACTTGCAAGTCAACTCGCAGGTTGGACTCGCAAGTTGGACTAGCAAGTCAACTCGCAGGTCAGACTTGCAAGTCAACTCGCAGGTCAGACTCGCAAGTCAACTCGCAAGTTGGACTCGCAAGTCAACTCGCAATGTGGACTCGCAGGAGCGGGCTGCGAGTTGAGTCTGGATCTCAACTCGCAGCATGAACTGCCCAGATGACATCACCTTTTAAACTTAATTTTGTTAAATTTTAACACAATCAGGTTATGCCATAATTTCAATATACTCTAGTTAACATAAACCCGAAGATTCTTGTTAATTTAAGCCTTATTTCATTAAATTTTGTAATTTAAAAACCAAAACCCTCATTTTTTATAAAAATGCCGATTCTGAATTAAATACGCAGTGAAATTCCTTGAAATATACCTTAAAATGTTCACAAACTTAAAATGTATAATATCTAAGAGCTGAAAAGTCCGATCCTCAAACAAAAATTTCGAAAATGAAATAGAAAAGGTCTCGGTTCGCAAGGGATTTGGGTTCGCAAGAAAGTTTGGGTTCGCAGGACTGTTGTCTTGTGAACTCGCAACCCTTTTATACTTACTGACCTCGGCTCGCAGAACTCAACTCGCAGAGTTGAGTTCAACTCGCAGCCCAAAGTCAACTCGCAGCACTGTTCTCGGCTCGCAATTTTTGTCCAAAAATACATTTTAATTATAAAACGTAATTTTTAAGTCCAAATTGTGCACAAGTCTAAAATCTGAAGATCTTTCACTTGTGATGCAATAATACGAACAATAAAATTATAAGAAAAATAAAATAAAGAGAAATAAGATAAAATGAAGTAAATAAAAGTACAATGATTCATATTAAACATTGGTATCAAGTACCCTTGTATTAATGAAACACTTTGACTAAAATAAAATGACAATAAAATAAAGTAAAATAAATCCTAATCGAGGGCGTTAAGAAATTATCGACAGCGGGATCATATTAGAAAGAAACAGCTGAATCAATTGTTGAGTAATGATCTAAGAAGATTGTTAGTATTCATACCTCATCAAATTCACAAAAAGTTACACAAAATCTCACACCTTAACCATTTTTCAACTTACATTTATAAAAGTATAACTTGGTTACCTATTTCCACAGAATATAATATTCACATCAAAATGAAGTGATTTAAATATCATAGACAGTTCAAGATGATTACTGGTATTATAATCTATATAAACAAAGTCTACACTGTTTTCTGTCACACCCCGCTAAAGCGGAAACACGAGATGTAACAGTACAATGATTTCACAATCGAAAATTACAAAAGATCACCGTTCAACGGTCTACAATTAATACATTACATAAGGTCTTACAAGCGTTTACAGCACAAAAGTAAATAATCTAAACATGCGATTACATCCAAAAGAGGAAATCCCGTAACGCTACAGCAACATAGATCATATAACGGGTTTAGCTTCAATAAACAAGTGGTGACTAATTCCTGAAAAACATGTAAAAGTAAACAGGTCAACTATGAAACATAGTTGGTGAGTACACAGGTTTTGTGTAATGAAAGACCCTTTTCCAGTGTTTACAAAGTCTAGTTTAAAAGTTCCACGTTACTACGTGATTAGTTCGCAAAAGTAGTATGTTTAGTGTCGAGGCTCATACAAAGACGATAATCATCCGATAAGTTCTTGAAATCAATTTTTAGGATAGTCAAACGCTATTGCGCGGATAATTATAAAAGTAATTCATTAAAACAAGGCTCATTTAAGAGCGATATTCATTTGATAGCTAGATTCATTTGTTAATCGATGTTTTGTTTGCAAAGGAGGTTTATTTAAGAACGAGGCTCATTTAGGAGCGATTCCCTTTTTGTACTCAATTAAAAGTCGTGATTCATTTATAACGCCCCGCTCATATTTTCAAAGGAATATTTAATTCACGTTTATAAAGCTCAAGATATAGTGTTTAATAAGTTCAAGTTATGTTTATAAAACTCATATTGTAGTATTTAATAAGTTCATGTTACGTGTATAAAGCCAATGGATCATCAAATCAATATCAAAACGTTTAAAGTCTCAACGGATTATTATGTCGAAGTTCATAAGAATGCGCGACGTTATTATGAAACCACGTTTATCATTGTCCAAGACCACATTGATTTATAGTATAAAACTCAGGTTATAAAATCTATGGTTTTAAAGAAATATGGTTTCTAATGACAAAGTCATTTTCAAGTTCGGGTCGTAAGGTTTATAGTTTCAAAGAAATGTCGTTTCAAACGACAAAGTCATTGTAAAGCTCGGGTCGTAAGTTTATGGTTTCAAAGAAATATTGTTTCAGATGACAAAGTCATTGTAAAGCTTGGGTCGTAAGTTCATAATTTCAAAGAAATGTCATTTCAAATGTCAAAACGTCATACGTTTATAGTCGTTTATGAAATTTCTATGCTATCACGCTATAATGTCTATAGTCACAATGAGTTAATATGCTTGAGTCCACAACCGAACCTACAACCGATAAACCTTAGCCCCAAAGAGAGATGCCCTATCGTTGGCATTTAGGATGATGGGATGCACTCACGTGGCCGCGTGAGTGGGGAGGTGGTCTCGCTCCCAAATAGTACTATTCATATGCATCATTTGGCTCATATAGAGTTAATGGTCGTGTGGATATACCAGGGACTTTAGATACGATAGAAAAACAAGCATATAATCACGTTCATATAAACGGTGAACATTCAAGAAGTTATTTGTAATCAATACGACATTCTAACCATGTTAAGTATTCGAAAATAAGCATAGCATGAGCATAGCATTTGTAAATCAAGTATAGCATAAACATAGTATTCAAATCATATAAGCATGCTTTTCACCCCAAAATATTTAAGTAAAGCGTTAAAAGAGGGGCTGTGTACTCACTGTTTGAGCGTGAGCGTACGGATGGATGTAATGTGCGTTTCGACCAAGTGTGACTCCTATCCAAGACCTACGAATACAAGGTTCCTAATTAGTTTCTCGACTAATACGATTTGTTAGGATTGCTTAGCTAGCTAATTAAATTACAAAGTGCCGAAAAGTTCGAATTTCCCTTTAATTAACATTGCCGGTAATTGTTCGAGTTGTCAACAAAATAATGAAAATACATGGATAGAACATCTAAAAATTACCAAACTTGGTATGAAACACGAAATATAGTTCACAAATTTTCTGTGAAAATTTGGGGATTTTTAGACCTATGGATTATTTATAATCATTTTATGTCTAAAAAGTGGGATAAATATGGGAAAAATAGTAAATATTCACAAAAAATTCTGGAATTTTTACCGGATCATTTTTTAACCATTTTTAGGTTTGTGTAAAATTTTCAAGTCATTTTGAGCACTGAAACTTTGGTTCCAAACATTATGCGTTTTAACAAGACGTAAATCGGAAAACGTATCAAAACACTTCCAAAGAGTGTGAAATTTCGAGGATAGTGTCATTTGGAAAATGACACTGGAATTTTCCCATAATTATTTGGTGTCCAAAAGTATTTTTTTCATGATTATGTCACCTTTTATAGGCTTTGTTTGCATTAATTTAGGGAAAATACTTATGTTTTATCAAAAATTCCCATTTTTATTTTCAAGACTCTTTTTATGATCTAGTTACTGACAAAAATAATCCCCAAAATTTTAACACATTTTATCTAGTATCTTTGTATTTTTGATTCATCACAACACAATTATTTACATTTTACAAGACTAAAATAATGCATGATGTTCATGCATTTTCTAAAAATACTTAATCATCAAGATAAATTCCTATCTTTTTATACTACTGAGATATACATGTTAGGAGTCTAAAATAATTTTTCTTAGATTTATGGAACACCTTAAGACCCATGAACAAGTATCACAACAAGGTGCTCATAGAAAAGTTACTGTTTGCGCATCAGTTTTGTGTGATACATTTGGAGGTCGAATACTCAATGGATTTGAGTGAGACCCGTGGGGTTTTAAAGGTAAGACATTAAGTTAATTCTAGAAGAAAAATCAAGATTTTTGGACCATTTTTCACTGAGTTATGGTCGTTTCAAGTGAGGTCAAAATCTGGACAGATTACATATAAGACAATGGTGATCATTTTGGTGTGTTTTTCACTACCAACGATTTTTAGACCTCATCCAATGATTGAAGCCTTGTCTTTTATGCATGTACATGTGTTTTACAGAAACATAAACATATTTTAACATTTTAACCATTTATTCTAGCAAGAACGTGTAAATAAACTCTATAACATCAAAAAGTCGACTTTTTCGGTTTGATTTCGGTTTGATCATGGGTTGCCCTTTTGTTTTAACACTTAAACAAGTGTAAGGGAACCTACAAACTATCAATCCTTTTATGAGAATTTTAGCCATGAAAAAGGCATAAAATCCATGTTTTTACAAGAATCAAAATAAGAAATTGCAAGAATGGAAGCTAGAGATGGTGTTCATACCTTAGAAAGTTGGTTTAGGTGTATGAACACCTTCAAATATATGATTTAAGGATGGATATTCTCTGGAGTTTAGTGTGGGAAAAGAGAGGTTTTGTGTGTGTTTTCTTGAGAGAAAATGAGAGAAATGATGAGAGGAAGAGTGTGTAAGTGGTAGAAGACTTTTGCATGGAATATAAGTGGTTAGTGGAGAGGTTGAGTGGAAAAAAAAGAGAGGGAAAGGGGGGTCCGGTTTTGGGTCATTAAAATGAGGTTTTTAACTTATTTTTTTTTCAAAATAAAATGTATATTAGTTTTAGTATTTATTTGTATTAAAATTGCACAAGTCTTGTACATTTAAAGGCTTTAAATTGTGTTGTTTTTGTGCTTAATATTAGGGTTGTAAAAATTGATGTTCTAAATTTATAAAATACTTCAAATTGTATTTTAGATTGTTTATAATGGATATTCAAGTATTAGTTTGTCGGATTCGAGTTTCGTTTATTCGATTCGGGTCGCGTTTGCCGAGTTACGGAATTTCGGTTAATTCCGATTTTTGTGATGTCTTTGTGATTAAAGTTTGAGTCATGAAACTTTATCTTATAAGTTTATAACATTCATCAAAATGTATTTGATTCCATCACGATTGACATTCGCGAGTCAATTAACCGATTTTTGGTTGCGTTCACTGAATTACGGAATTTCCGGTTAAATTCTAATTTTTGCGATATGATAACTATTTTGTGATGACTTATGAAATTTAATTTCATTATTTTTCTTTGGCACTTTGTAACCTAATTTAATGTGGTTTACGGTCTTAAAGTCCGCTAAGCAGTCTTCTAAAACGTTACGCGATTTCGGTAACTTACGGTTTCGGTACTTAAGGAGTCATAATCTAGACTTTTCACTAGGACTTTAGAGTGCTGTAAACGAAATTAGATAGACTAGGAATTTAAGTGCGTTATTGACCTGAGATTTTTGACGGTTGTCACAATTTCCAAGCAAACCTTTATTGTTTGTATGTGAATTACCTAATGTGATCCAAAATATGACATACTGAGAAATCAAGTAGAACACGTAACACTGTATCTTTCACTTTCAAGGTAGAGGTCACTAAATGATGTTCCTTTTGAAGCATATAACATACCTTTGAGTGAATTTTTAAATGTGACAAACATCAAACCCGGTTTGTAGATACTAGTGGTTCTAGTTCTGTACTTAGTACAACATAAGATCCCTTAGTATAGACAAAACAAGCTTGAAACCATTGGCAAAACTAAAGAGGTCAGGTCTGTACTTAGTACAATAAAGACACCAGTAGGGTCACTAACAGTCATAATTCTTATTATTTGTCTGGACATATTTTCATAGATACAAGATAACAGTGTTCGGTCAGACTATCCTTCATCAATTAAGACTTATGTCATACGTCATATAGCAAATCACATGAGATAACACACAGAAGATTTATAGCTTATTATGTGCTCGGAAATCATAGTAGAATCTGCCTACCAGTACATCATATGATGAAGCTGTCTAGATCTAAGGTTTTTCAAGCAAATTACAACGTGTGGAGAGAGGTGTATACTAAAATAAAGATAAGTATAAGCCTGGTTTTAAAGATGTAAAGTCCATGTAACTAATTTGAATCTACTAACACATCCAACTTAAGACTTTTACTTACAGTTATTAAGCTGAAACTTCTAATTTACTATCATTTCCAAGTTGATAAAGACTTAACCTTTATCGGAGGCGATTCCCCAACGGTAACAAGCAAATGAATGCCATACGCCTAACCCCTTTTTTTTAATAAAATAAACATAAACAACTAATAAAGATAAACAAACTAACTATTACAAAATAACTCTATGGAAGACTAATCCTCTGGATTTCTCATTCCATTCAGTTGTACCAATTTCTCGAATCGAGCTCTGTCGAACGCTTTGGTGTATAAGTCTGCTAAATTATCCACAGATGGAACCTTAGCTAACTTTATCAGGTTCTTCTCAG
Source organism: Logfia minima (assembly GCA_963921325.1). Classification (NCBI taxonomy): domain Eukaryota; kingdom Viridiplantae; phylum Streptophyta; class Magnoliopsida; order Asterales; family Asteraceae; genus Logfia; species Logfia minima. The sequence continues at coordinate 23,108,303 of OY992770.1, forward strand.
CACAGTCTCTAATAAAGTGATGTCGAATATCAATATGTTTAGTTTTAATGTGCTTGACCGGATTATTGGTTATTGAGATCGTTGATTCATTATCAATCATCATAGGAGTATTTGTTATACTCAACCCATAATCAAGCAATTGCTGTTGTATCCACAGAACTTGGGAACAACAGCTGCCAGCTGCAACATACTCAGCTTCACATGTAGAAATGGCTACTGAGGTTTGCTTCTTGCATTGCCAAGAGACCAGTCTACCTCCTAGGAATTGACATCCACCGGTTGTAGACTTTCTATTCTGATTGCATCCTCCGTAATCAGAATCAGTGTAAGCCACAAAATCTAAGTCTCCATCAGTCGGATACCAAAGTCCCAGCTTCGGTTTCCCTTTGAGGTAACGAAGAATCCGTTTTACTGCTTGCATGTGAGATTCTTTAGGAGTAGCTTGATATCTTGCGCAGACACATACTGCAAACATTATATCAGGCCTTGATGCTGTAAGATAGATTAGTGATCCAATCATGGCCCTGTAAAGAGTAGGATCCACGTCTCTATCACTCGATGTATCTGGACCAATACCATGGGCTTCAGTCTGTTGAGTTTTCAAATCCTCAGTCTCAGGATTCGCATCTGTCATTTCTAGGTCAATAGAAGTAGAAGCAGTGTAATTAGCATTAAAGGGAAGAGGAACATCAGAATATCCTAGGCCAGTAACATCTGTCACACTACGTTGAGGGCTAATGATTCTATCTAAGGTCAAAGAGGATGTTCTATAACCTTCAAATTTTCTATTTAGCTCTACTACCTTCGTATTTGACTCTGAAAGTTCTTTATCCCTAATAGCAATATTTCTATTTAGCTCATTAAGGTTTAGATATAACCCGTCTATCTTAACACATTGTTGATTAATTATGTTAGTTAGACTAGTCTTATCTAAGGCATCACTCTTAATCTTTTCAGTTAATGCCAGCTTATCCTCACCTAACCTACGAACATCAGACTTAGCTATATCTAATTCAGATGTTAAGGTTTTGTTAGATTCAGCAAAAACACTAACCTGAGTCTGTAAGTCAGTAACTAAGTAACAGACATCAGCAAGAGTAAGAAGATCCAGACATACCTTTTTCTTGTCTGACTGTACATCAGCCATGTATGCAACGAAGTCATCGGGACTCATTTCTTCAGTCGAGTTGATGTAGAGCACATCTTCCTCGTTCCTCTTGACTTCTGTGTGTGGCACATTAGCTTGACATTCCTCAGCAGTTGGCATGTATAGAGTTGATTCAGTTGGTTTCTCCTGATCGTCTATTTCAGCCATGAGAGCTTGCTCAGGCGGAGTAGACCAATCATAGAAACCATCAATTTGCTGAACTACCAAGACTTTGGAAGTTAAAGTACTTCCCGAGTCTTGTTTTGCAATGCCTGTATCAGCCTTCGGTCGTTGACACTCCCTGGCAAAGTGTCTGTAACCTTGACAATTATAACACTTGACCTTGGACTTGTCAAACCCTGGTCGATTTCCAACAACTCTCTTACCCGTACGCTTTAGGAAATTCTTTACTCACCTTGACACCATAGCCAGTTGCCACTGGAGGTCCATTTCCTCTAAGTCATCAGGGTCAACCTGATCATAATCTTCATCAAATTGTGCAGGATCATTAATCTTCCCTTGAATATAATTTTCAAAGGAAGCAACGAATGAAGCCAGAACCGAAAGTTGTTGTTCTGCTGATTTCACACTCATCGGCATCTTATGATGCCCTTGAGTAGACTTATCCGAAGAATTGTTCTTGCTTCGTTTTTCACCGCCATCCGAAGCTATGAAGCACATATCGTCTGTTAACATTTCTCCAAGTTCATCAATTTCACCAGCAAACAATGCAGTAGTCGAATTGGATGAAGGATTAGAGATACTGGTCTTTCCATGGTATAAACTTGGATTCTGTAGGTGATCAGAATCTGTATCTCTTGTTTTCTTGGAGAAATCATAACCCCTGAGCTTGTCAATAGCCTGCTCTAGGGTCATAGTAGCATATCGTTCATCATTGTCTTTGAGCATGATACCATACATTTCCCACTTACAAGGTAAACCCTCAATGAATTTGTTGGTTTTCTCCTTGTCATTGTAGAAAATTTCGTGGTCGTCAAGTTCACTTAATAAGTGATAAAACCGGGTGGTGTATGCTTCAAGGTCCCCTTCTCTAAAAGCTTTAAATACCATAAACTGCTTTTTCAGAAGATTACACTTGCCTGCCTTCACCTGAGGGCTTCCCTCACACCTTTTCTCTAGAGCATTCCAGAGCTCTTTAGCTGTGTGAAAGGACTTCAATTGGTGATTGATTTCCTTGGGAAGGCTCATTTTTATTGATGAATGTGCCTTATTATCAATAGTGAATTCTTTCTTCTGATTGTCATTCATCCTGTTGTAAATCACAGTTGCATTCCCTACCTCAGCTGTAGGTGCAACATATCCGTTCTTAATACACAGCCAAATAGTGATGTCTTGGAATCTACAGTAACTTTCGAATTTGTCTTTCCACCCGTAATAGTCCTCAAGTCTGAGTAGCTTTGGTGGAACATTAGATTTGCCAACCTCGTGTTCCATCTCGATCATTCGACTCAAATCAGACATTTTAAAGTCAAAAATCAAGTTATCTCGCGAATTCAGTAATCTCAACTCGCAACTAGACTCAATTCGCAAGTAAAGGCAGCTCGCAGAAATCTCAGCTCGCAAGAAACTCAGCTCGCAGGAAACTCAGTTCGCAAGGGAACTCAGTTCGCAGCTGAATCTCAACTCGCAGAAATCTCAGTTCGCAAGGGAACTCGGTTCGCAGCTGAATCTCAACTCGCAGAGAATTCTCAACTCGCAAATAACAGTAACCCTAATCTTAACTCGCAAAACGGCGCCTCGAAATCTGGGAACTGAAACTTTTTGGTATTTTACGAATAAATCCGTAGATTTCGTTCGAAAAACGACCCTAAAGATGTTATATAACCAAAAACCTTGTAACCACAACGTTTCTAAGCCCGAAAGCTCTGATACCAATTGTAAGGTCGCTAGATCTTTGTTCGATAACGGATTATCTTTAAGTATTGAGGTGCGGAATCCCTCAATACGTTAGGTTTAAGCTTATATAACTTTATTATCAATTAAAGGGCTTCGTTTTGATTATTAACTAAGTTAATCACTCAAAACCGAGCCTTTAATACTATAATAAATATATCTGCACGAAAAACGAGGAGAATAATTAAATATTTGGTGTGTGTAGTAATGGCACGGATTTCTAGATATTTTTAATAAATGAGCAGCAATAAATATTTATATCTGTTTCAACTCGCAGCCCATGGGCTTTGCGAGTTGACTCAACTCGCAGCCCATGGGCCTGCGAGTCTAGATGGCATTGCGAGCCCAGTTCTCAACTCGCAGGTGAGACCTGCGAGTCCAAATGGTCTGCGAACTGAGATCTCAGCTCGCAAGTCTTGTTGACTTGCGAGTTGACTTCTCAATTCGCGATTTTGACTTTATCTTGAAATCGATACTTGTCCAATAATATTTAACAAATAATAATAACAAGTTAATATCATATATTTACAAGTCTAAACCAATTATCCAATTTTGACAATAAATACACTAATCCTATTACAAGCTAGATCTGTTGTCACAATAACATGTCCCAACATATTATTGCACGGATTTCTAGACCAAGCCCTTTTAAATTTTGAGCAGCATTAAATTATTTATATTTGGTTCAACTCACAGGCCATGGGCCTGCGAGTCCAGATGGACTGCGAGCCCAAATCTCAGCTCGCAAGCAAAGCTGCGAGTCCAGATAGTCTGCGAGCCCAGATGGCTGTGAGGTGAGATCTCAACTCGCAGGTCAAACCTGCGAGTTGACTTCTCAATTCGCGAATTTGACTTTAACTTAAAAACGATAATTGCCTAATAACATTTTATCAATTAATAATAATAAGTTAATATCATACATTTACGAGTTAAAACCAATTTTACAAGTTTGACAATAAATACACTAGTCCTATTACAAGCTAGATCTGTTGTCACAATAACATGTCCCAACATGGAACACAAGATTTCCTGTTTGTATCATCCAACAATGATAGTAATGTATTACAAAAATGTAAAAGAGGTGTATATTGTTGCCGTGAGCCCATAGTTCGAGCTTTACTGTGGTGTCGGGTCACAATCAACTGCCACGATCGTGGTGCCTCCCAGCGAGTGCCTAATCCAACACTCGTAAGAACAAATGATAATGCGTCCGTTTGACCAGTTAGTGCGACTAACCCGGACGGGGGGAGTCAATTCCAAATAGTACTATTCATTAACATTCACGCTATAATGATACTAACAAACTATGTGTGAGGGACTTTCAGGATTAGTTAAATAACTCATGCAACCAATATATCGTGTTTTGTACTTGCGTTCACATAAAAATAGCAATTGTTAAAAGCAGTTGTATGTATTCTCACCCCTGAGTGGAAATAGTAGAAAAAAGGGGCTATGAAACTCACCTGAGATTAGTATGTTGTTTAGCAAATAACAAATAGCAAGCAACTTGTGTTCCCAAGAGTAATCTTCTAACGCCCTAGATGTATAAGTTTGTGTAAGTAGATGTCTCAAAAGACCATCTATAGTGATTGTATAAGTGGAGGGTTAATGTCCACTTAAGCCAATCATGTAGGTGGAGGGTTAATGCCCACCTATTCGCTAGTAGTTCACTTAACTAATACGTCCATTCTTGTTTGCTTTATCGAAAACATGTATGACCCGTTGGTGAAAGTTTGTGAAAACATAATGTTGATTAGTGTGATAAGTGGGCGAAGCCCACGAATGACGGGGGTTCGGGGGCAGCGCCTCTGGTGGCGGGGTCCAAGGGGTGGCAACCCCTGGTGGGGTCCAAGGGGCAGGGCCCCTGGCTGGGGTTGAAATGCTATAGCGACACAAGGGTTAGTGTCGCTAATGTGATTTTGGCGACACAATGCTAGTGTCGCTAAGGTGACGGTTCAAATGCTATAGCGACACAAGGGTTAGTGTCGCTAATGGCTATTGGGCTTTTGCGACACAGGGATCAGAAATAGACCATTTTTGCCAATTTTATTTTGTAATCCAAATGTTCGAGATAAAATTCAAGAAAAATATATGTTGTTTATTAGTATGTTAGGTAGTTAAAATAATTTTTAAAGAATTTTTAGACAAGTCTAAGTATTTATAAAAATTGTAGGTTCCCACAGAGGTCAAAAAGTAGCCAATCAGGAGACATGCAAGGAGATCGAGTTTCAGGGCAGAATGCGTGCATATTTGGACAAAGTCATCTAAACGACTATTTTTCTCAACAAAATTTCTGAAGTTTTTGCCATGGTTTCAAGTCTTTGAGACATGTAAATCTCGAGTTATGACTAAAACAATGAGGGACAATTTTTCTGCCTTTTACCCAGCCCGTCTACATGTTTTTGTAAAAATTATTTCGGGTATCAAACGAGCTTCAAAAATTATGAAACCAGTGGCAAATGAAAGATAACTTCTTAAACTTAGTTTTAGCCTTTTGAATTGTTCTTTTTGGTTAAGTTTTGAGGGAGATATCACCTCCCAAAGTCGGACAAAGTTTCCTGACCGGATTTCATGTAAGGTTCTTGCATGTTTTAAGCTATGAAAACGATTTTTGTGCAATCTTTTGGACATATCTTTGTTAAGTGAGCATTTTAACATGTTTATAGATGTGTTACAAGTATTCTAAATGAGTTAGATGTTCTTACAAGTTGAAAGACCGATCAAAAAGGAGAGGAAGGTGAGGAAAGGGCTTGATTCTTGACTTCTTCTTGAAAGTGAGATGGCGGCTTGTGGTGGTGGAGTGGTGGTTGATGGTGGTGAGGAGGTGGTTGATGGTGGCAGATTTTTAGAGAGAGAGAGAGAGAGAGAGAGAGTAGAGAGAGTAGAGAGAAGGAGGAGAGAAGTGTGGGCTTGTGTGTGTGAAAAATGGAGTATAGTGAGGTGTTTTTGTGGGGTGGGCTTGTGCCTATTTGGGGTGGGCCTCTTGGACCAGCCTAGGCCGAGTTGGGCCTGGCCCAAAGGTGTTTCGGGCTCGTGACTTGTTTTCTCGACTTCGTGTTTCGTTCCCCGTTTGTTTAAACGTTAATTTGTGGTTTTAAAAAGTTGATAATTTACGTTAAGCTTTTGTATACAATTTTATTTTGTGAATAATATTCGGAATAAGTAAGTATTCTTAAAATACTAAATTGAGTTACAAAAGTATATTTCGGGTGTTGCTCGGGTGTCGGGCTCGGTTTATGCACTTTTGTCGCGTTTGTTACGTTTTAAACAAAACGTCAAAGTTTTTCATGTATTATTATTTGAAATAATAATATAAGGTATATAACCACTATTTTAACTATAAAATATGATTACGTTATCTATGAAAAGTTTTCACCAATGTCGTATAAATAGTCGGACCACGTTCGGTTGTTTCGCGTAATTACGAATAATTTCGAAGGCGTAATTCAAACAGTTACGTAAGTGTTCATACACATATATACAAATAGTTGCAAGTAATCACAAGTACTTAGCCTAATAAAGAACTAAATACACGAAATTAGAGTTCTAGTTTAAGGTAATCATTACCCTAAAGTGTCGGGTGTCACAGAAATCCTTTTTGAAAGTGGTTTGGAAGACTTATCCGTGTAAGTCTTCACTGGAACATTCACTTGAGGTTTCAAACAATTCTTGACATTGAAAGCTTTCTTTTTGTCAAACTCTTTTCCTAAGTTCTTCTCAAATTAAAGTTCATGGGTATATTTTGATAATGATGTTGAACTAGATGAAGATGAAGTACTTTGGAGCTGTTCAATAGTTTGTAAGAGAGTTGTTCGTTCTTGATCAAATTTAGTTGTATAGTGGTTATTTGTTTTTCAAGATCAAAAATTTTATTTTCCAAAATTAAATTTGGAATATAAAGTTTTGTTTTAACCACTTGTTCCATAACCTCATCTTGATCAATAATAGGTGTTGAACAACTTGGAAAATAATCCTCAGAAATAGGAATTTTCCTTGTGCCATAACTCGCATTTAACTCTCTATAATTGAACCAAAATTGTACATTTTCAGCTATAGCTCTATTAAAGTTCTCAATGACTTCTTCTTCATTAGTTGTTTTTACAAAATACATTTTTAAAATACTTCCCATGTCACCGTAGTTATACAAGGTAGGTACTTTAGAAATAGCCTTTTGTAGATAGCAGGGATTTTCAAAACCTAGTCCTTTTCTTAGATTATAGAATTTGATATCCTTAGGTTTTATTGAGAAAAATGGTTTGATCTGTTTGACCACATTTAAACAATTATCTTGAAGTTCTTTGATCTTGCTTTCTAATCTCAATTTTTCAGCAATTGCATGATCATACCTTTGTTTAACACGATTTTCAACGTCTTTTGATGCTTTACATTGTGATGAACATTCAATAATTTCCTTTATTAAGGACTTATTTTATTTTTCAAGTTTCTCGTTAGTAATTATATATTCATCCCTGTGAAACTTAAAAACATCCCTTTCCCGAGTCACCTTTTTTAATATATCAAGATTATTTGCAAGCTCCTTTTTCAGGTTATCAACCTTTTCAATTTCTGAGTTTAATTTATTTTGACACTCAGTTAGACTTTTAGAGTGTACCTCAGAGTATGTTTCCATTTGAGTTTCAAGAAGCTTGACTTGATGCATAATAGTTGACCTTTCAGCTGACAGCTTGACTACTTGAGCATGTTCTTCCCAATACTTCACTTCCCAATCCTGATTCACACTTTCTAACTTTTCACTTCCCAATCCTGATTTAAGTCTCTCATTTTCAGCCTGAAGTGTTTCAATTTGCTCTTGAAGATTCTTAACTTCAGCTGACATCTCAATACTCAATTTTTCAACCATTTTTACGTTGAGGTAATGTCCTTGAAGTTCATTTTCCAACATCTTGATAAACTCTATTAAATCGAATTGTGTCATACAATGTGGCTCTGGGTGTTCACGATAAATGTCGTGGTATCTCTCCCTTGCTTTAGCAATATATAAAAACATCATAAAATCGTTGCTTGAATGGATCTTTTAAAGATTAAAGATTTTGAAGTGATTAAAGAATCCGTTTCTTTAAAAAAATGTTGAGCGAAAATTTCAAATTTTATCCGTAAGAATTTTTCCTCCAAAATTTGTCGAATTTTGCTCGAGTAAATTAAAAATTTTCTCAAAGAAAAATTACTCAATGGTAAGCTTAAATTCAAATTTTGGAAATCGACAAATTTTCCCTCCAAAAGCAACTTTTTATTTTTTTATTTTTTTTATATTTTTTATTTTTTTTAACACTGATAAGGTCGCAGAGATAGTCTCATAAACTGTTATGCGACACTAATTATAAAGTCACAAAGATAAGGTCGCAGAAGGCAAGTTCGCACAAATAAAGTCGCTGAAGCTGAAATGCGACCTTACTGATAAGTTTGCACAAATAAAGTCGCAGAAGGTATTGTAACAGCTTCTTCCTGATCCACGAACAGCCAAGAACAAAATCTGGAAATCTGATCAAACTTTGGAATTAGCTTCTGAATCCGAGTTCTGTATGTTCCTTAACACTAATGAAACACTTTGATCGGTCGAATTTATCAAATTCGAGCATGAACACTTCAAATCACCAAATAACCGCCATTTTTAACTTTGAATCAAATTTGAGAAATTGTGTGATTTAACCGTGAATTCTTGTTTCTTTCTGTTGTAGTTCACTATTAGAAACTTCGTGATGAATCAATTTCAAAGAAACTTATGAATTGATGAAATTTGTACAATCACAGTAGTATGAATATCAAATACCCATTTTGCTCAATTTCTTCAAATTGACGAAATATGAATTGAATTTTATGAAATTGGTGCTTGATTCTTGTTCCTTGATCAATAGTCTTCAATTCTATCGGATTACTTTCACCAAAACACAATCAAATCTACAAATTTGATCTTGAAAATCACGAATTTGACTATGTTGACTTTTCTGTTGACTTTTTTTCTTGATGATTTCTTGATGATAATCTTCAAATCTTTAATCCTCTAGCTCTAATACCAATTGTTAAACATATGCAAGCAATTCTTATAATGATTCAATGATATTTGAGAGAGTTTCCTTTGAATGTGTTTTTCTATTAATCTTGGAAACTTTGGAAACTTACAAATGACAACCAGTAACTAGCTATTTATACTAATAGACTAGTCACATGGTTAATTTCAATAACAATGTTTACAATCTATATTTTAATATCCAACAAAAGCCAATAGTAGAAAGACTACTAAAGCAACATTAAAAATTAATACTGATGAGATTAATACTGCTGACAGACTTAATACTGCTCGATGTGTTAATACTGTTAACAAAGTTAATACTGAACAACCAATTAATACTGATAACAGAGTTAATACTGTTAGAACATATAATACTGTTAATAAGTCTAACATCAGTTGGGTTTGGAAACCAATTACTACTGTAAGTTCAAATGTTTCCAATACCAACAATGCATCAAAATCAATGATCTATAAGAGAATTGATTATATTGATGCATATGGGAAACCTAAAACCACTTTGGTTTGGGTTCCCAAAAGGAATTGACTAGAAATATCTATCTGTGCAGGGCAACTCAAAGAAACAACAATGGCATATTGATAGTGGTTGCTCAAGGCATATGACAGGAGATAGATCACAGCTACAGGAATTCAAGAACATCAATGGTGGATATGTAGCTTTTGGAGGAAATCCCAAAGGAGGGAAGATAACAGGCAAAGGAGTTGTCAGCAGTGACAAGATAAGTTTTAAATATGTGTATTTTGTTGAGGAGTTAAAATATAACTTGCTTAGTGTGAGTCAAATCACATATAAAAAGAACCCAGTTCTCTTTACTGACACATAATGCTTTATTCTTTCTGATAAGTTTAAAATTGAGGAAAGTTTAATTCTTTTGAGAACTCCAAGGAAAGATAATGTATACTGCTGTGATTTAGCTCATATGAAACCTCAACAAAATCTAAATTGTCTCTTGTCTAAAGCTTCAATTGATGTCTCTGCTTTATGGCATAGAAGGATGTGTCACATGAATTATAAGACCATAAACAAACTTGTTAAACATAATTTGGTCAGAGGTTTACTTGAAAAGGAATATTCATGTGATGATCATTGTGTTGCATGTCAAAAAGGTAAGCAACACAAAACTTCCTTTAAGACCAAAGCAGAAAGTTCTACTTGCTTACCTTTACAATTACTGCATATGGATTTGTTTGGACCTATTAATGTAAGGAGTATAGGTAAAAAGTCTTATTGCTTAGTGATTACTGATGATTATAGCAGATTTAGTTGGGTTTTCTTTCTGAGGACAAAAGATGAAACAAGTAATATACTTAAAACCTTTATAACTAAGATAGAAACTCAAACATCTGGTTTTGTTAAAATCATTAGATGTGATAATGGCACTGAATTTAAGAATCATGAGATGAATAAATTATGTGATGTGAAAGGGATTTCAAGACAGTTTAGTGCTCCTAGGACTCCACAATAGAATGGGGTAGCAGAAAGAAAGAATAGAACACTAATTGAGGATGCTAGGACTATGTTAGCAGATGCTAAGCTGCCTATGACTTTCTGGGCAGAGGCTATTAGTACTACCTGCTATGTTCAAAACACCATATGAACTGTTTTATAAAAGAAAGCCTTTAATTAGCTTTCTAAAACCATTTGGGTGTCCTTGTACTATCTTGAATTCTAAAGATCACTTAGGCAAGTTTGACAGCAAGGTAGATGAGGGATTCTTTGTTGGATACTCTACACAAAGTAAAGCATACAGGGTATTCAATCAAAGAAGTAGAATAGTAGAAGAAACCATGAATGTGATCTTTAATGAGCATACTTCTAACATTGCAGGAAAAGGTCCTAATTGGTTACTTGACATTGATGCTCTAACCCAATCTTTTCAATATCTATATGAGCATACCCCTGCAGGTACCACTAATCCTATTTGTGCAGATCACCCTGCTGCTACAACTGAGTATGTAATCTTGCCCATTTGGACTGCTGATCCACCTGAGGTTACTGATCAACAATCAGACTCTGTAGCTCCTGAGCATTCCACTACTTCAGCATCTTTTGAAGAAGATGGTTATGCTACAGATCCTGACATGCCTGCTCTAGAAGAAACTGAATTTCTGAATTATCTAAACCACACCAATCTGGATCCTGTGACTCCTATGACACCAACATCTCATTTCATTCCTCATAGAGATCATCCTCTAGAGAATGTAATTGGTGAAATAGATTATGAAGTTCAAACTAGGCAGCAAATTAGAGATAATGAAGAAGAAATCAACACTTCTTTGTTTGTCTGTTTTCTGCTCAGTTAGAACCTAAGAAAATTATGGAAGCATTAAAGGATCCAGGGTGGATTGAGGCAATGCAAGAGGAGTTATTGCAGTTTAAGATTCAAGAAGTTTGGACCTTAGTTGATCTACCCAAAGGCAAGAGAGCTATAGGAACTAAGTGGGTTTTCAGAAATAAAAAGGATGAAAGGGGTATTGTCATCAGAAACAAAGCTAGGTTAGTAGCTCAGGGATACACTCAGGAAGAGGGAATAGACTATGATGAGGTGTTTGCACCATTGGCTAGAATAGAGGCTATCAGACTCTTCTTAGCCTATGCTTCCTTCAAAGGATTCAAAGTGTATCAAATGGATGTGAAGAGTGCATTCTTATATGGCACTATTGAAGAGGAGGTGTATGTGTGTCAACCTCCAGGTTTTGAAGACCCCAAGCATCTAGACAAGGTTTACAGGTTTGATAAAGCTCTGTATGGTTTACATCAGGCACCCAGAGCCTGGTATGACACTTTGTCATTATATCTGTTGAACAATGTATTCAAAAGGGGTGCCATAGACAAAACCTTGTTTACCAAAAGAATTAAGGATGATATTCTTTTAGTATAGATCTATGTAGATGATATCATCTTTGGTTCTACAAGGGATTGTCTATGCAAAGAGTTGAGGATCTAATGCATCAGAAATTCAGGATGAGCTCCATGGGTGAACTGAATTTCTTTTTGGGATTACAAGTGCAACAGAAGTCAGATGGCATTTTTATTCATCAGGGAAAATATGTCAATGATATTCTTGATAAGTTTGGCTATAAGGATGCAAAGGTTGCTAGTACACCTATGGAAACCTATAAATCCTTACATGCTGATTTTGAGGGGGATGATGTAGATATCCATTTATACAGATCAATGATTGGATCTCTAATGTATCTAACTAGCTCTAGACCTGACATTATGTTTGCTGCGATCTAATCAACCATTTGATAATTTTATGGAAATTATCATCTATCAAGCTCAAACTAAAGATTAGAAGATTACGATCGCGTGGGTTCAAGAATCGCTAAAAACGGACGAGAAACGAAGAAGTTAGAGCGAAACAAGCACGAACGAATCACGATCCCGCACACAAGAGCCACGACCTCGCAAATACGGGCCGCGCGAACCGTATACGGCTCAGTTTGAACCGTATACGGCTCAAACCTACCGTATACGGGTGGGATTAAACCGTATACGGTTCAAACGAACCGTATCATGGCTCGCGCGACCCGTATATCCTTAAATCTTGCATCTTGATACGGTTCGCGCAATACGGGTCGATTTTGTGAAGGTCAAATACGGTTCGGATGGTCAAAATACGGTTTGGGAACTTGCCTATAAATACCAACCTCCTCATTCAACCAAATCATCCTAATCTACTCAATAATACTTTCAATTAGGTGTTTCTCTCTCTAAGCCTCCTCTCTCTAGATTAGGAATTAATTACTACTAGTTTAGTAATTAATTAGAGAGGGTACGTGAAGAAGAATTGTGATACGTTTGGAATATGCTAGGAGTCCAACTCTTGTAATTTCAAGCCTCTTACGAACTCGTTATAATCTACGGTTATTTCTATCATTTATCTATCTTAATTACAATGTTTAATATTATTGTTATTGTGCTAGAAGTTACTTTGTGTGTTTGTTATGATGTAGTTAGTTAATTAATTATGGGATAATGTTACGCTGTTTATTCGGAAACGTAGTGTTTTAATTATGCTTTCTATTTATGATTTTAAAAACCTAAATACGAATATCGCCTTTCCACCAACGAACGTGATTACACCCTTGATATTAAGGCTTCGCGAACCTTAATACAAGGTAATAAATTATCTGTGTTTTGGTTTAATTACAACGCTATGTAATCATCGTAGAAGTACATCGTGAATTACTATGGAAACACTACAAGTGCAATACATTGTTATTACTATGGAAAATACCATGAAAGGCATCGTGAAGTACTTAAGTTATAAAATAACTACGGTTAGATTACGACACGATGTGTTCACCGGAATAGTACATCGTAAAGATTGCTATTGAACCGTCAATAGTGTATAGTAACTACTATGGAAAGTACTGTGAACCAACATCATGAAGTACTCAAAGCAATGGAACAACTAATTAATAGTTGATTCACATTGTCAACAACCCTAGGGCGTTTTCTAAACATGGTCTGAACTTGAATCTACGGAAATACCGACAATATAGTACTTAGCCAAAAGTTTAAGGATTCATTGGTATATTTTGGAAAGATTGTTTTACAACATAAATATATCTGTTATATGTGCTAAAATACAAACTCATTTTATAAATCTAAAACGAAAGATCAAAGAATCAACAAGCATTCTACTTTTATCGTCTTTCACATTTAGATTTTACAAAGGCTACGAAAGAAAATTAAAACACCAGATCCCAAGGTTATATTGATTGTTATGCGGTGTAAGAACGATCGGATTATAAAATGGGTTCTTGCTACTTTATTCATTCACCCAGGAATGTTTATATTCCAAGAAGGGTTATTGTTCCCGTAATTGGGCAATGTTGAGAGTTGAGCAATATCTTTATGATCAGAATCATTACGGTCGAATTCCTGGTGACATGCTACTTGATTAGTAGGGAATTTCGTGTCTACACTAGCAACACTCAATATAACCAAATAAATAGTATCTGATAAACGTTTCTGTTAAACAGAACTTTAAACGCATTATCCCATAATATAACTAACGAAATCATAGCAAACACCGCTCCTTTATTATCTGCATTTACCTTTATTTTATTCGCTTTGCTTTAGTTTAATTAAAAACCAAAAACTTTCTCCTCTTTTGATAAACCCCTCACTAGTTAGAATACATTCGCCTGTAACATCTCAGTTTCAATTCAGTTAGTATGTTAGAACGACACCTAGATCATACTTTCCACTTACTAGCCCTAGTACGTTATTAGTAGTTTAGGTTTCCCAACAATATAAATATTAAAACTTCACCCCACATCTGATTCGCGCTCGACGATCGGTCATCGTCCGGTGACGACGACAAGACCGCGACGACTGAAATAAAACCGACCGTTGGGTGCGCATCAAGTTTTTGACGCCGCTGTCGGGGACTAACTATACGATTTAGGGGTGGCCAGTTGAATTTTCTTTCTAGTGAACCCTTAGGATAGTTATCTATAATATAAAAATTAAAATTAAAATATATAAAAAAGAAAAATATTATTATTAAAATATACATAAATATAAATATATATATATATATTACTTGTTTTTGTTTTTGTCTTTGTTCTTCTATTTGTTTCGTTTTTGTTTTTCTTTTTCAGTTGATGACCCAATCCTCCGGATCAGTACCTATCAATCTATTTCCTGATCCTGAATCAATCATTCGCACCATTCGATGAGAGAAACGATCATCTGCCCAGCAAGTAGCAATGGCCGAACGCAGTACTCTCGCCGATAGCACCAAACCATCTATTGAAGGACGAGGAGGACCGATACTTTACCCCGAGATTCAAGGAAAATCATTTGAACTCAAACACCACATAGTGCAGCTGATCCAGAATCACTGCCAATTTCACGGCTTACCAAATGATGATCCTAACGCTCATCTCGATAAGTTCATCTCCTTGTCAAACTCTTACAGGCAAAACCGGGTCGATTAGGACATAACCCGTCTGCATTTATTCCCTTACTCCCTCACTCACCATGCACAAACCTGGTTTGAAGGATTAGAGACTCACTATATCACTTCATGGGAGGAAATGGCCACTAAGTTTTTAACTAAGTACTTTCCTTTAGCCAGGCAAAGCAAACTCAAGAATGACATCTTAAACTTCCGACAGTTTACTGATGAATCACTCTACGGTGCGTTGGAGCATTATAAGGGTCTGCTCAAGAAATGCCCTAACCACCAAATCGATCTAAAACACCGCCTATATACATTCTATAATGGCCTTACATCCAACAACCGTAGAACGATCGATGCGGCAATATAAGGGAATCTCTCGAAGCATACCGCTGAAGAAGCATGGGAAATATTAGAAAACATGACGATGCATCATCACGACTGGAATAGTGATGACTACTCCTCATCGTCAGCATCAACCGCTGCCAATCGTGTTCACACTGAGGCTATCAAATCCCTCAGCGAACAGATGGAAGCCCTGGCGAGGCAAATCAGAGAATTGAAGAAGCAACCTCAGCAAGTCCACCAAGTTCAAGCCTGCTCAAACTGCACCAACCCACATCCTACGGAGGACTACCAGGTTTACTACGCTCAATTCCCTGCTCACCCATAAAACTAACCCTCTGGATTTACCCACAACACACCAAACCAATCCAGAGGTGTCCAATACCCACCTAGGAACAACTTCCAACCTAGGTACTCACCAAGATACCCGATCTACCCTCAACAACCTCAGATTCCATATAATCAACAACTTCCACTCACTGGACCAACGTCAGATAACACCCAATCTGCCGAATCAAGTGCTAAGACCAACACTCCAGTCACTGGCTTGGAAGACATTCTCGCCCAGTTCATGCAAGGTCAATACCAAGTGAACCAAAAGACCACAGCCAGACAAGATCAAACTGATCTCTTTATGAGAAATCAACTTGCTTTACTCAAGAGTCTCGAGACCCAAATAGGCCAATTGGAACAAAAACTCGACTCTAGACCCGGGGGTAGTTTGCCTAGTAATACTGTCCATAACCCACATATAGAGGAAGCGAAGAAATTGGACACACAAGACCCCAAGGAGGCACCGAGCCAAACTTCACTTCCCCCGCCGGTGGAGGAACAACCTGCATTTACCACAACTACAGCCACAGAGTCTATGCCCACACCGCATAACGAGGTACGCATTCCTTTCCCAAGACGTCTCAAGGACCGTGCCTACAAAATCTCCTCTTTTTGACTAGACGGAAAATTCCTTGATACCATGTCTCGAGTTCCTAGTCGTAACAAATACATTAGGAAACTCCTTTCAACCAAGGCTAAAATTCCCGAAGTCCACAATCTCCCTCTTAATATTGAATGCTCAGCTCTTGTCAAAAATGACCTTCCGGAAAAACTAGGAGATACGGGACGGTTTACCTTCCCATGTACTATATATCAGTCTAGTACTATTCACGCTTTAGCAGATCTAGGAGCAAGCATCAACCTCATGCCCTACTCTTTGTTCAAAAGATTAGAGTTAGAAAACCTTAAACCAACAAAAATTACGATCCAGCTAGCCGACCAATCCATCATATATCCCAAGGGAATAGTTGAGAACGTCATGGTTAAGGTTGATAGGTTCTTGTACCCTACATACTTTGTAGTAATGGAAATCAACGAAGATATCACCACCCCTATAGTCCTAGGAAGGCCATTTATGAACACAACAAGGACCGTCATCGACGTCTACAATCAAACTATAGTCCTACGTTCACATGGTGGGACCGTCACTTTTAGGATAAACGATCCTGATTGTGACTCAGTCGAACAAGCAGAAATGTATGCTATCTCCATCGGAAGAGTCACATCTCACGATGATACTTCGGACTACATGCCTGATTTCGAGATGACGGAAATACTAGCTGTCTTCATCTCCGACACAGAAGAAGAGCCAGAGGAAGAAATGGAAGAGAATGAAAAGGAAGAATCTGAACCAGAAGAGGATGAAGAAATGGAATCAGAGGAAGAAGAGGAAGATCCATCTGAGCATTCCGAAAAAATCTGTCAAATGAAGAGATCATGCAAATCGAGAATACTGGGATCTCTTTAGTAGACAGTGAACCTGAGGAAGGTCTAGCAAGAACTCCACACAACAGATTCCTTGATAACGCTTATATCAACACTATGGAATGTTTAATCGAAACCATCACAAAACACGATTAAACCTCTTTCATACCCTCGATTCCGTGTTCTAGAGAGACTCGAAGAAGATCTCAAGGGATCTACTATCGACCGGGAGACAAAAGAGAGACTCATGAAGAAGATCTCCGAGTTCAAAGCAAAACGCCCAAAAGGACCGCAGCCACCAAGAAGATCTCCGACCCCTAATATCTTTCAACCACATTTTGAAACGGGAAGTACATCTGGAGCTGACGAGCCAAAGGATATAGAGATCGACACTTCACAGCCACTCTCAGACGAACGCACATCACAGGATACTAAAGAACTTGAGCAGCTATCTGATGCAGTCACATTTCTTGACTCACGAGATGCTGACACCACTACCACAGATAGTGACTCCGACGATGACAACTACATCAACATTCCTGTTGATTCTCGTTCCCTGCCTACTCCAGTTTCACCAGAACCACCGGAATCACCGGTATCATCATCCGACTATGCCTATGTCCCCATTATTTCTCATTATCAAGAAATAATTGAATTGGTGGACGATAACGATGATGACTACCAGATCATCATAGTGGCTATTCAAGAATCTGCCATTGAGTTCACACCCCCACAAAAAGAGCAAAGAGCAACCATTGAGTCAGAACACGCTGCATATCTCACCAGCAATGATACTGGAGATCTCCAAGCCCTCAAGGATTGCATTCAAACCTTCGTAACTACAATCTAAAGGCACATCCAGGGAGAAAGTCAGAACGTTGAAGATCCGTTCACCCAGTCTGTGAACGATACTCAGAATCATTACGGTCGAATTCCTAGTGACATGCTAATCGATTAGTAGGGAATTTCGTGTCTACACTAGCAACACTCAATATAACCAAATAAATAGTATCTGATAAACGTTTCTGTTAAACAGAACTTTAAACGCATTATCCCATAATATAACTAACGAAATCATAACAAACACCGCTCCTTTATTATCTGCATTTACATTTATTTTATTCGCTTTGCTTTAGTTTAATTAAAAATCAAAAAGTTTCTCCTCTTTTGATAAACCCCTCACTAGTTAGAATACATTCGCCTGTAACATCTCAGTTTCAATTCAGTTAGTGTGTTAGAACGACACCTAGATCATACTTTCCACTTACTAGCCCTAGTACGTAGTTAGTAGTTTAGGCTTCCCAGCAATATAAATATTAAAACTTCACCCCACATCTGATTCGTGCTCAACGATCGGTCATCGTCTGGTGACGGCAACAACGCCGCGACGACTGAAATAAAACCGACCGTTGGGTGCGCATCAATCATCAACGGGCTTATCCCAAATCTCCCGGCCGTTGACCCAGTTGTACATCTTGTTTCTGTTGACAAGAAGATTTTTGGTCATTGCCTAAGTCACAGCAGTCGTCGTGTTATTGCTGACAGGCCTTAGGCAGTACGTTTGTTTGGGGCAATTATTGATGAACATTATGAGGCCCCACCTAATAATGGGTAGTGGGAGAAGAAGAGAATGTTGTTGAGTCACCTCCTTAGGCTCAGGCTGATATTCCAGCACCACCTGAAGTGGCAGCTGTAGCTCAACACGAGGTAGTTGAGGAAATCTTGCACCAGATAGAGCACCCCGCCGAGCGCGAGCGCGTTGTTGCTGATATTGCTGAATCTATAGTGCGAGATGTGCTATAGGGTGGTGCCAGCTCAAGTGTCGCGGCCACTAGTTTACGGCCCGACTTTGATGATATTTTTCGAGAGATTGATACATATCTCGCCGAGGGTGATGCAAGGTTTCCGCCTGCTGATGAGGCTGGAAAGAGCACGGCCCGGGATTCTGAGGAAACCGAGACTGACTCAGATGATGATGATGATGATGAGGACCGTCCCACTTTAAGGGTTTAAGGGTCAAAAGTTATTATGATTAAACCCGGGGCGGACTCGGAAAAAGATTAAGGGAGATGATGATGAGGACTCTAGAAATGGAAGATTTATCATGAGGGCTCGTAAGAGATAACTCCCTACAGGAGTGGTTATAGAAGAAGGTGGTGAACTTCCACAAACCATAACTCCCACACCACCGCCTTTCGCTACATCTACCGTCCAACCACCAATCACCACACAAACAACTCCAGAAATCCCTATTCCAGAACCTCCTACCACTTCAACTCAGACACCGCCACCAGTTACCACTCCACCTCCAACTCAATCGACACCGTCCGTCACCAACCCGGCTGCTAGCCTCTCTGATCCGGATAAATTTACCTATCTTGAAGGCCGGATCACGAGCTTATCCGATATGGTATCCTCCTTGACTGCTGTTGTTGCGAGTCAAGAGATCGGTGCCAAGAACCTAACGGATCTCAATCAACGATTAGTGGAGCGACATGAAAAATTAGAAGAGATTGTTCATGACAATGAGATCCTCCTCTATCGGTTGAAGCGCAAGGTAGCTCAGGGGTGATGACCGGATGCAAGGAGGATGAGTTGAGAATGAAGAGGGATGAAGACTGAGACGATGATCCCAATACACCAAAAGAAGGTGAGCTTCCTAGCTCTTCAACTGGAAGGCTAGTGCCACAAGCTCAGTGGGAGTCTAGTCAGAAGGAAGGAGCGAGTGGAACAGTCCAAACTCCAGTAAATCTAACTGAGTCTGACACTATTAAACCGTTGCTCGGATTAGACGACTTTGATAGCGATGTGTCAGATCTAGAGGAATGAGAGATCCTCAGTACAGACGTTGCAGATTGGAAGTCAAACGAGGAGATTGTTCAAGATAAAGATGTTGATGCTAATGAACACGTCGTGACGAAGCAACCTGTCACTGAAGTGATATTTGAGAATGAAGCTGGTGAGAATGTGATAGATCGCAAGGAACTAGAGTTTGAGAATGATGAAGTTCTTGATGATGAATCAAATGCTGAAATAGAACCGTCCAGAGCTGAATTGAAAATGTTGTGGTTTAAGAAGACAAAAAAGGAACCAGAGATTAAGTATAGGGGTGATATCAGGGTCAAAGGATTGGGCGAGCTGAATCAAGGAATCATAAGTTGGTTCTATGACAGTGAACTCAAACTATTCATAATTAAGAGATATGATGGGATTCAGTATCTGAGGAACAAACTGAAGGTGTTTACCTCGTTGCCGAAGATAGAGATATGATGGGATTCAGTATCTGGATAGACTTGGTGAATCTTGGAAATGATCCTTACGCTCAGACTTTGGAGAGAATCATTAAGCATGAAGGAAGATCAAACAAGTTCGTTGATTTGAAGCCAAGGGCAGGAAGAAGAGTTCCTGATTTGACAAGGATTGATCCCACTACAAACAAGCCATGGATGAAGATGGTTTATAAACCGGTCAAGTTCTTGAAGAGGGTTCCATTAAAGAAAATGCCACAGGACGTTCTAGCAAACCTTAAATGGTGGTATGTTGATAGTGAAACTGCCGAGACAGTAATAGAGGACATTGAAGGGAATGTGTTGTTGAGGGTGTACAACAGTTTACACTTGGTAAACTTGTCTAAAGATGATCTGATGAAGCTGCATGTCAACAAGATTCTCTACAGAGATAATTGGAGACACGAGGGCCGAAGATATCAAAAAGTTGTCAAGGTGTGTGTAGAGAAAGGAATTTGGGTTGGAAGTCATCAGAGCTAATCAGAAGACGAAGAAAAGACTGAAGACTAATAGAGCTATTGTCAAGGGGGAGTCTGTTGGTACATGTTGAGACAACAACTTCTATTGTGTAATAGTTTTAGTTTTGTAATTTGTCTTTGATATTAATAAATGAATATTTTGTCTTATGTTATTTATTAATGTATGAAATAATATTTAAGTTATGTTTTGTGTAGGTTCGTACGAACCTACAGGTTCGTACAAACCTAAGTCAGGTACGAACTTAAAGGTAAGTTCATACGAACTTAAAAGCTGCTAAGTTCGTACGAACTTAGCTGCTTATAAATACAAAGTTCGAAAATATTATTTCCAAGCTTCTACGAACTGAGTTATCAGCTAACTAAGTTCGAATATTGAGTCCTAGTTCGAATACGTACGAAGTAAGGATTTCTTAGTGATATAAATGTGTTTTAAACACTTGTATCGTTTCTTAGAGTATTCCGCACTCTAACAAGCATTGTTACCCCGTTGGATCCGTTCAAGGGGAGCCTATATCCTTTTGCTTCATCTATCTCAACTAAAACTCTGGCATACCCTGCTTTGCTTTTACCATGGTGACACATATTTGTAGTCATGTTATCCATCACTAAAGGCTTGCGCAACCTATTATCTAAGGTGCTAATACCTTTTAGGCTCTAGTGGAACATTTGTTAGCTTAATCCTTATAGGTAACTTACTTGGATAAGCTTTTTCAATATCAACCTCAGGGTCCCAGTTCTGCGCTACCAGCGGTTTACAATTCACCATCCAAAGACTTTTTTCAATCACTTTGTTCATTCCTATATAACTGTTTTCAATCACTTTATCCATAATGATATCCTTTAGACCAAATTTTCCCCATATTCTTTTGAAATCATATTGTACAACAGCATATGACACGTTACATCCTACAAAGTACCCCTAACTAAATCCTCTTCAAAAATCACAATTTATTTCCATCCTTACTAACTTGAGGAGGAATATCACATAAATTCCTATCTAGCTCAGAAGTATTGCTAATAACAACATTAGCATATGAAATTTTGTTACTAACATCCTTATCTTTTGCAGTTATTTTCTCATTTTCCACAATATTATCAACAGTAAGATCTATATTACTTTTATCATCAACTATACCTATATTATCAACATCAGTAGTAATAGGAGTATTACTTACTGATTGCACCTCAAACGGTCAGTTTATCGCGGCGTGTCGTCGTGGGTTATAGTTATTGTGGGACGGTGACAGGTTGAGAGAATCAGTGGTTTATATTTATAATTAGTTGGGGCTTAAATGATATGTACTACCTACTTGTTAGTAAGTGGTAAGTATAACCTAAGGTCGTTCTTAAAATCGCAAAAAAATGGAACGACGGTGATGCTTTAGAGGGGATAATTCTTTCAGAAGGGTATTAAAGTATGTAAGTCTCTAGATCTTGGTTAGCGATAACGGATTATCTTTTAGGTATTGAGGTGCGGAATCCCTCAATACTTAAGGTTTATTGCTTATATAACTTTGCAATTAATTAACAAGCTTCGTTTTGATATTAACTAGTGTTAAACAATCAAAACCGAGCCTATTCAATAAATGCTTTTATATCTGCACAGATTTCGAGGAGAGAATACTTAAAATATTTGGTGTGTGTATTTCTGGCACGGATTTCTAGATATCTGTAATAATGAGCAGCATTAAGATATTTATATCTGGTTCAACTCGCAGGCCATGGGCTTTGCGAGTTGACTCAACTCGCAGCCCATGGGCCTGCAAGTCCAGATGATTGCGAGCCCAGATCTCAACTCGCAGGTAAGACCTGCGAGTCCAGATATCAGCGAGCCCAGATCTCAACTCGCAGCTGAGAGCTGCGAGTCCAGATATCAGCGAGCCCAGATCTCAACTCGCAGCTGAGAGCTGCGAGTCCAGATAGTTGCGAGATGAGATCTCAACTCGCAGGTCAAACCTGCGAGTTGACTTCTCAATTCGCGAATTTTGACTTTAACTTGAAATCGATACTTGTTCAATAACATTTAACAAATAATAATAACAAGTTAATATCATATATTTACGAGTCTAAACCAATTTATACAAGTTTGACAATAAATACACTAGTCCTATTACAAGCTAGATCTGTTGTCACAATAATATGTCCCAACAGACTCCCCCTTGACAATAGCTCTAGCGTCGTTATCTTCAACTTTGTCCTTGGTCTTCACTTGTAAATTCTACTGCCCATATGAATCTTCATTCTAACACAAGTCTTCACCATTAATTGATAATCTCTTGCAAGATCACCCCATGCTTCAGTCGTCAGGATCCTATTTTCGTTTAACTTCAATAGGTCCTTCTTCGACAGATTCATCAGGTGTCGATGGTCATAGACTGTCAGAATTACTCTTTCTCCTCCTTCAACTTCATCATCAGCTTCAACCATGACAGCTTCACCAGTCTCAGAATCCACGTGCCAATTCAGAAGATTTCCCAGAATATTCTGTGGCATAGGTTTTAGTGGTATCTGCTGTATGCACTTGACAGCTGGATAAGTTTTCTTCCTTAATCTTCGGCCAGTTCTCTGACTTCGTTCCTTTAATTTGATCGTCTTTCCGACTCTTGGCTTAATCTTTTCAAACTTCATTGATCTACCCTCAGTCCGAATGATTCTCTCAACATACGTTGCGTAGGGATCATTACTGGGATTTATCAGTTCTAAGCGTGCCAAGTCTCGAATTTCAAATCGAGGAAGCGAACTGAATACTTTAAGCTTCTTATCAAAATATTGAACTCCGTCAAACCTTTTGATAGCGAAAAGTTTCAAGTCAGAATCAAAATACCAGCCGATGATCCCCTTTCTTGGTACTTTCTTTCCAGTGATATCTATCTCAGACATTCCAATCTTCTGCTTTCTCCTCTTTAGAGGTCTAAACATGGAATTGTTTCTGAGTCTTTCAGGAAGTTCATCTTCTGATTCAGAACTGGTTGATTCAACTAGATTTTCATCTAAATCGACAACCCTTTCTCCATCTTCTTCCTGGATGACCACTTTAGTTGTAGATGGACTCACGATATGTTCATCGATGTCTGCATCGAGATCTACATCATCGTCTATCCCCTCATCAATACTGAAAGTCCAATCTTCAGGAGGCACAAACTCTCCTTCTTCCAAGTCATAGTCAATGTCCTCATCAATTTCTTCTGGCATATCGCCTTCAGAATCAGATAAGTCCAACATTTCTAGACCTATAGAAGTATACACAATCATATATTAATATCATAAATCCTTTTATTGATTTCCCTGAATCAATCTAAAGATTTTCTTATTAATCCCCTTGTGTATTTAACATATATTATATACACTTATTCAAATCTTTCATCGATTATCATAATCAATCTAAAATTTGAATAAGTCTTATAATATACGAACATCATATATCATATGATCTTATAACTCTTTTATCGATCATAGTCAATCTAGAATTACAAAAGACTTATAATATACAAACATTCAAAATTATAACATTTAAACATTAATGTTTTTATACATTCAAGTTCAAACATCTTAATTACAGAATTATATTACAAAATAGTTCAAAGTTACAATGTATTAATATTTACAGTCAGTCTATATTAATACAAGTGTCACCTTCTTCAGCTCCACCCTTTGCAGTACCAGCACCAGCTCCACTACCACTTGCTTCAGCAGACTCCCCCTGAAATGTAGTCTGCTGACCAGTCGTTGAAGGACCAGCCAGCTCACTTTCTTTTCCAGCTGCGGGATCATCGTCTTCATCATTCTTATTCTTCTTCGCCAGCTCATCTTCCTTGCAGGACTCTTGATATATCAATACCTCCCCTTGAGATGGCTTGTCCTTCAGAAGGCTGATGACCAGGCGATCAAGTCTATCAATTTGCCTCTGCTTGTCAGCTACATCATCTATCAGATTGTTATTCGTCTTGATGAGCAGTGAATAGGCATCATTCTGATTAGTCATGTTATCAGACATAGACAGCATTTGAGAAATCAAGAATTTGACGGTTTCTTCCAACTCTCGAACTCTGGACTCTAAGCTATTAATATGATCAGAATCAGTCGCAGAGGAGGTGGATGGAGCAGCAGTAGTGGTGGTTGGTGGCGTGGGAGCAGGCGGTTGCATTTTCTTGGCTATCTCGGTAGCAACATCGGTTAATAGACGCGCTGCGACCCTGCTAGATTTGGTGGTTGGGTGCGAAGACGGGCGAACCAAAGCAGCAATCATTTCAGCCTCTGAGGGCGTAGAACTTGATTGTAGATGAGCTGCAGAGGTTGAAGCTGTTTGTCTGAGCAGCTTGCGAGGTCGAGTAATAAGCACCTCCTCCTCTTCATCTTCATCCTCATCTTCTTCGACAAGAACAAAATCAGGATCCTGATCAACGGCTTTTCTTTTTAACTTCAATGCCGGATCCATAATCAATTTTGATCCTTGACGAATCATCCCTTCAGGGATACCGGAGACAAACCCTGGTGGTCCAGTCTCATCATCATCATCATCAGACCCAGATTCAGAAGCAGAAGCAGCTTCTCCATCTCTGCCCGATGGCCCAACAGCATCAGGTGCCTCTGTGGATGGTTCTTCAAACCTTGGTGTTTCAGCAACATACTGATCCACATCTTGCATGATGGGATCATTGGCATCATCAATATCAGCCAGTACTTGTTGCACCACTTCGGCTGCAACATCAGCATTAACTTGTGGCTCTTGCTGATTTGCCTGATTTAGAACCTCCTCAATCAGTTCTTGTGGCTCAGAAGCACCCTCGTCCACATCAACATCTAGCCAACCATGATTTGGTGGCGCCACATACGTTGGATTAATCAAAAATCCAAACAACTCTGTCAGCTGTGGTTGCATCTCGAATCTGCGAGAGGTTTGCATAAACATCGCATTATATGCCCGTAAACCAATGGTATCAACCTTCAGATCCGCTTGAAAAGCCGGCAGATCAGGGATAGAGGCCCTAATAATCAGCATACAAAATCGAGGATAAATCATAAACTGCGATCTAACTCCCCCCAAAATTTGGCGTACAATCTCCCCAAAGATGTAATCTGAAAAGCTGTATGGTTTGTTATAAACCAGTGACAGTAAAGCAGATAGGAGAGAAGAGCTCAACTCATCGTATCCTCCCTTCTTCGGTCCAAAGATAGTTACAAGG
The DNA here is from genome assembly GCA_963921325.1 of Logfia minima. NCBI lineage: Eukaryota > Viridiplantae > Streptophyta > Magnoliopsida > Asterales > Asteraceae > Logfia > Logfia minima. Next base: position 23,134,383 of record OY992770.1, read on the forward strand.
ACATGCCATAAAAACCTCCACTCACCAAAAACGAGCGCCTTCAAGAACTGACGCCCTCTCTTGGGTCCAACATACCCCATACGTCCTAGAGCTCCCTCAATAAAATCCAAAGAAAACTCTGTCGGTCCATCTTCCTGCTCTACAGTGCCTAACTGTAATATGTTTCGCAGATCTGAGGCAGAGAAGATAACCGGGTGGTCATTAATCCTTGTCTGGATGACCGGAGGATTCACAGATGTGTCATATACTATATTAGCCCAGAACTGGGTAAGTATATCATGTGAAAGAGCAGGTGACTCTGTAATGGCGTACTGTATCCTTGATCGACTCAGAAAAGTAAGAATCTGAGCGACCCTGGATGCACCTCGTGCATTGACATCCAAATCAACAAGCACGTTGTGATGAGCAACAAATAGTCGAGCCATATCTGTAATATTACAAATCACACAAATGTTAGACAATGTGTTTAACCAATATTGATAAACTTATATGATCTACAACTCATAATTGAACTATTAAGTCGTCAAACTTAATTATCAATTATAGTGGTTCAACATATACTAAATCAATAAGTCTAACTTTCAAATTAACCTGCTACACAAATATATTACTTATTACGGAAAGTCATAAGTCTTATATATAAAGTATACGGTTTTACGTGTTTACATTTAAGTCGACACGTCTCACCGAAGACTATTTTAATTTATAAACGCTCAATTAGTTAACTAATCGAGAGATCGTAAATTAAAATTAGAAATCAAAAGTTTCAAAAAGTCAACTCGCTAGTTCAACTCGCAGTCAACAAGTCAACTCGCAAGTTTCAACTCGCAAGTTTCAACTCGCAAGTTCAACTCGCTGGTCAACAAGTCAACTCGCAAGTTTCAACTCGCTGGTCAACAATTCAACTCGCAAGTTTCAACTCGCTGGTCAAGTCAACTCGCAAGTTTCAACTCGCTGGTCAACAAGTCAACTCGCTGGTTTCAACTCGCAAGTTTCAACTCGCTGGTCAAGTCAACTCGCAAGTTTCAACTCGCTGGTCAACAAGTCAACTCGCTGGTCAACAAGTCAACTCGCAAGTTTCAACTCGCTGGTCAAGTCAACTCGCTGGTCAACAAGTCAACTCGCAAGTTTCAACTCGCTGGTCAAGTCAACTCGCAAGTTTCAACTCGCTGGTCAACTTGCAGAGTGGACTCGCAGGAGCGGGCTGCGAGTTGAGTCTGGATCTCAACTCGCAGCAAGAACTGTCAAGATGACATCATTTAATTTTTCAATTTTAGCAAATTTTACCATGATCAGCCGATTGCATCCTGTTTAATATGCTTCGATTAACATAAACCCTAAGGTTTCTTGTCCATTTAAGCACTGTTAAGGATTTTAGTAATTTAAAAATCAAAAACCCTCATTTTAATAAAAATGTCGATTGTGGATTAAATACGCGGTGGAATTAGATGATTTATACCTCAATAGATTCGCAAGCTAAAAGTGAATAAAGTGTATGAGGTCAAAGATTCAATATCCAACCGAAATTTCGAAAATGAGATGGAAATAGTGTTTCGGCTCGCAATGTGTGTGGGTTCGCAAGATCAAGTTTGGATTCGCAAGTGTGTGTAAAACTGAACTCGCAGTCCCCTTTTATACCCTTTGAACTCGGCTCGCAGAACTCAACTCGCAGAGTTGAGTTCAACCCGCAACACTGTTCTGGATTCGCAAGTTTTGTCTAAAAAATACATTTTAATTACAAAACGTTATTTTTAAGTCCAAGTCGCGTACAAGTCTAAAATCTGAGGATCTTTCACTTGTTTTTCTTATGGAATAGCGAACAAGTCTAAAATAAAATATTTTTCACTTGTCATTTTTAGAAAAATGCGCACAAGTCTAAAATAAGGTATTTTTCACTTGTGAGACTTAGGAAATCGTGCACAAGTCTAAAATCTGAGGATCTTTCACTTGTGATGCAATAATACGAACAATAGAAACATAAGAAAAATAAAATAAAGAGAAATAAGATAAAATGAAATAAATAAAAGTTCAATGATTCATAATAAACATTGGTATCAAGTACCCTTGTATTAATGAAACACTTTGACTAAAATAAAATTACAATAAAATAAAGTAAAATAGATCCTAATCGAGGGCATTAAGAAATTATCGACAGTGGGATCATATTAGAAAGAAACAGCTGAACCAAATGATGAGTAAAAAATCTAAGAAGATTGTTAGTATGCAAACCTTATGAAATTCACAATAAGTTACATAAGAACTCACAACTTAACCATTTATCAACTTACATTTATAAGAGTATAACTTGGTTACCTATTTCCACAAAATATAATATTCATGTCAAAATGAAGTGATTTAAATATTATAGACAGTTCAAGATGATTACTGGTATTATAATCCATATAAACAAAGTCTATACTGATTTCCGAGCAAACCTTTTATTGTTTGTATGTGTATTACCAAATGTGATTCAAAAATGACATACTGAGAAATTTAGTAAAACACATAACACTGTATCTTTCACTTTGCAAGATAGAGGTCACTAAATGATGTTCTTTTCGAAACATATGACATACCCTTGAGTAAATGTGACAAATATCAAACTCGTTTTGTAGATACTAGTGGTTCTAGTTCTGTACTTAGTACAACAGAAGATCCCTTAGTGTAGACAAACCAAGCTTGAAACTATTGGCAAAACTAAAGGAGTCAGGTCTGTACTTAGTACAATAGAGACACCAGTAATTTCACTAACAGCCATAATTCTTATTATTTGTCTTGACATATTTTCATAGATTCTTGATAACAGTGTATGGTCAGACTATCTTTCATCAATTAAGACTTATGTCATACGTCATATAGTAAATCACACGAGATAACACACAGAAGATTTATAGCTTATTATATGCTCAGAAATCAAAGCAGACATTGCCTACCAGTACATCATATAATGAAGCTATCTAGATCTAAAGTTTTTCAAGTAGATTATATCGTGTGGAGAGAGGAGTATACTAAAATAAAGATAAGTGAAGGCCTGGTTTTAAAGATGTAAAGTTCATGTAACAAATTTGAATCTACTAACACATCTAACTTAAGACTTTTACCTACATTTATTAAGCCGATTCCTCTAATTTACTATCATTTCCCAGTTGATAAAGACGTAACCTTTATCGGAGGCGATTCCCCAACGGTAACAAGCAAATGAATGCCATACGCCTAACCCCTTTTCTCCTTTTTTTTTTATTTTTTAAAAATGGCATAAACTAATAAATAAGACCAGCTAATTATTACAAAATAACTCTATGGAAGACTAATCCTCTGGATTTCTCATTCCATTTAGTTGCACCAATTTCTCGAATCGAGCTCTGTCGAACGCTTTGGTGTATAAGTCTGCTAAATTATCCACAGATGGAACCTTAGCTAACTTTATCAGGTTTTTCTCAGCACAGTCTCTAATAAAGTGATGTCGAATATCAATATGTTTAGTTTTACTGTGCTTGACTGGATTATTGGTTATTGAGATCGTTGATTCATTATCAATCATCATAGGCGTATTTGTTATATTCAGCCCATAATCAAGCAATTGCTGTTGTATCCACAGAACTTGGGAACAACAGCTGCCAGCTGCAACATACTCAGCTTCACATGTTGAAATGGCTACTGAGGTTTGCTTCTTGCATTGCCAAGAGACCAGTCTACCTCCTAGGAATTGACATCCACCGGTTGTAGACTTTCTATTCTGATTGCATCCTCCGTAATCAGAATCAGTGTAAGCCACAAAATCTAAGTCTCCATCAGTCGGATACCAAAGTCCCAGCTTCGGTTTCCCTTTGAGGTAACGAAGAATCCGTTTTACTGCTTGCATGTGAGATTCTTTAGGAGTAGCTTGATATCTTGCGCAGACACATACTGCAAACATTATATCAGGCCTTGATGCTGTAAGATACATTAGTGATCCAATCATGGCCCTGTAAAGAGTAGGATCCACGTCTCTATCACTCGATGTATCTGGACCAATACCATGGGCTTCCGGAATAGGAGTATGAAAAATTCTTGATTCTTCCATCTTGAATCGTTCTAGAAGCTCATTAGTATACTTAGTCTGATGAATGAAATATCCATCTTTCTTTTGATCGACTTGCAATCCTAAGAAAAATGTCAATTCACCCATTGCTGACATCTCAAACTTGTTCTTCATAACCTTTTCAAATTTACTACACATCCTTTCGTCAGATGACCCAAAGATGATATCGTCAACATATACTTGAACAAGTAGAAAGTCTCTTCTTTTCCATTTCACAAAGAGTGTACTGTCAATTCTTCCTCTTGTGAATCCATTCTCAAGAAGATAAGTGGACAGTGTCTCATACCACGCTCTCGGAGCTTGATGTAATCCATAAAGAGCCTTATCGAGACGATATACTCTATCTGGATACTTTGGATCAGTAAATCCCGGTGGTTGAGAAACATACACCGTTTCTTTGACTTTGCCATACAAGAAGGCACTTTTAACATCCAGCTGAAATACTTTTATTTTCTTTGAGGCTGCAAATGCTAAAAATAACCTAATTGCTTCAAGCCTAGCCACAGGCGCAAACACTTCATTGTAATCAATCCCCTCTTGTTGATTAAAACCTTGGACAACTAGACGAGCTTTATTGCGAATTACGATTCCTCGATCGTCTTTCTTGCACTTAAATACCCATCTAGTTCCAATTGGATATTCTCCAGCAGGTAGGTCAACCAACTCCCAAACTTGCAATTTTGTGAACTGAGACAGTTCTTCCTGCATTGCCTCAACCCACGAATTTTCCTTCAAAGCTATCTGAACATTCTTAGGTTCAATTTGTGAGATAAAGCATGAATATAGACATAGATTTGAAATCCCTGTCTCGTTCATTTCAGCATACAAGCTTGAATGAGTGGATGTACTAGCTTTAGATTGATTTCGAGTCAGAACAGGAGAATTTGGATCACCGATGATATTATCAATTGGATGAATCCTATTAATTCTTGTTGAAGTAACAGGTTCAACTGGAATATCATCCTGTAAGTTGGCACCAATTTCCTCCAAAGGTGGTATACCTTCATTAGTAGTTGATATCCTTAATTGTCTCAGAGGAGTAAGAACATCATCCATAATCCTTTGAGAAGCAATTTCAGGATCTTCACTCTCTAGAGGTATATCATCTTGAGGTAGTTGTGACTCGATAGGGGGGACATCATCAGTATCGACAATATTCCTAGCATCAGACGTTTGAGCACTCGATGTTGGAGAAGGAGTGGGATCCTCATCTCCCGACAATAAATGCTCAGGAATGTCTGAGTTACTGACATAGTCACTGATAGGGACTTTAAATGACTTGAAAAGATCTGAATAGTCAAACTGCCAATCCAATCCCTTATGTGAGTCATGTGTATAGCTCGTAACTTCGATGTTATAAACTATTTCAACACGTCCCGAATTTTTATTGAAGGCCCTTTTGTTTGGTGAGTTAGGCATGTAACCTAGGAAGTATCCTTCGTCAGCCTTTTCACCAAATTTAGGTTGATGACTCGTTTTCAACAACGTACATGAAACTCCAAAGGGTTCAAACCCTTTTAAGTTCGGTTTCTTTTTGTTCAAAAGCTCATAACATGTCTTGTTCTGCTTTTTCACCGTAAGAACCCGATTGAGAACATGACATGCTGTATTCACTGCTTCTGCCCAAAATATGACCGGAAGCCTTGAATCTGCAAGCATTGTTCTCGCCGCTTCAATTAGAGTTCTATTCTTCCTTTCAGCAACACCATTTTGTTGAGGTTCATATGGTGCACTGAATTGATGTTGAATGCCTTTGCTTAAGCAATATACATTCAATGTAGAATTCTTGAACTCGGTCCCATTGTCACTACGAATTCTCTTAACTCTTTTTCTATAGATGTTCTCTATTAGATCTAGAAACTCCATAAGAATGCCCGGAGTTTCATCCTTAGATCCCAAAAAGAATACCCAAGAGAATCTAGAGAAATCGTCTATGACAACCAGACAGTACCATTTGCCACCTATGCTTCTCTTGCTTATTGGGCCAAAGAGATCCATATGTAGCAACTCAAAAGGCGAGGAAATAGAGTTCACATTTTTAGACTTGTGTGGTTTCTTATGCTGTTTTCCTTTCAAGCAGGATATACACTTGTCTTCAAATGCAAAACTCTTCGGTGGTACACCCAGAACTAACCCATGTTTGGTTATATAGTTCATTTTTCGAAAGTTTAAGTGTGCCATTTTCCTATGCCATAGGAGAGAGTCTGATTCTGAAGCCTTGGATAACAGACAAGTAGACACCATTGAAGTAATAGGAGCATTCATGTTGATAGCATAAATGTCCTTCTTCCTTGGAGCTTTCATCAGTATCCATTTATCGGGAATGATAAAACCAGGCTTCAGGATCAAGGCCTCTTTCTCAGTGAAGAGAACAGGATGACCTTTATCACAGACTTGGGAAACACTCACTAGGTTGTGCGTTAGTTCTTCAACATAATTCACATCCTCTAGAGTCAAAGTTCCATTAGAAACAGTTCCTTTCCCAGTAATTACTCCTCCTTTATCACCGGCGAAGTGCACTCCTTGTCTCAGTCCACCTCTGAAGTCTGTCAGTAGACTTCTGGTTCCTGTCATGTGCCTAGAGCATCCACTGTCAACATACCACCAATTATCATTGTTCCCAGTCTGCTCCTGCACATACAAGTTGTAAACAATCAGTTATCAAGAGGGACCCAAGCCATTACGGTCTTGGTTTGTCCCTTATCATCGACAAACTGTAGCTCTTTAAAGTAACCATTTTTCCCATTGGGAGCTTTGGTCACTTTTGAAGACGCATCAGCTTGCTGATGATTAGTGGTCCTGGGTCTATAAGTTGATTGATTTCCAACCCTCCCCGAAATATAACCCTGGGATTTTTGCCCTTGGCTACGATTATCATAGGACCCTTGGTAAACTCCTTGTGTGCGAGATGTAGAACCAATCTCAAAATGACTTTGGTTCCTTCTCGGAGTCATAAACCTCGACGGCACCTGATCCTTAGCAGAGTTTTCATGCCGTTTAGGTTTTGGTGGCGAGACACTGTGAGACGCATCTCTTTTCAGAGCAGTCACAGGTTTAATACCAATACCAGGTCTGGTACCTAACCTGTCTGTGCTAGAGATATTTTTAGACTTATCACTGGCCTCGCGCTTAGGAGCAGCTTCATTCTTCTTATTGGGACAACAAGAAGAGACATGTCCTCGTTGATGACATTTGAAGCATGACATCTGCTTTCGTGACTTAGTGGTCTTAGCAGACTCCTTCTTTATCTGATCAAAAGACACTGAAGGTAACTCCTTATGTTTCTTAATGACTTCATTATTTCCATCAGTACTTCCAATCATCCCACTTGATACGAATTGTACTTTAGTGAGAGATTTGACTGTACTCTTGGTTAAAGATGAATCATTGACAGTCTCTTTTTGGATCTCAGATGCAATAGACTGTTGATTTTCCAAATCCTCAGTCTCAGGATTAACATCTGTCATTTCTAAGTCAACAGAAGTGGAAGCAGTGTAATTGGCATTAAAAGGCGGAGGGACATCTGAGTATCCTAGGCCAGTAACATCCTTTACACTACGTTGAGAGCCAATGATTCTATTTAAGGTCAAAGAAGAAGTTCTATAACCTTCAAATTTTCTATTCAGCTCTACCAGTTTCATATTTGACTCTGATAACTCCTTATCCCTAATAGCTATATTTCTATTAAGCTCATTAAGGTTTAGATATAACCCGTCTATTTTAATGCATTGTTCATTTATAATGTCAGTCAGACTGGTCTTATCTAGAGTATCACTCTTAATCTTCTCGTTCAGTGCTAATTTATCTTCACCTAACCGACGAACATCAGACTTAGCTAAGTCTAATTCTGAGGTCAAGGTTTTGTTAGATTCTGCAAAGACACTAACCTGTGTTTGAAGATCAGTAACTAAATAGCATACATCGGTGAGAGTAAGGAGATCTAGACATACCTTTTTCTTTTCGGATTGAATATCAGCCATATATGCCACAAAATCATTGGGACTCATTTCTTCTGTCGAGTTGATGTAGAGAACATCTTCCTCAATCCCCTTAACTTCAGTGTGTGGCACATTAGCTTGAAGTTCTTCAGTAGTTGGCATGTAGGAAGTGGATTCAATTTGTTTCTCTTGATCGTCAATCTCAGCCATGAGAGCTTGCTCTGATGGTGTAGACCAATCATAAGATCCATCTATTTGCTGAACCACTAAGACTTTGGAAGTTAGATTACTTCCCGAATCTTGTTTTGAAGATCCAGCATCAACCTTTGGTCTTTGGCATTCCCTGGCAAAGTGTCCGTAACCTTGACAATTATAACACTTGACCTTGGACTTGTCAAAACCTGGTCGATTTCCAACCACTCTCTTACCCGTACGCTTTAGGAAATTCTTTACTCTCCTTGACACCATAGCCAGTTGCCACTGGAGGTCCATTTCCTCTAAGTCGTCAGGATCAACCTGATCATAATCTTCATCAAATTGTGCTGGATCGTTTATCTTCCCTTGAATATAGTTTTCATAAGAAGCAACGAACGATGCCAACACAGAAAGTTGTTGTTCGGCTGATTTCACACTCATCGGCATCTTATGATGCCCTTGAGTGGTTTTATCTGAGGTGGTGTTCTTGTTTCGTTTATCACCGTTATCCGAAGCAATGAAACAGAGATCCTCAGTCAATTTTTCTCCAACCTCATCAATTTCACCCGCAAACAAAGCCGTGGTCAAATTGGATGAGGAATTAGAGATACTAGTCTTTCCATGGTACAGACCAGGATTCTGTAGATGATCAGAATCCGTATCTCTCGTTTTCTTAGAGAAGTCATAACCCCTTAGTTTATCAATCGCTTTCTCTAGGGTCATGGTTGCATATCTTTCATCATTATCTTTCAGCATGATACCGTACATCTCCCATTTACAAGGTAAACCCTCAATAAACTTGTCGGTTTTCTCCTTGTCATTATAAAAGATAGCATGGTCGTCAAGCTCACTTAATAGATGATAGAAACGGGTGGTGTAAGCCTCAAGATCTTCTTCTCTAAAAGCCTTAAATACCATAAACTGCTTTTTTAGAAGATTACATTTACCAGCTTTCACCTGAGGGCTCCCCTCACATCTCTTTTCTAGAGCGTCTCACAGCTCTTTAGCTGTGTGAAAGGACTTCAACTGATGGTTGATCTCCTTAGGAAGGCTCATCTTAATTGAAGAATGTGCTTTATTATCGATGGTGAATTCTTTCTTCTGATGGTCATTCATTCGATCATAAGTCACAATCACTGTTGCGTTCCCTACCTCAGCTGTAGGTGCAACATATCCGTTTTTAATACACAACCAAATAGTGATGTCGTGGAATCTACAGTAACTTTCAAATCTGTCTTTCCACCCATAATAGTCCTCAAGTCTAAGTAGCTTCGGTGGAACATTAGATTTTCCAACCTCGTGTTCCATCTCGATCATTCGGCTTAAATCAGACATTTTAAAGTGAAAAATTAGGTTATATTGCGAATTTAATAATCTCAACTCGCAACTAAAAAAAAATGTCAACTCGCAGAAAAACTCAGCTCGCAGAAACTCAGTTCGCAATGAAACTCGGTTCGCAGCTGATTCTCAACTCGCAGAAAACTCAGTTCGCAATGGAACTCGGTTCGCAGGAATCTCAACTCGGTTCGCAGAGATTCTCAGTTCGCAGGAATCTCAACTCGGTTCGCAGAGATTCTCAGTTCGCAGGAAACTCAACTCGGTTCGCAGAAACCCTAATCTCAACTCGCAGATAACAGTAACCCTAATCTCAACTCGCAGAACGGCGCCTCGAAATCTGGGAACTGAAACTTTTTGGTATTTTACGAATAAATCCGTAGATTTCGTTCGAAAAACGACCCTAAAGATGTTATATAACCAAAAACCTTGTAACCACAACGTTTCTAAGCCCGAAAGCTCTGATACCAATTGTAAGTCTCTAGATCTTGGTTAGCGATAACGGATTATCTTTTAGGTATTGAGGTGCGGAATCCCTCAATACTTAAGGTTTATTGCTTATATAACTTTGCAATTAATTAACAAGCTTCGTTTTGATATTAACTAGTGTTAAACAATCAAAACCGAGCCTATTCAATAAATGCTTTCTAGATATCTGTAATAATGAGCAGCATTAAGATATTTATATCTGGTTCAACTCGCAGGCCATGGGCTTTGCGAGTTGACTCAACTCGCAGCCCATGGGCCTGCGAGTCCAGATGATTGCGAGCCCAGATCTCAACTCGCAGGTAAGACCTGCGAGTCCAGATATCAGCGAGCCCAGATCTCAACTCGCAGCTGAGAGCTGCGAGTCCAGATATCAGCGAGCCCAGATCTCAACTCGCAGCTGAGAGCTGCGAGTCCAGATAGTTGCGAGATGAGATCTCAACTCGCAGGTCAAACCTGCGAGTTGACTTCTCAATTCGCGAATTTTGACTTTAACTTGAAATCGATACTTGTTCAATAACATTTAACAAATAATAATAACAAGTTAATATCATATATTTACGAGTCTAAACCAATTTATACAAGTTTGACAATAAATACACTAGTCCTATTACAAGCTAGATCTGTTGTCACAATAATATGTCCCAACAAAGTAGGTAGATTTGGTGTTGTATTATTTTTTCTAATTCTAAATAAAATAAATAAAAATGTGAGAGTAAATAACTTAGGATAAAGTAGATATAGGTAGAATGTGATTTGTTAGAGTAGTAACAATTAGGGTTTTTTGGGATGATGAACTTATAAGTATTCTTAAAATAATGTGTTAACGAATAATTGGTGTAATACTATAGCCCTACCAAATTAGTCTAGATTCTAATATGGTATGTCACAAGGAACTAGGTTATCATGATATTGACCGAATAAATTTGTTTAACTCTCAACACTGTTCTTATTGAGAACTATTGACCTATTTAGGTTATTGAATAGAGTAGCAAACTATAGTGATTGATTTGATCTTTCTTAACACCTATATAAGTTTTATTTTAAGAAATCACAAATAATTAACTTGATTTGTCTGGACTATTAAGTAAGACCTAGGTTTGTAAATATTAAAAGCCACGTAAAATTTGATTTACTTTGCTAGATGCTTCTCCATAAACTTATGGCATGTCATAACCTAAACCTCTCCTTTTCGATCAATTATACATCCTTGAATTATTCACAATGTTTTGCATTGCTTCATATGGAAGCCATGTAGTTCAGTAAGTAATAACGTAATTGTAGTGTGTACATTACTCCTTACATCAATCATACTTAGGTTAGATAATCGACTAAGTGATACACAATGATTTCATAGTTCTTTTAATATTTACAGACTAACTATGTACTAAACGGTGGTCTCTTAGCTTCATGATCCTGCATGATTATTTACACAGATAACTACTTACCCTAATTAGACTTGATCAATTTCTAATATCTAGGTTATAGTCACGTGGATACCTGGAAACAGTCATTTGTAAAACAGGTTTAGATTATAGAGGTTAAGACAAAACAAAGTTATGTTATTCATCATCCCTGCTTCTAATTAATTACATTATGAAAAATCACAATAATAAACTACTAGCAAATCATGGAAATAAATAGAGTTCACATACAAGACAATCATGAATAATAATAAACATAATGTAAGTATAAGGAGAAGATATCACCCTGAAAATTAGAGCATAATATTATTAGCATAAGTTTGGATTCTTCAGTCTGAACGTACATAGAACATTCTTGAATAAAAACATAAACTTGTTATCCTAACATCACTAACTGTTGGGACATGTTATTGTGACAACATATCTAGCTTGTAAAAGGACTAGTGTATTTATTGTCAAATTTGTATAATTGATTTTGACTTTAATTCGGTGGTTTCAAGGTTTTTGGTTATATAACATCTTTGGGGTTGTTTTACGAACGAAATCTACTGATTTATTCGTAAAAGTACCAAAAAGTTTCAGTTCCCAGATTTCGAGGCGCCGTTTTGCGAGTTGAGATTAGGGTTAGACTGTTATAAGCGAGTTGAGATTTGGATTGCGAGTTCAGATTCAGCTGCGAGTTGAGTTTCCTCTGAGAGCTGAGTTCTTGTGCGAGCTGAGTTTCCTTGCGAACTGAGTTTCCTGCGAACCGAGTTCCAACTGTGAACTGAGTTCAACTGCGAGCTGAGATTTCTGCGAGCTGACTTTACCTGCGAATTGAGTTTAGTTGTGAGCTGTGTTGGGACATGTTATTGTGACAACAGATCTAGCTTGTAATAGGACTAGTGTATTTATAGTCAAATTTGTATAATTGGTTTAGACTCGTAAATATATGATATTAACTTGTTATTATTATTCGTTAAATGTTATTAGACAAATATCGAATTCAAGTTAAAGTCAAATTCGCGAAATGAGAAGTCAACTCGCAGGTTTGACCTGCGAGTTGAAATCTCACCTCGCAGATGATCTGGATTCGCAGCCTTGTGAATTGCGATCTGGGCTCGCAGCCATCTGGGCTCGCAGACCATCTGGACTCGCAGCTTTGCTTGCGAGTTGAGAATTGGGCTCGCAGCCCATCTGGACTCGCATGCCCATGGGCTGCGCGTTGAGTCAACTCGCAAAGCCCATGGCCTGCGAGTTGAACCAGATATATATATATTTAAATGCTGCTCAAATGTGTAGTGAGATTTCTAGATATCCGTGCCATTATTACACACACCAAATATTATAATATTCTCCTCGTATTTCGTGCTAATATAAAAGCTACTATTAATAGGCTCGGTTTTGATTGTTTAACACTAGTTAATATCAAAACGAAGCTTGTTAATTGATAGATTAGTTATATAAGCCTAAAACCTTAAGTATTGAGGGATTCCGCACCTTAATACCTAAAAGATAATCCGTTATCGAACCAAGATCTAGCGACCTTACAATTGGTATAAGAGCTTTCGGGCTTAGAAACATTGTGGTTACAAGGTTTTTGGTTATATAACATCTTTAGGGTTGTTTTACGATCGAAATCTACTGATTTAATCGTAAAAATACCAAAAAGTTGAGTTCCCAGATTGCGAGGCGCCGTTTTGCGAGTTGAGATTAGGGTTACTGTTATTTGCGAGTTGAGAATTATCTGCGATTTCAGTTTCAGCTGCGAGTTGAGATAGACTTGCGAACTGAGATTTCTGCGAGTTGAGATAGACTTGCGAACTGAGATTTCTGCGAGTTGAGATTGACTTGCGAACTGAGATTCTCTGCGAGCTGACTTTACATGCGAACTGAGTTTAGTTGCGAGTTGAGATTACTGAATTCACAAGATAACTTGATTTTTGACTTTAAAATGTCTGATTTGAGTCAAATGATCGAGATGGAACACGAGGTTGGCAAATCTAATGTTCCACCGAAGCTACTCAGACTTGAAGACTATTATGGGTGGAAAGACAGATTCGAAAGTTACTGTAGATTCCACGACATCACCATTTGGCTGTGTATTAAGAACGGATATGTTGCACCTACAGCTGAGGTAGGGAATGCAACTGTGATTGTGCCTTACGACAGAATGAATGACAATCAAAAGAAGGAATTCACTATTGATAATAAGGCACATTCATCTATAAAAATGAGCCTTCCTAAGGAAATCAATCACCAATTGAAGTCCTTTCACACAACTAAAGAGCTCTGGAATGCTCTAGAGAAAAGGTGTGAGGGAAGCCCTCAGGTGAAGGCAGGCAAGTGTAATCTTCTGAAAAAGTAGTTTATGGTATTTAAAACTTTTAGAGAAAAGGACCTTGAAGCCTACACTACCCGGTTTTATCATTTATTAAGTGAACTTGACGACCACGAGATTTTCTACAATGACAAGGAGAAAACCGACAAATTCATTGAGGGTTTGCCTTGTAAGTGGGAAATGTATGGTATCATGCTTAAGGATAATGATGAGAGATATGCTACCATGACCCTAGAGCAGGCAATTGATAAGCTAAGGGGTTACGATTTCTCTAAAAAAATGAGAGATACAGATTCTGATCATCTACAGAATCCTGGTCTATACCATGGAAAGACCAGTATCCCTAATTCTTCATCCAATTCAACCACTGCATTGTTTGCTGGTGAAATTGATGAACTCGGAGAAATGTTGACCGAGGATATGTGCTTCATAGCTTCGGATGGCGGTGAAAAACGAAGCAGGAACACTACCTCTGATAAGTCCACTCAAGGGCATCATAAGATGCCGATGAGTGTGAAGTCAGCTGAACAGTAACTCTAAGTGCGGGCATCGTTCGTTGCTTCCTATGAAAACTACATTCAAGGGAAGATCAATGATCCTGCACAATTTGATGAGGACTACGATCAAGTAGATCCCGATGACTTAGAGGAGATGGACCTTCAGTGGCAGCTTGAAATGGTGTCAAGGAGGGTTAAGAATTTCCTGAATCGAACGGGTAGAAGAGTTGTTGGAAATCGACCTGGATTCCACAAATCCAAGGTAAAGTGTTATAACTGTCAAGGTTACGGACACTTTGCCAGGGAATGTCAACGACCGAAGGTTGATACTGGCGCTGCAAAACAAGACTCGGGAAGTACTTTGACTTCCAATGTCTTAGTGGTTCAACAAATCGATGGTTCCTATGATTGGTCCACTCAGCCTGAGCAAGCCGTCATGGCTAAGATAGACGATCAAGAGAAACCAACTGAATCAACATCATACATGCCAACTGCTGAGGAACCTCAAGCTAATGTGCCACACATAGAAGTCAAGGGGAGCGATGAAGATGTGCTCTACATCAATTCGACTGAAGAGATGAGTCCCGATGACTTCGTTGCATACATGGCTGACGTACAGACAGATAAGAAAAAGGTATGTCTGGATCTTCTTACTCTTACTGATGTTTGCTATTTAGTTACTGATTTACAAACTCAGGTTAGTGTTTTTGCAGAATCTAACAAAACCTTAACATCCGAATTAGATATAGCTAAGTCTGATGTTCGTAGGTTAGGTGAGGATAAGGTAGCATTAACAGAAAAGATTAAGAGTGATGCCTTAGATAAGACTAGTCTAACTGACATGATTAATGAACAATGTATTAAGAAAGACGGGTTATATCTAAACCTTAATGAGCTAAATAGAAATATTGCTATTAGGGATAAAGAACTCTCAGAGTCAAACATGAAGTTGGTAGCGCTAAATAAAAAACTTGAAGGTTATAGGACATCTTCTTTGACCTTAGATAGAATCATTAGCTCACAACGTAGTGTGAAGGATATAACTGGCCTAGGTTACTCTGATGTTCCTCCGCCTTTTAATGCAAATTATACTACTTCCATTGACTTAGAGATGACAGATGCGAATCCTGAGACTGAGGATTTGGAAATTCAACAGTCTGATGCATCTGAGACTCAGAAGGATTCTATTAACGACCCATCATTAGACAAGAGTACAGTCAAATCATTCACTAAAGTACTTTTCGTATCAAGTGGAATGATTGGTAGTACTAATGTAAATGATGAGGTAATTAAGAAACAGAAGGATATACCTTCAGTGTCTTCTAATCAAACAAAGAAAGAGACTGCTAAGACTGCTAAGTCACGAAAGCAGATGTCATGCTTCTAGTGTCATCAAAAAGGACACGTATCTTCTTGTTGTCCCAATAAGAAGACGGAAGCTACTCCTAAGCGCGAGAACAGTGATAAGCCTCAAAACATCTCTACTTCGAGCACAGACAGGTTAGGTACCAGACCGAGAATTGGTATTAAACCTGTAAATGCCCTTAAAAGAGATGCTTCTCACAGTGTCTCGCCACCCAAACCTAAACGGCCTGAACATTTTAAAGAACAAGTGCCGTCGAGGTTTATGACTCCCATTAGGAACCATAGTCGTTATGAAATTGGTTCTACTTCAAGGAACCAAAGTCCTAATGAGAATGGTTCCACGTCACGCACACAAGGAGTTAACCAAGGGTCCTACAATAGTCGTAACCAAGGGCAAAAATCCCAAGGTTATGTATCGTGGAGGGTTGGAAATCAGTCAACTCATAGACCCAGGACCACTAATCATCAGCAAGCTGATGCTCCTTCAAAGGTGACCAAAGCTCCTAATGGAAATGATGGTTACCTTAAAGAGCTACAGTTTGTAGATGATAAGGGACAAACCAAGACCGTAATGGCTTGGGTCCCTCTTGAGAACTAATTGTGTACAACTTGTATGTGCAGGAGCAGACTGGGAACAATGATAATTGGTGGTATGTTGACAGTGGATGCTCTAGGCACATGACAGGAACCAGAAGTCTACTGACAGACTTCAGAGGTGGACTGAGACAAGGAGTGCACTTCGCTGGTGATAAAGGAGGAGTCATTGCTGGGAAAGGAAAAGTTTCGAATGGAACTTTGACTCTAGAGGATGTGAATTATGTTGAAGAACTGACGCACAACCTAGTGAGTGTTTCCCAAGTCTGTGATAAAGGTCATCCTGTTCTCTTCACTGAGAAAGAGGCCTTGATCCTGAAGCCGGGTTTTATCATTCCCGAAAAATGGATATTGATGAAAGCTCCAAGGAAGAAGGACATTTATGCTATCAACATCAATGCTCCTATTACTTCGATGGAGTCTACTTGTCTGTTATCCAAGGCTTCAGAATCAGACTCTCTACTATGGCATAGGAAAATGGCACACCTGAATTTTCGTAAAATGAACTACATAACAAAACATGAGTTAGTTCTGGGTGTACCACCGAAGAGTTTTGCATTTGAAGACAAGTGTATATCCTGCTTGAAAGGAAAACAGCATAAGAAACCACACAAGTCTAAAACTTTGAACTCTATTTCCTCGCCTTTTGAGTTGCTACATATGGATCTCTTTGGCCCAATAAGCAAGAGAAGCGTATGTGGCAAATGGTACAGTCTGGTTGTCACAGACGATTTTTCTAGATTCTCTTGGGTATTCTTTTTGGGATCTAAGGATGAAACTCCGAGCATTCTTATGGAGTTTCTAGATCTAATAGAGAATATCTATAGAAAAAGAGTTAAGAGAATTCGTAGTGACCATGGGACTGAGTTCAAGAATTCTACATTGAATGTATATTGCTTGAGCAAAGGCATTCAACATCAATTCAGTGCACCATATGAACCTCAACAAAATGGTGTTGCTGAAAGGAAGAATAGAACTCTAATTGAAGCAGCGAGAACAATGCTTGCAGATTCAAGGCTTCCGGTCATATTTTGGGCAGAAGCAGTGAATGCAGCATGTCATGTTCTTAATCGGGTTCTTATGGTTAAAAAGTAGAACAAGACATGTTATGAGCTTTTGAACAATAAGAAACCTAACTTAAAAGGGTTTAAACCCTTTGGAGTTTCATGTACGTTGTTGAAGACAAGTCATCAACCTAAATTTGGTGAGAAAACTGACGAAGGATACTTCCTAGGTTATGTGCCTAACTCACCAAACAAACGAGTCTTCAATAAAACTTCGGGACGTGTTGAAATAATTTATAACATTGAAGTTACGAGCTATACACATGACTCGCATAAGGGATTGGATTGCCAATTTGACTACTCAGATCTCTTCAAGTCATTTAAAGCTCATAACATGTCTAAAGCCAGCATATCCACGCACAACCTAGTGAGTGTTTCCCAAGTCTGTGATAAAGGTCATCCTGTTTTCTTCACTGAGAAAGAGGCCTTGATCCTGAAGCCGGGTTTTATCATTCCCGAAAAATGGATATTGATGAAAGCTCCAAGGAAGAAGGACATTTATGCTATCAACATGAATGCTCCGATTACTTCAATGGAGTCTACATGTCTTTTATCCAAGGCTTCAGAATCAGACTCTCTACTATGGCATAGGAAAATGGCACACCTAAACTTTCGAAAAATGAACTATATAACCAAACATGGGTTAGTTCTGGGTGTACCACCGAAGAGTTTTGCATTTGAAGACAAGTGTATATCCTGCTTGAAAGGAAAACAACATAAGAAACCACACAAGTCTAAAACTGTGAACTCTATTTCCTCGCCTTTTGAGTTGCTACATATGGATCTCTTTGGCCCCATAAGCAAGAGAAGCATAGATGGCAAATGGTATTGTTTGGTTGTCACAGACGATTACTCTAGATTCTCTTGGGTGTTCTTTCTGGGATCTAAGGATGAAACTCCGGGCATTCTTATGGAGTTTCTAGATCTAATAGAGAATATCTATAGAAAAAGAGTTAAGAGAATTCGTAGTGACAATGGAACAGAATTCAAGAACTCAACGATCAATATCTATTGCTTAAGCAATGGGATACAACATCAATTCAGCGCACCTTATGAACCTCAACAGAATGGTGTTGCTGAAAGGAAGAACAGAACGTTGATCGAAGGGGCTAGAACAATGCTTGCAGATTCAAAGATTCAAAGCTTCCGGTCATCTTTTGGGCAGAAGCGGTGAATACTGCATGTCATGTTCTCAATAGGGTTCTTACGGTTAAAAGGCTGAACAAAACTTATTATGAGCTTTTAAACAATAAGAAACCTAACTTAAAAGGGTTTGAACCCTTTGGAGTTTCATGTACTTTGTTGAAGACTAGCCATCAACCTAAATTTGGTGAGAAAACTGACGAATGATACTTCCTAGGTTATGTGCCTAACTCACCAAACAAACGGGTCTTCAATAAAACTTCGGGACGTGTTGAAATAGTTTATAACATTGAAGTTACGAGCTATACACATGACTCGCATAAGGGATTGGATTGGCAATTTGACTACTCAGATCTCTTCAAGTCATTTAAAGTCCCTATCAGTGACTATGTCAGTAATTCAGATATTCCTGAACATTTATTGTCGGGAGATGAGGATACTACTCCTTCTCCAACATCGAATGCTCAAACGTTTGATGTTAGGACTATTGTCGATACTGATGTGGTCTCTCCTATTGAGTCACAACAACCTCAAGATGATATACCTCAAGAGTGTGAAGATCCTGAAATTGCTTCTCAAAGGATTGTGGATGATATTCTCACTCCTCTGAGACAATTAAAGATATCAACTACTAATGATGGTATACCACCTTTGGAGGAAATTGGTGCCAACTTACAGGATGATATTCCAGTTGAACCTGTTACTTCAACAAGAATTAATAGGAATCATCCGACTGATAACATCATCGGTGATCCTAATTCTTCTGTTTTAACTCGAAATCAATCTAAAGCCAGCACATCCACTCACTCAAGCTTGTATGCTGAAATGAACGAGACAGGGATTTCAAATCTATGTCTATATTCATGTTTTATCTCACAAATTGAACCTAAGAATGTTTAGATAGCTTTGAAGGAAAATTCGTGGGTCGAGGCAATGCAGGAAGAACTGTCTCAGTTCACAAAATTGCAAGTTTGGGAGTTTGTTGACTTACCCGTTGGAGAATATTCAATTGGAACTAGATGGGTATTTAAGTGCAAGAAAGAAGATCGGGGAATCGTGATTCGTAATAAAGCTCGTCTAGTTGTCCAAGGTTTCAATCAACAAGAGGGGATTGATTACAATGAAGTGTTTGCACCGGCTACGCTTGAAGCAATTAGGTTATTCTTAGCATTTGCAGCCTCAAAGAAAATGAAAGTATTTCAGCTGGATGTTAAGAGTGCCTTCTTGTATGGTAAAGTCAAAGAAACGGTGTATGTTTCTCAACCACCGGGATTTACTGATCCAAAGTATCCAAATAGAGTATATCGTCTTGATAAGGCTCTATATGGACTACATCAAGCTCCGAGAGCGTGGTATGAAACACTGTCTACTTATCTTCTTGAGAATGGTTTTACAAGAGGAAGAATAGATAGTACACTCTTCGTCAAATGGAAAAAGAGAGACTTTCTACTTGTTCAAGTATATGTTGACGACATCATCTTTGGGTCATCTGACGAAAAGATGTGTAGTGAATTTGAACAAGTTATGAAGAACAAGTTTGAGATGTCTGCTATGGGTGAATTGACATTTTTCTTAGGATTGCAAGTCGATCAAAAGAAAGATGGATATTTCATTCATCAGACTAAGTATACTAATGAACTTCTAGAACGATTTAAGATGGAAGAATCAAGAATTTTTCATACTCCTATTCCGGAAGCTCATGGTATTGGTCCAGATACATCGAGGTGATAGAGACGTGGATCCTACTCTTTATAGGGCCATGATTGGATCACTAATGTATCTTACGGCATCAAGGCCTGATATAATGTTTGCAGTATGTGTCTGCGCAAGATATCAAGCCACTCCTAAAGAGTCTCACATGCAAGCTGTAAAACGAATTCTTCGTTACCTCAAAGGGAAACCGAAGCTGGGACTTTGGTATCCGACTGATGGAGACTTAGATTTTGTGGCTTACACTGATTTTGATTACGGAGGATGCAATCAGAATAGAAAGTCTACAACCGGTGGATGTCAATTCCTAGGAGGTAGACTGGTCTCTTGGCAGTGCAAGAAGTAAACCTTAGTCGCCATTTCTACATGTGAAGTTGAGTATGTTGCAGCTGGAAGCTGTTGTTCTCAAGTTCTGTGGATACAACAACAACTGCTTGATTATGGGTTGAGTATAACAAATACTCCTATGATGATTGATAATGAATCAACGATCTCTATAACCAATAATCTTGTCAAGCACAGTAAAACTAAGCATATTGATATTCAACATCACTTCATTAGAGAGTGTGCTGAGAAGAATTAGATAAAGTTAGCTAAGGTTCCATCTGTGGATAATTTAGCAAACTTATACACCAAAGCGTTCGACATAGCTCGATTCGAGAAATTGGTGCAACTAAATGGAATGAGAAATCCAGAGGATTAGTCTTCCATAGAGTTATTTTGTAATAAATTAGTCGTTTATATTTATTAGTTGGTTTATGTTTATTTATAAAAAAAAAAAAAAAAAAAAAAAAAAGGGAGTAAGGCGTATGGCATTCATTTGCTTGTTACCTAAGGGGAATTCAATAGATTATGCTTGAACGTTTAATAGACAAATGTAAAACAAAACACAAGAATTGCTTTAACACATAAATGAGTTGCTATTACTTGATCACGAAAATCACAGAGGCTACAGAGATTATCTGATGTCAAAAGCCGAAAATAGCAAAAACTGTATGACAAATGAAACCCTAAACAAATTTATATAATTATCTATTTTAGGCAACTAGGCGATATTGACAATATCGATTAAGCGATATTGACAATATCGCTTGAGCGATATTGACAATATCGCATGAATCAGAAGTTGACCTAAAAAATTACAACTCGAAACTTAGACCAAGTGACAGACACACTAAATGCACCAACAAACTCCCCCGTGTCTTCAGCTTGGTCTTCAAAAGGTTTCAGTCTTCAAACCCATCCAGCGGGAAATTTTCCACCCGCGTGGATTCCATGGGTGACGCAGATATCGACAATTCTTTGGAATTATTGAGCAAGCTTTTCATTCGTCGGATTACCTCTGTAATACCTTATCTTGTTGTCGAACAGCTTCCTCATATCCTCCTTTGATAGATTTATCAAGCTCATAGGATCAAAAACTCTAAACTGCGTCTTTTTCAACCCATAGAGAGAAGTCTTCTCAGGTTCAACACTTTCTGGCACAAATACCAGTACAGCTTCTCCAGTCTGGCTGTCAAATTCCCAATAGTGAAATCTTCTTAGAAAATTTAGGGGAACTGATTCCAGAATGATCCTCTTTACACAATCAGCTTTAGGATAGCGCATTCTGATTAAAGGCTGATTTGTAGCAGGATCTAGCCGGTTCTTGTAATAGATTCGTTTACCCAACGTCGGCTTTATAAAACTGTATCTCTTAGTACGGATTTCTCTTTGAATTGTACTCTGGATGAAGTCTGCACGAGTATTTCTGTCTGGATTTATCAGCTGTAACTGAGCAAGCCTATTTAATTCTCCTTTAGGCAGGGAGCTCAGTTTCTTGAATGAGAACTTGAAATACTGAACGCCATCGGTTCTCTTGATTGCGAACCTCGAGTCCAGAACCTTCCAGCTCTTGATTAATCCTTTATATCTTCCCCTAACCTTATAAGACTTGCACGTGACAGGTGCAATCTTTTCTTTTCCTTGTGGCCACCAGGAAGCCAGACGAGCCGCTCTTTCTTCAGCGGTTTCAGGAACCTTTGGAGATTCAGGCATTTCAGCCTGAGGTTCCGTCGAGTCATCAGTTGATTCATCATATTCTTCTTCGGATGAATCAGACTGAACAATGGGAGCACCATAATAAAATTCATCTTCATCGAAAGCTTCATCTTCAGTCTCACAATCTGAATCTGCTTCTGGTGTATCCTCCCTTTCAAACTCAGATCTGTTGACCATTCGTGCAAGATAAGTCAAATCTGCATCCGAATAGTCAACAGCCAGTGGTCTTGGTTGTCCAGGTATTTCCTCAAACGAGAAATAATCTAAACGTGGTGCCGTTTCATTACCTGATTCAACATTTACATATTCTGTTTCAGGGGGAGTTACATTTGGTCTTTCCCTATCACCTATCTCCCCCGAAATGACCACTTGTGACTCCAAAAGAACAACCCTAAACCTAAGCTCCGCATTTTCTTTTTCAACAGCTTCAACTCTTGTAGCTTGAACTTGGATGACGGCAGCTTGAGCATCCAGGGTATGTTGCATGGTATCCAGCCTTTGTATCAGTTCTTGGATAACCGAGGGATGCGGTTTTACAGGGGTAGCAACCCGCGGTGTATCCAGAGGCGTGGAAGAGGAAGAGACCAGACGAGCTGCCTTAGATTTCTTTGGCGGTGGAGGTACAAACTCGTCAGAATCTTCAGAAGAGACACGTACCCGCTTATCTTTCTGCGGTACGTGCTTCTTGCCGGCAGCTATTCTTCTCTGTATTCTTAAATATCTCCGAGAGTTAGTGCGCCTGATATGTTCAATTTCGCGAGGTGGTGGAACTAAACCCTCAGAGTCACTGTCAGTGAATCCGCCTGCAGGCTCAGGCGCAGAAGAATCGGAGTCAGTGGACCCCTCAGAAGTTTCAATGTTGTCATGTGAGGTATGTACTTGACCCTGCACATCAACATCGACAAAAATACCCTCCAAAGGGTCTTCCGCAGCTTGTACGGGAACATCGGCAAGATTTTCCAAAACTGGTGGAGAGGCAACGGGATCAAGATATCCCTCGTTCGCCGGCGGCTGATAATTCGGGTCAACGATATGACCGAAAAGAGGGGTATCAGGGGAAATCGGAACCCCTTTGCCATTTGAGCTCATTACCCCAAAGATCCGATTGGACATCGGGGTTTGACGATAAACACGGGTGGCATCAGTTGCCAGACCCGGGAGCTCTTGATTGATCAATAATTGAATAAACCGAGGGTACATGTACCAACGGTTGTCTCCAAGCTGTGCATTGTCGACCATAGCCCTGAAGATATAACCAGAGTAGTTATAGGGCTTGTTGTAGATAAGGGCGAGCATTGCAGAGACCGTGCGAAAGCTAGCACCATCGTACCCCCTTTGCGATTGGAGAGGCACAAGATAAAAATGTGCATAAGCCACCTCCAGACACGCGTAAGATTTCCCTTGCGATACTGATCCGAATGTGGACCAGCATATCCCATACGCGTCATCGCCCCAACGATAAACTCATTTGAGAAGAGAATCGGCATATCAGCAGTATCGTTGAATCGAAGTACATCTCTGATAAGTTGTTCAGAGATAATGACTTCGCGTCCGTGCACCGTTGAAATAAGGCGGGTATGCTCCAGTGCGGAATTTACAGATGCATTCCTCCAGAATTGCCCGATGTGATCACGATAAATAGTATCGGACGCCGTGATTGCCGTAAGAATTCGCGAACGGCGCAGGAAGGCAATCAAAGGTCTGAAGGGCGCAGACGACTCCTTAGAATCATCCAAGAAAGCCGTAATATTGTGACGATTGTCACATTTAAGATCAAACTGCGCGAAGTCTTCCATATCTGCAAAATTAACACAAAACACAAATCTCGAAAACAGTTAGTGATTTTAATGAAAACGGACCAGAAAAATAAGTTAGAAAACAAAACTGGGCCTCAATATCACAAACTGTTTTGGGCCTGGCCCAATTCAATTTTGGTTTAGGCGATATTGAACATAATATCGCTTAAATTGAAATTCAATTTAGGCGATGTTATAACAATATCGCTTAAATAGAAATAATTTGAATAATATCGCTTAGATTTTGCAATTTTTGGAAATTAATCCAATTTTAGCGACATTACACAATATCGCTGCTAATATCGCAGGATTTGAAATTGATTTAGGCGATATTGTCACAATATCGCTTAAATAAAACGAAATTGAACAATATCGCGTGACATGAGGCGATATTGGAAATTAATCCAATTTGGGGCGATATTGAGTAATATCGCCCTCAATATCGCTTAAATATGAGCGACATTGCAATATCGCTTAGGCGATATTGCAATATCGCCCCACAATATCGCACTCATACGGCACAAAACCCTAGGTTCGAAAAATGGCATGAACGGATGATCCAGGGGTTAGAACTTATCACATAGGCAATGAGCAATACAAAAATACTTTCTAAATAGGTTTTAACTACAGTTCAATCGAGAAACACATGAAATTTGAAATGGATACTAAACCCGAATTGAAACTAGCCAAACAAGCATCAAAAATAAAAAATAAAACGTTAGAAGCATACCTATTGATGAGATAAACAAGGGTGATCAACAAGAAGTGAGTAGATTGAAGTATGGATCGAAAATACGAAACAAAAAATGACAGAATTTGCAATATCGCGAAATCGCCCACAATATCGCACGCAATATCGCTTGATTTAGAAAACGTATTGAAATCAGGAGCGCACTGTAGTATATATAGGGCTTCCTGATTTTGCGACATTGGAAGCGATATTAACAATATCGCATGAATTCAAACACACTAGGCGATATAGCAATATCGCAGACAATATCGCCTAAAATGAAATTGAAATAGCGATATTGAAGTCAATATCGCTATTTAGTCAATTTCAAAAGGTAATTTTGGGGACAATATTAAGTGGGCTGATCTAGGAATCATATTAAGATAACAAAATTGAACCATAAATTTTATAATTTTAATTTGATTATCAGTATATTGATCCAACTTTAAATTTATTTAGTTTTGCAAAACATATCTTGATTGTACTTTGCAACAAAATGATTATTGGTATTGTTTATCCACTTAAACATAAAGCAAATGCATTTTTGAGCTAAGGTATTTATTGTGCAAGTGAATAATGTCATAAAGATTTATCAGAGACATACACCTAGTATCAAAACATGATCTTTAAGCTTTTATAACTTAGAGATAATATACAAGGGGAACATTTTTAAGAATCAAGGCAGCGGTGACAGGTCTGTGTAAGTTCACAACAAAGCGACTTATCTTGATTCAAGGTTAAAAGCAAAACCAAACTTAGGTCAAACCTTTGGCGACCAGATTATGTATCTTTGATTTTATAAGATATTTAAAGTTCATTGACTTTAGTTTGCTTAAAGTTTAGAAAATATACATGCTGAGACCAGGTCTGTATTTTCATACAACAAAGGAACACAGTAGTATAGATCCCCGAATGTATTTTATATAAAATCTCAGTTTAATAAAAGAAAGTCAATATGATATTTTGGTATTAAGACTGAGAGTCATACATCTCATGATAGACACCAGATGATATTAATCACAATTTTAATGGTTTTTGTTAATAGCTCAAAAATGTATAAGTTATGTCTACCAATACATCATATAATGATGTTAAAACATTCAAGGATATGAGAAACATAAACTAAATAAACCTACTGATACATCAAGGATAAAACTTAAAATTTTAAAGTTCAAGCATGCATCCTAATGTACTATCATTTCCCTAGTTGTTTTCAGACACAACTTAACGTCCAAATGTTGCAATCTTGCATTTCTTAAATGTTAAAGAACATTAAGAATGGCTATTGCGTAAACTTTTTTTTTTTTTTTTTTTTTTTTATTTTTATTTTTTTTTTTAAGAAAACAAAGAACATAAAACTTTAACTAAGCATAATTTGTCACAATTTACTGTTTTAATCGAATGAAGTGTAAGCCTATCATTTCAATCAATTGGTCAAACCTAGTTCTAGAGAAGGCCTTGGTAAACAAATCAGCTTTTTGTCTATCAGTTTCTATTTGAACAAGGTCTATCAAATGCTTTTCAAAGCAATCCCGTATAAAATGAAACCTAATCTCTATGTGTTTGGTTTTAGAGTGTTGTACGGGATTTTTAGTGATACAGATAGCAGCAGTATTATCAATAAATAAAGGAGTCATGGTTAAGAGTAAACCGTAGTCACGAAGTTGGTGTTGTATCCACAGAATTTGTGAGCAACAACTAGCAGCTGCTACATATTCAGCTTCCGCTGTGGAAGTTGAGACTGTAGTCTGCTTCTTGCATTGCCAAGAAACAAGACGTGAGCCTAGAAACTGGCATCCTCCGGACGTAGACTTCTTGTCTAAACTGCAGCCACCATAATCACTGTCTGAGAAAGCTGTGAGAGAAAATGTCTTCTCTGTTGGATACAATAGACCTAGAGTAGGTCTATTCTTGAGATATCCGAAAATCCGTCTGACCGCCTTCAGATGTGAAAGCATGGGTTTGGACTGATATCTTGAACATAAGGAGACAGTAAAAACTATATCAGGTCGGGATGCAGTAAGATACATTAAAGATCCAATCATCGACCGATATAACTTTGCATCACAAAGTTCCTCATCTTCATCTGGTCCAAGATTGTGGTTTATAGGAATAGGAGTCCCATACTCTCTACAATCATGAAAATCATATCGAGTTAACATATCGTTAACATACTTAGATTGATGAATGTAGGTTCCCTTTGAGGATTGATCAACCTGAACCCCAAGAAAGAACTTCAACTCCCCCATCGCACTCATTTCGAATTCCGATTTCATAATCGCTTCAAAGTGACGACATAAGGATTCATCAGTTGAACCAAAGATTATGTCATCCACATAAACTTGAACTAGCAATTGACTTTTGCCAGTTCTCTTGATGAATAAAGTGCTGTCGATGGTACCACGCTCAAATCCATTCTTAATAAGGTGCGTTGCCAACCTTTCATACCATGCACGCGGAGCTTGATGAAGACCATAAAGAGCCTTATCAAGCTTGCACACAAAGTCTGGATGGTTAGAATCTTCAAAACCGGGAGGCTGTCGAACATATATTTCTTCAGCCACCTTTCCATATAGGAACGCACTCTTTACGTCTAACTGATAGACGCGAAACCCCTTAAAAGTGGCGTAGGCTAGGAATATACGAATAGATTCCATCCTGGCAACAGGTGCAAAGACTTCATCATAATCCAAACCTTCTTGTTGTGTATACCCTTGCACAACAAGCCTAGCCTTATTGCGAATGACCACTCCCCTATCATCACGCTTAACACGAAACACCCAACGAGTTCCAATTGGGTGTACGCCTTTGGGAAGTGGCACTAAATCCCAAACCTGCAGCTTCACGAATTGTTGCAACTCCTCTTGCATAGCAGCAACCCAATGTGAATCCTTTAGAGCCTGATCTATCTTTGATGGCTCCATTTGGGATAAGAAGCATTCTTCAACATCAGCTTTTAAACACTCAAGATCATCAGAATTTGATGGATCTTCAGAGGAGACATCTGCATCCAGATCTCCAATCACTGCTGATGAGCTTCTTGTCTTAATACCTGAATCCAGATCTCCAATAATATTCTCAATAGGATGATTCTTGTGAATCCGAGAGATGGGTATTGGATCAGGTGTGAGGTTTGTTTCCAAATTGTTTAGCTCAACCTCTTGAGCGAAAGGATCTTCTTCAAAATTAGGAAGAGAGGCGTTCATATCATCAACACCAGCAGGAGAAGCTTCAGGCGGTTGATTATCAGAAGAACTCTCAGGAACAGCCGAAGGAGAAGATTGGTGAGGTTGAATAGTATCCGGAGTCACACTGGAAGAAGGTGTATATGAAGAGTTATCAGGACTAAGATGTAACCCATGAAGAAGAGTTACAACTTGGTCCACTTCAACTAATTTAGGAAGGTTGAATGAGTTGAACAAATGATCATATTCAAACAACCAATCCGGACCTTTTCCTTTAGGAGACTCCGTATACTTTAAGCATTTTACCTCAAAATGTTCTTCAATCTTCCCAGTATCCTTGTTGAAGACCCTCTTGTTAGGAGAGTTAACCGAGAAACCTAGAAACAAGCCATCAAACGCTTTTTCACTGAATTTTGAAACCTTATCCTTTGTTATCATAATGGAGCAAGGACATCCAAAAGGTTCCAAAAATTTAAGGTTTGGTTTCCGGTTATTAAACAACTCATAACAAGTTTTGTTTCTTTTCTTGTTCATCAGTACACGGTTGAGAACATAACATGCCGTGTTTACTGCCTCTGCCCAGAAGGTGATTGGCAGATGAGAATCCGACAGCATAGTGCGAGCAGTTTCAATTATTGTTCTATTCTTTCTCTCAGCAACTCCATTTTGCTGTGGAGTTCTTGCTGCACTAAACTGATGAACAATCCCTTTACGTAGACAGTATAGTTCAAGACATTTATTCTTGAATTCCGTTCCATTGTCACTACGTATCCTTTTAATTTTCAAACTGCACAGGTTCTCAAGACGATCGAAAAAGTAGGTCAGAAGATCTGATGTCTCATCCTTTGTACGCAAAAAGAAGACCCATGAGAAGCGAGAGTAATCATCTGTTATGACCAGACAATACGACTTACCCCCAATACTCTTCGTGCTAACGGGTCCAAACAAATCCATATGAAGTAATTCCAAAGGTGCTTTAATGGAATTAACTTGTTTGGATTTGTGAAGCTTTTTGTGCTGTTTACCCTTTAAACAAGACACACAATCATCCTCCAAAGCAAAGGTTTGCTTAGGAATACCCTCAACAAGATTGTGTTTCACCAGATAATTCATTTTCCTAAAATGAATATGACCCATCCTCCTGTGCCACAACAATGAATCCTTCGAAGAGGCCTTGGTTAGAAGACAGGTGTGTTCCTCAGCTTCCACTGTCCTCATGTCCAAAATGTAAGAGTTCTTCACAGTTGTGCTCTAATCAAGATCCATTCCTCGGGAATCACAAATCCCGGCTTCAAAATTAAACATTCCAAATCTGTAAACGCAGCAGTGAACTTCTTGTCGCAAACTTGAGAGACGCTTATCAAATTGTGATTCAGCTCCTCGACAAAATTTACATCCTCAAAGCTCACTAGTCCATTTGTAAGAGTTCCAACTCCTGTAATGGTACCTCCAGAATCACCAGCAAAGGCAACATGTCCCCCATTGAAAGGTTTAACATCAGAAAGAAGGGAGATATTGCCTGTCATGTGTCGCGAACAGCCACTATCAACGTACCACTTGCTATTTTGACCTGTTGACTGTCACAACACAAATAAAAGGAATGTTAGTTTGAAATGGAGACCCAAGCCTTGATAGACTTGGGTACTCCTGAGGCTTCATCAACTATTATCACATCAGTTAACACTTTATTTTTTAGTAAATCATTATCATTTACTGATGTGATAGGTTTAGATGACTCACTATTCCCTATACTTTTCTTTGTCCAAACCCTTTTTGATAACGCTGGTTGC
Organism: Logfia minima; assembly: GCA_963921325.1. Lineage (NCBI taxonomy): Eukaryota > Viridiplantae > Streptophyta > Magnoliopsida > Asterales > Asteraceae > Logfia > Logfia minima. The sequence goes on from OY992770.1 coordinate 23,164,076, forward strand.
TTGTTAATAACTTCAACCTTTCGAATTACCTTTTGAGTAGGTATAACGTTATTAACTTTTAAAATTGGAACATCACGAAATAATCCAGTTTGCTTTCTATTTTTTGTATGATGTAGATCTTTTCGTGATGCCCATTTTTTAGCAAGCATTGGACATTGATTTATGAGATGACCTTGCTTCTTACAGTAGAAGCATGATCGTTTTTCTTGAAAAGTACGATCCGAGACAGATAGTGGTTTTGGTGAAAACGAAACCGCACGAGGTTTACTCTCAGATACTTTTACTACACATGAGCACTTATGTGAACATGTTGGAGTAAAAGCTTTTACTTTTGAAATAATCTTTGGAGAAGGATTTTTGATTATAGCTTTATCATTATGAGAGTTCTCCTGGATTACTGGTTTCCTTTTAGAGCTTATTTCATCTTTATCTTCATTAGTAAATATGAAAGTTTCAGGTCTGAAATTATTCTTTTTAACTTTCTGAGTAACCTCATGAGTTACATCTTCCACCTCAACCACTTCTTCAACATTTTTTGAAGACACAAACTTGACAGTCTCAAGTTTAGGCTTAATACGCTCAGTTTTTTTTTTAAATCACTCCTTTAAGTGATTTAGTCTGCTTGTGATCAACAGCCTTAAGAGTTTTGGGTTGATCATTACTGTTAACACTAACTGGCTTAACAACAGAATCAGTTTCCTTTTTAAAAACAGAAGGAACATAGTCTTTGATCTCATCCTGACAGAGAATAGGCTGATTCAAATTTGAAGGAGGAGGTTGATTATGATAACCAATTCCTGTCTTGCTCTTTGTATCAGTTCGCTGATTTTGCAGGATATCAGCAAAGACCATACTAGAAGTTGATATATTAGCAAGCTTACGTTTTAAATCAACATTGTCAGCCTGAGTTTCAGCAAGTTCCTTTTTAAGATGAGCAATCAGTTTAAGATAACTATCAATTTCATCTTGTTTATTATAAATCATAGCTTTTAACTCTTTCTTTTCTTCAATCATAGTTGTTTGACTCCAAAGACTTTTTCATTTTGTTTCAAAACGTTGTTTGCTTCAATGAGTTTAGTTAAATCTGTATTTAACCTATCATTTTCTACAATGAGCCTGTTGTTTTTGCCAGTTAACTTTAGACAGTTTTCACAGAAGAAGGAATCACATTCTACCTCATTTTGAATACCCGCCATAAGAGCTAGGTTTTCTTGATCATCCATGGCAGAAAAATCATAAGCAGCTTCCTCTTCTAACAAAATAGCAGCCTTAGCTACTTCGGTGTCCTTCTTATATGGAGAAGGCTTAGTAAAACCCGAAGGTGGTTGTCTAGCCTTCTCACATTCTCTAGCAAAGTGCCCAAGATTTTGGCACCTATAACATCTGATCTTGGATTTGTCAAAACCCATGCTGGTTTTGTCAGACACATCTTCAAGAGATCTCTTACCCGTTCGTCTTAGATAAGTCTTAGTCCTTCGTGTCAGCATGGCCATGTTCCAACGCAGATCCACTCTTTCTAATTCATCGGGATCCACTTGAGCAAAATCCTCATCGGTAAGATCCACCGAGCTAATTTTCTTAGAGAGAAAATCATCATAGGATGAGAGAAAAGCATTAAATATTACTGCATTCTCATTCTGAGAAGCAGTTGCTGAAGACGACGACTGAGTTGGAAACGACGAAAATGTTCCAGTTGACTGATTTCCGGAAGTATAAGTCATTTTCGTTCCAGAAGTAGATGGCCCCGATAGAAGTGCGGTACTTCCATAGCCAAAGTTGCTATTGTCAGATACCAGAGAGCCTGACCGTGTGCTTTTCTTCTGAATGTCTAAAGCACAGGTTTCCAATTTTCCAATAAGCTGATCCAGAGACATAGCAAGAACATCTGGATCATTCTCCATCATCAAAACTCTTGTTTCCCAATGAGGAGGTAGAGCATTTAGCAACTTCTTGTTGACCTCTATAGTACTGAACTTATAACCACCTTCAGTTAATTCATTGACAAGACGTGAGTATCTACAGAAAAGATCCTTCACAGTTTCGTTCTTCAGAATATCAAACAGATCATACTGTTTCTTCACGAGCTCTAGTTTACTCTGTTTGTACTCAGTGGTACCTCCACATCGTTCAGCTATCCCGTTCCATAGATCATAAGCTATGTCATGTTGTTTAAACATCTTCATAGCATCAGCAGGTAAGGCCATGGTGATAGCCGAGTGAGCCTTTCGTTCACATTCCCATGCCTTACGTTCCTCTACAGACATAGAACGAATAGGCTTTGGTGGAGGAATACCAACATGCTCTCCACTTGCAACTGGTCTCACATATCTCTCTAGTAATGATATTTCCATTTCCGGATCAGTAAACGCAACAAACGACAAAAAACGACCTCTCCATTCAGAGTACTCCATTCCGGGAGCAAAGAATGGAGGTTTATTTGCACTACCTACTTCAGCATTATGTTTTAACATTGCATTGACTGCTTGCAAAGTAGACATCTTAGAATGTATTAAAATTGATTAACTTTTGTAAAATAGTGAGAAATAACTTAACACTCTAAAGCGATATTGACAATGTCGCTTAAATCAAACCGATAAATGAGCGATATTGTTGATATCGCTATTAATATCGCTAGTTAAAGCAAAAGTCAAAGTCAAACGAAAATAGGCGATATCACAGGCGATATTTCAGTAATATCGCACAAATCAACTATGCGATATTGGGTTAATATCGCTAAAATCAATTAGGCGATATTGAACTAATATCGCTTAATGATATCGCTCAAATTAATGAGTAATGTCGCTTCCAATGTCGCAGTAACCCTAATGGCGATATTGAGTTCCAATATCGCTAAAACGGCTGTAAACCCTAAAAACACAAGTTTCGAAGATCAAAACAAGTTTTAGGATTGAAACCAACGAACAATGATCCAGAAACTAAAATAAAAGTAATAAAAGATTAGTTTAACACTTAAAATACTCAAATGAACAGAAAAACTAATTTAAAATTTTTTTTTTTATAAAATATTAAACGTTATCGAATATTGATTCAAATCAAATAATCCAATGATTGAAAGGCTCTGATACCAATTGTAGGATCCCAGAAGGGCTGACCTTACACACTGAATCAATATTACACAATCTAAAGAGCGGAATTCAATAGATTATGCTTGAACGTTTAATAGACAAATGTAAAACAAAACACAAGAATTGCTTTAACACATAAATGAGTTGCTATTACTTGATCACGAAAATCACAGAGGCTACAGAGATTATCTGATGTCAAAAGCCGAAAATAGCAAAAACTGTATGACAAATGAAACCCTAAACAAATTTATATAATTATCTATTTTAGGCAACTAGGCGATATTGACAATATCGATTAAGCGATATTGACAATATCGCTTGAGCGATATTGACAATATCGCATGAATCAGAAGTTGACCTAAAAAATTACAACTCGAAACTTAGACCAAGTGACAGACACACTAAATGCACCAACAAATCGCCTCCGATAAAAAGGGTTAAGTCTTTATCTGCTGGGAAATGATAGTACATTAGAAGAATCAGCCTAATAATTGTAGGTAAAAGTCTTAAGTTAGATGTGTTAGTAGATTCCAGTTAGTTACATTAACCTTACATCTTTACAAGCAGGACTTTACTTATTTTTATTTTAGTGTACACACTTCTCCACACGTTATAATTTCCTTCAAAAACTTTAGATATAGACAGCTTCATTGTATGATATACTGGTAGGCAAATTCTGCTTTGATTTCTGAGCATATAATAAGCTATAAATCTTCTGTGTGTTATCTCGTGTGATTTGCTATATGATGTATGACATAAGTCTTAATTGATGAAGGACAGTCTGACCATACACTGTTATCAAGAATTTATGAAAATATGTCAAGACAAATAATAAGAATTATGGCTATTAGTAAAACTACTGGTGTCTTTATTGTACTAAGTATAGACCTGACTCCTTTAGTTTTGCCAATGGTTTCAAGTTTGTTTTGTCTATACTAAGGGATCTTATGTTGTACTAAGTACAGATCTAGAACCACTAGTATCTACAAAACGGGTTTGATGTTTGTCACATTTTAAATTCACTCACGGGTATGTTATATGCTTCAAAAAGAACATCATTTAGTGACCTCTACCTTGAAAGTGAAGGATACAGTGTTATGTGTTCTACTTGACCTCTCTGTATGTCGTATTTTGGATCACATTAGGTAATACACATACAAACAATAAAAGTTCGCTTGGAAATCAATGTAGACTTTGTTTATATGGATTATAATACCGGTAATCGTCTTGAACTGTCTATGATAATTAATCACTTCATTTTGATGTGAATAATACATTCTGTGGAGATAAGTAACCAAGTTATACTTTTATAAATAATAAGTTCATAAATGGTTAAGTTGTGAGATTTTGTGTAAGCTATTGTGAATTTCATGAGGCATGAATAATAACAATCTTCTAAGAATTTTTACTCAACAATTGGTTCAGCTGTTTCTTTCTAATATGATCCCGCTGTCAATAATTTCTTAACGTCCTCAATTAGGATGTATTTTATTATATCTTACAATTTTTCATTTATTTGTTTCATTAATACAAGGGTACTTAATACCAATGTTTATTATGAATCATTGTCATTTTATTTTTATGCATTTGTTTGAAGTATCGCAGTGCTACATAACAAGTGAAAAATATTCAGATTTTAGACTTGTAATGTGCGTGCTATTCTAAGAGAAAAACAAGTGAAAAATATTAATTATTTTAGACTTGTTTATTTTATGGAATTAAAATATGATTTTTTTTTAAAAATAATAATAAAATTTTATAAAATTTTGGTCAACTCTGCGAGTTGACCTGGGCTGCGAGTTGAGCTCAACTCTGGGAGTGGAGCAGAACTTGCGAGCCGAGTCAAGGGTTTATAAGGGGCTGCGAGTTGAAAAATAAAACACACACACTTGCGAGCCCAGATTATTTTCTTGCGAATCCAAAACCTGCGACACGAGCTGAGATTCATCTCGCAAATTCTTCAATCCGCAACCACCTCTTTCACTCACTTCTCTATCAATATCTTTACATTGCTAACATTTTGAGGTATAAATCAAGGGATTTAACCGTGTATTTAAATAAAAATCGAAGTATTTATATACTAGGGTTTTGTTTAAAATTTCTTACAAAAATCACTAAAATATAGCTCAAATGGACAAGAAACCTTAGGGTTTATGTAAATCGAAGCATATTGAACACAATAACATAGCTTATTTGCGTTAAAACTAGCCCAAATTAATTTTTGATTATAATGTCATTCGGCAGTTCATGCTGCGAGTTGAGATCCAGACTCAACTCGCAGCCAGCTCCGGCGAGTCCAACCTGCGAGTCAAACTTGCGAGTTGACCTGCGAGTTGACTTGTTGACTCTGCGAGTTGAGGTTGCGAGTTGACTTGTTGACTCTGCGAGTTGAACTGGCGAGTTGACTTGTTGACTCTGCGAGTTGAACTTGCGAGTTGACTTGTTGACTCTGCGAGTTGAACTCTGCTAGTTGACTGGTTCTACGAGATGACTTGTGATTTGTTTTATGAGTTGAATTCTTAATTTTAATTTACGAATTCTCGATTAATTACCTAATTACGAATTATAAATTAAAATGTTATATGGTTTGTTGTGTCGACTTTAATGTGAACACTTCAAACAATATATTAATTATATAAGACTTATGACTTCTTGTAATAAGTGATATATTTTGTAATAGGATGTGTAACGAGTTAAACTTATTGGTTATGTATATGATTAACAACTATAATTGTTAATTAAGTTTCCCAACTTAATAGTTCAATTATGAGTTGTAGATCATATAAGTTTATCAATAAATGTTCAACTAATTGTCTGACAGTTGTGTGATTCTTATATTGCAGATATGGCTATACAGTTCGCTGCACATCATAACGTATTGGCTGACTTGGACATTAATGCACGAGGTGCTACTCGTGTAGCTAGGATTCTTACGTTTTTGGCTCGTTCAAGGATACAATATGCCATCACTGAGTCCCCCGCGCTATCACAGGATCTATTAACCCAATTATGGGCTAATATTCAGTTTGATACTGTTGTCAATCCACCGGTGATTCGCACACGGGTGAATGATCGACCCGTTATTTTCTCTTCCTCCGATCTACGGAACATTCTACTGTTGGGGACCGTTGATCAGGAAGCCGGACCTACAGTGTTTTCCTCGGATTTCATCGAAGGAGCACTTGAACGTATGGGCTACGTGGGGCCCATGCGTGGACGTCAATTCCTAAAGGCGTTAGTCTTTGGGGAATAGAGATTCCTGTGGCATGTTCTTGTCACTGTCTTTGGTCCGAAATAGGGCGGATTTGATGAGTTGAGCCCTTCGCTACTTTCGGCTATACTGTCCCTGGTTTATAATAAACCATACAGTTTCTCGGACTATGTTTTTGGGGAACTCACTCGACAAATCTTGGGAGGTGTTAGATCCCAATTTTTAATCTATCCACGGTTCTGCATGTTAATCATCAGAGCCTCTATCCTTGATCTGCCGGTCTTTCAAGCAGATCTTCATGTAGAGACTATTGGGCTGCGGGCATATATGCAATGTTTATGCATACGTCCAGACGTTTTGACATGCGGCCCCAAGTGACTGAATTATTTGGGTCTCTGATCGATCCTCTCTATATAGCGCCACCGAACAACGGTTGGCTTGATGTTGATGTGGCCGAGGGTGCACCTGAGCCACAAGAGCTGATTGAGGAAGTGTTAGAACAGGCAAATCAGCCAGGTCAACAGGTAGATGTTGAAGTTGTTGCCGAAGTGGTACAGCAGGTGTTGGGAGAGACTGATGATGCTACTGATCCGATCTTACGAGATGTAGATCAATATGTAGCTGAGGGTCCGAGTACTTCTGGACCAACTCCACCTGCTGAGGCACCTGACGCTGTTGGTCCATCGGGACAAGATGAAGAAGCTGCTTCGGCTTCTGAGTCTAATTCTGATGATGATGATGATGAGACTGGACCACCTGGGTTTGTCTCTGAAATTCCAGAAGGGATGATCCGACAGGGATCAAGATTGGTTATGGATCCGGCTCTGAAGTTAAATAGGAAAGCCGTTGATCAGGATCCCGACTTCGTTATTGTCGAAGAAGATGAAGATGAAGAAGAAGAGGAGGAGGTGCTTGTTACTCGACCTCGCAAGCTGATCAGGCAAACAGCTTCAACCTCTGCAGCTCCTATACAATCACGTTCTACGCCCTCAGAGGCTGAAATGATTGCTGATATAGTTCGTCCTTCAACACACCCAACCACCAAATCCAGCAGGGTTGCGGCGCGTCTTTTGACTGATGTTGCTACAGAGATTGCAAAGAAAATGCAACCGCCCGCTCCCACACCGCCAACCACCACTGATGCTGCTCCTTCAACCTCACCAAAGATTGACGCTGAACGCATTACACAATTGGAGTCTAGGGTTCAAGAGTTGCAGATAGTTGCTAACACTTTTGCCACACAGCTTCTACAATTGTCAGACAATGTCACTACACAGAACAATGCTTACTCACTGCTACTCAAGACCAACAGCACTCTGGTAGATGACGTGGCTGAGAAGCAACGACAACTTGACCGTCTCTCTCGTCGTATTACATACTTAGAACAGAACCAGTCATCTCAAGGGGAGAAAGCTGCAATTGAGAAGGCTGCATTTGAAGAAGTTTGTAAAGAGGATGAGCTGGCTAAGAAGAGCCGAGATGATGAAGACAATGATCCCGCAGCTGGAAAAGAAAGTGAGCTGGCTGGTCCTTCAACGTTTGGTCAGCAGACTACAATTCAGGGGGAGTCTGCTGAAGCAAGTGGTAGTGGAGCTGGTGCTGGTACTGAAAAGGGTGGAGCTGAAGAAGGTGACACTTGTATTAATATAGACTGATTGTAATTATTAATACATTGTAATTTTGTACTTGTAATATAATCCTGTAATTAAGATGTTTGAACTTGAATGTGTAAAACATTAATGTTTAAATGTTATAATTATGAATGGTTGTATAGTATAAGACTTTTGTAATCTTAAATTGACCATGCTCGATGAAAGATTTATAAGTATACATAATATATGATGTTCGTATATTATAAGACCTATTCAAAATCTTAGATTGATTATGATAATCGATGAAAGATTTGAATAAGTGTTTATATAATATATTTTAAATACACAAAGGGATTAATAAGAAAAATCTTAGATTGATTCAGGGAAATCAATTAAAGAACTTATGATATTAATCTATTTGTGTATGTATTTCTATAGGTCTTGAAATGTTGAACTTATCAGATTCTGAAGGCGACATGCCAGATAAATTAGATGAGGACATTGACTTTGACCTTGAAGAATGAGAGTTTGTTCCTCCTGAGGATTGGACTTCCAGTTTTGAAGTTGGGGCAGACGAGTGTGTAGATCTCGACGCTGATATTGATGAACATATCGTAAGCCCATCTACAACTAAAGTGATCATCCAGGAAGAAGATGGAGAAATGGTTGTTGATGTAGATGAAAATCTAGATGAATCAACCAGTTCTGAATCAGAAGATGTGCTTCCTGAAAAACTCAGAAACAATCCTATGTTCAGACCCCTGAAAAGCAAAAAGAAGAAGATTGGAATGTCTGAGGTAGATATCACTAGAAAGAAAGTACCTAGAAAGGGAATAATCGGATGGTACTATGACTCTGAGCTAAAACTGTTGCTATCAAAAGGTTTGACGGAGTTCAATATTTTGATAAGAAGCTTAAAGTTTTTAGTTCGCTTCCTCGATTTGAGATTCGAGACTTGGCACGCTTAGAATTGAAGAACCCCAGTAATGATCCATATGCAAGATATGTTGAAAGAATAATCAAGACTGAGGGACGTTCTATGAAGTTTGAAAAGATAAAGCCAAGAGTCGAAAAGACAATCAAATTACAGGAACACAGTCAAAGAACTGAAAGACTTATCCAGCTGTCAAGTGTGTACAGCAGATACCGCTGAAGACAATGCCACTGAATATTCTAGGAAATCTTCTAAATAGGCACGTGGACTCAGAGACTGGTGAAGTTGTCATGGTTGAAGCTGACGATGAAGTCGAAGGAGGAGATAGAGTAATTCTGACAGTCTATGACCATCGACACCTGATGAATCTGTCAAAAAAGGACCTGTTGAGGTTAAACGAAAACAAGATCTTGACGATTGAAGCATGTGGTGATCTTGCAAGAGATTATCAAATGATGGTGAAGACTTGCGTCAGAATGAAGATTCATATGGGCAGTAGAATTTACAAGTAAAGAACAAGGACAAAGTTGAAGATAACGACGCTAGAGCTATTGTCAAGGGGGAGTCTGTTGGGACATGTTATTGTGACAATAGATCTAGCTTGTAATAGGACTAGTGTATTTATAGTCAAATTTGTATAATTGGTTTAGACTCGTAAATATATGATATTAACTTGTTATTATTATTTGTTAAATGTTATTAGACAAATATCGAATTCAAGTTAAAGTCAAATTCGCGAAATGAGAAGTCAACTCGCAGGTTTGACCTGCGAGTTGAAATCTCACCTCGCAGATGATCTGGATTCGCAACCTTGCGAATTGAGATATGGGCTCGCAGCCATCTGGGCTCGCAGACCATCTGGACTCGCAGCTTTGCTTGCGAGTTGAGAATTGGGTTCGCAGCCCATCTGGACTCGCAGGCCCATGGGCTGCGAGTTGAGTCAACTCGCAAAGCCCATGGCCTGCGAGTTGAACCAGATATATATATATTTAAATGCTGCTCAAATGTGTAGTGAGATTTCTAGATATCCGTGCCATTATTACACACACCAAATATTATAATATTCTCCTCGTATTTCGTGCTGATATAAAAGCTACTATTAATAGGCTCGGTTTTAATTGTTTAACACTAGTTAATATCAAACGAAGCTTGTTAATTGATAGATTAGTTATATAAGCCTAAAACCTTAAGTATTGAGGGATTCCGCACCTTAATACCTAAAAGATAATCCGTTATCGAACCAAGATCTAGCGACCTTACAAGTTGAGATTACTGAATTCGCAAGATAACTTGATTTTTGACTTTTAAAATGTCTGATCTGAGTCGAATGATCGAAATGGAACACGAGGTTGGCAAATCTAACGTTCCACCGAAATTGCTCAGACTCGAGGACTATTATGGATAGAAAGACAGATTCGAAAGTTACTGTAGATTCCATGACATAACTATTTAGCTGTGCATTAAAAACGGATATGTTGCACCTACTACTTTGGTAGAGAATGCAATTGTGATTGTTCCCTATGACAGGATGAATGACAATCAAAAGAAAGAATTTACTATTGATAATAAGGCACATTCATCGATAAAAATGAGCCTTCCCAAGGAAATCAATCACCAATTGAAGTCCTTTCACACAGCTAAAGAGCTATGGGATGCTCTAGAGAAAAGGTGTGAGGGAAGCCCTCAGGTGAAGGCAGGCAAGAGAAACCTTCTAAAAAAGCAGTTTATGGTATTTAAAGCTTTTAGAGAAGAGGACCGTGAAGCCTACACTACCAGATTTTATCATCTATTGAGTGAGCTTGACGACCACGAAATTTTCTACAATGACAAGGAAAAAACCGACAAATTTATTGAGGGTTTGCCTTCAAAGTGGGAAATGTATGGTATCATGCTCAAAGACAATGATGAAAGGTATGCCACTATGACCCTAGAGCAGGCAATTGACAAGCTCAGGGGTTATGATTTCTCCAAGAAAACTAGAGATACAGATTCTGATCATCTACAGAATCCAGGTTTATACCATGGAAAGACTAGTATCTCAAATGCTTCATCCAATTCGACCACTACACTATTTGCTGGTGAAATTGATAAACTTGGTGAAATGTTGACCTATGATCTATGCTTTATAGCTTCAGATGGAAGCGAGAAATGAAGTAAGAATACTTCTTCTAAGAAGTCAACTCAAGGGCATCATAAAATGCCAATGAGTGTGAAATCAGCAGAACAACAACTTTCTGTGCTGACTTCGTTTGTTGCTTCCTATGAAAATTACATACAAGGGAAGATTAATGATCCTGCACAATTTGATGAGGATTATGATCAAGTAGACCCGGATGACTTAGAGGAAATGGACCTCCAGTGGCAGCTTGCTATGGTGTCAAGGATGGTTAAGAATTTCCTAAATCGTACGGGTAGAAGAGTTGTTGGAAATCGACCTGGGTTCGACAAATCCAAGGTTAAGTGTTATAACTGTCAAGGTTACGGACACTTTGCCAGGGAATGTCAACGACCGAAGCTTGATACTGGCACTGCAAAACAACACTCGGGAAGTACTTTGACTTCCAAAGTCTTAGTGGTTCAACAAATCGATGGTTCCTATGATTGGTCCACTCAGCCTGAGCAAGCTCTCATGGCTGAGATAGACGATCAAGAGAAACCAATTGAATCAACTTCATACATGCCAACTGCTGAGAAACCTTAAGTTAATGTGCCACACATGGAAGTCAAGGGGAGGGATGAAAATGTGCTCTACATCAACTCGACTGAAGAAATGAGTCCCGATGACTTCGTTGCATACATGGCTGACGTTCAGACAGATAAGAAAAAGGTATGTCTGGATCTTCTTACTCTTACTGATGTTTGCTATTTAGTTACTAATTTGCAAACTCAGGTTAGTGTTTTTGCTGAATCTAACATAACCTTAACATCCGAATTAGATATAGCTAAGTCTGATGTTCGTAGGTTAGGTGAGGATAAGCTAGCTTTGACTGAAAAAATTAAGAGTGATGCTTCCGATAAGACTAGTCTCACTGACATAATTAATGAACAATGTGTTAAGATAGACGGGTTATATCTGAACCTTAATGAGCTAAATAACAATATTGCTATTAGGGATAATGAGCTCTCAGAGTCTAAAATGAAGTTGGTCGAGCTAAACCGTAAACTTGAAGGTTATAGGACATCTTCTTTGACCTTAGATAGAATCATTAGCTCACAACGTAGTGTGAAGGATGTAACTGGCCTAGGTTACTCTGAGGTTCCTCCGCCATTTAATAAAAATTACACTACTACTCCAATTGACTTAGAGATGACAGATGCGAATCCTGAAACTGAGGATTTGGAAACTCAAGAATCCGATGCATCTGAGACACAGAAGGATATCTTTAATGACCCATCATTGGACATCAGTAAGATCAAGTCATTCACTAAAGTACAGTTTTTCTCGAGTGGAATGATAGGTAGTACTGATGTAAATGATGAGGTAATTAAGAAACAAAAGGATTTATCTTCAGTGTCTTCGGATCAGACAAAGAAGGACACAGCTAAGACTTTTAAGTCACGAAAGCCGATGTCATGCTTCAAGTGTCACCAAAGGGGACATGTGTCTTCTTGTTGTCCTAATAAGAAGAGTGAAGCTACACATAAGCGTGTGACTAATGATAAGACTCATAACATCTCTAGTTTGAGTACAGACAGGTTAGGTACCAGACCGGGAATTGGTAGTAAACCTGTGAATGCTTGTAAGTCCGTGCGTATTCGGATCGATAACGAGGTTATCTAACGTATTAAGGTGCGGAATCCCTCAATACTTAGTTATAGGATCTATAACGAATTGTTTCACAATTATAGTGAATCGGGTATCTAATTTGCTTCGTATTGATTATTAATCTCAGTTAAACGATCAATACCTAGCCTTTAGAAGGTTTAATTGCTCTGGAAAACTCAGGAAGTTCGTATGTGTATATTGGCAAAAGTTAATTAGGTTTGAAACCTAATTTGTATTTATAACCGTCTCAGTTCGCGGGTCATGGGCTTCTGCGAACTGACTCGGTTCGCAGCCCATTTAGGCCCAGCGAATTGACTCGGTTCACAGCCCAAATTTGTCCTGCGAACTGACTCGGTTCGCGGTCAAACTTGGTCAACATTTTTCAGCTTTTTGATTTTTCACTCTAAAATGTTTTCCAACCACAGTTTTTCATTTACAATTCAAAACCAATATACAAACTTGATTACAATTAATACAAGACCTATTACGAGCTAAAGAGCCCTTTTACAAGCTAGATCTGTTGTCACAAAACATGTCTCAACAGACTCCCCCTTGACAATAGCTCTAGCTGTCTTAGTGTCTTGGTCTTCAAGTTTGTCTTTGGTAATCACTTGTAAATTTTACTTCCAGCATATATCTTCAGCTTGATGCATGTTTTAACCATTGACTGATAGTCTCGAGCAACATCTTCCCATCCTTCAATTGCAGTGATCCTATTCTTGTGTAACATTAATAGGTCAGCCCTTGATAAGTTCATCAGATGTCGTCGATCATAAATCTTTAAGATCTCACTCTCTTCATACTCTACTTCATCATCATGTACAAACAAGAGAGCTTCTCCAGTCACAGAATCAACAGACCATCTCTTCAATTTGCCTAAAATATCTTGAGGCATGGTCTTTAAAGGAATCTGCTGCATGCACTTAACAGCTGGATATACTTTCATTCTTTGACGCCTTCCAGTTCTTTTGCTTCTTTCATTAAGTTTTATTGTTTTTCCAACCCTCGGCTTAATTCTTTGAAACTTCAATGATCTACCCTCAGTCCTGATAACCTTCTCTACGTATCGTCCAAAAGGATCATTACTGGGGTTAATCATTTCCAATCTAGCCAAGTCTCGGATTTCAAAACGCGGTAAAGAACTGAAGACTGCAAGCTTCTTTTCAAAGTATTGAACTCCGTCATATCTTTTTATTGCAAAAAGCTTTAAGTCAGCATCGTAATACCATCCTATTATACCCCTTTTAGGTATACGTTTTCCAGTGATATCTACTTCTTTAATCCATGTCTTTTCCCTTTTTCTTTTCAAAGGTCTAAACATCGGATTATTCTTCAATTTCTCAGGAAGTTCATCATCGGATTCAGAATCAGTTGATTCACTTAGATTTTCATCTAAGTCCAAAACTCTTTCTCCATCCTCATCCTGAAAGATAACATTTGTCTTTGAGGGGCTTACTATGTGTTCATCGATGTCAGCATCAAAATCTACACCTTCATCTAACCCAGACTCCGAGACAGAAGACCAATCTTCAGGAGGTACAAACTCTCCCTCCTCTAGATCATAATTAATGTCTTCGTCTATCTCATCAAGTATATCATTATCAGAATCGGATAGATCTAGCACTTCCAAACCTATATTAGGTCATACACAAATAATCATTAATATTCTAAATCCTTTCATCGATTTCCCTGAATCAATCTAAGGATTTCCATATTAATCAATAGCAATTAATATCATAAATTCTTTTATTGATTTCCCTGAATCAATCTAAGAATTTTCTTATTAATTTCTTTGTGTATCTCGAATACATTATATGAACTTATAAATATTTCATTGATCTTAACGTATAATTACAATCAATCTAAGATTTCAAAAGTCTTATAATATCAGAATATTAGTTAAATTTAAACACTAATGTATTGTGAAATGATCACCAAACATTCAAGCTTACCATTAATTAATTCTTCTGCATAATTAACTTGTCAGTCTGACGATTCTCAAGTCTAAAATGCAAAGATTATAGTAAAAGATTGACCGCCGAAACTAACTCGGGACACGCCACACGACTATTGTAAGTCGGTAGACTTTCGATCAAAATTCCACACAATTTTTATTAATTGTAACTTATTTAATTAACTTGTTATTATAAATCTCAAGTCGACTAAATATATTTAACTTGTAAAAATAAATCGCAAGTCTAATATATATATGACAAAATATTCTTAAGTTACAAATTACAGAGGTTGAAATAAAATCACAACTTAGTCTAAGTTAATGTAAACTTCACCTTCAGTTGCACCACCCTCTTGTGCACTTGTACCAGCACCACTTCCACTTGCCTTAGTAGACTCCCCCTGAATTATAGGAAGCTCACCAGTCGTTGACGGACCAGTCGGCTCTCTATCATCTTGTGAGTTGGAATCATCATTTGTGTCCTTTCGCCTTTTCCTTAGCTCTTCATCATCCTTACAGGCCTCATGACGCCGTTTCCTTATCAGCTCATCTTTGTCTCTGGCAACTTGATATGCCATAATCTCCCCCTGAGACGGCTGTCCCGTCAACAAACGGTTGACCATGCGTTCCAAACGGTCAATCTGTCGCTGTTGATCAGCAGATTCACTTAATAGAAGCGCATGTGATCACAACAAGTGAGTCGTTGAAGCACTTTGAGTACTAAGGAGAGCTGCAAGTTTGAGATTCTGAAATTCCAAAGCTTTAACCCGCAGTTCCAAAGTAGTGACACGGTCAGAAGCCCGAAGAGGAACGGCAGTTGCTGATTCAGTTGCAGTATCAGATGAGGGAAGATGTTTACCAATGAGAGCAGCAACATCAGCCAATAACAACCGTGCTGTGATAAGGCTGGCCTTAGTAGATTGAAGAATAAGAGGCTCCGAAGCAGCAGGCTTTCGCACAGGAGAAAGTGATAAAGTAGGCATTGGTGGCGGTGATGGTGTTGTCCGAACCGCAGGACGAGATAATTCGCCAATAGTCAATTGAGCAGTTGAAGAGCGAATGCGTTTGCGGCAACTGGTTTGAAGAGGTAAAGCATCGTTCTCCTCAGAATCTTCATCAACCAAACTGTAATCAGGATCACGATCATCAACTTTGCGTTTGCCCTTTAAAGCAGGATCCATGATTAGTCTTGAACCTTGACGAACCATTCCTGACGGAATTCCCGTCAAAAAGGAAGGAGAAGGATCATCATCACTATCCTCATCCTCAGTATCAGATGCAGTGGCACCATCCTTGCTAAAAGCACTAGACGGTCCAGCATCTTGATCAGCTGAAACCCGTTCACCCTCAGGTTGAACAACCTCTGGGTCGACGGTTTCGATTGCCTGAAAATTTTCCACCTCAAGTAAGAGTGGATCAGTGGCATCATCGTTCTGAATAAGAACCTCATGTAATACTTTAGCAGCAACATCAGGTTGAGCTGCTTGGTTCAACACATCTTCAATAAGCTCGTGCAGGCCGGGCTGTGGAGCAATAACTGCCGGCTGAGCTGGAACTTGTGCTGGAGGGGGTGGTTGATGTTGCAGTGGAGCATCGGCATCCAACCATCCATTGTTTGGTGGAGCTACATAATGTTCATCAAGAAGATGACCAAAAAGATCACAAGCTTCTGGCTTGATCTGATCCGGACGACGAGAAGAATTAAGAAAACAAGCGTTGTATGTTCGAAGTCCGATCCTATCCACGTGCAAATCTGACGGAATATTCAGCAATCCAGGAATGCGCTGAAGTATAATAATCATGCAAAAACGTGGATAGAGCATAAACTTGGAGCAAACAGCTCCAGTGATCTGCCCAATGAAAGAGCTAAAAATGTATGAGGAAAAACTGTATGGTTTATTATAAACCAGTGACAGTAAACCAGATAACAGCTCGGGGCTCAATTCATCGTATCCGCCCTTCTTGTTCCCGAAGATTGTCACAATAATATGGAACAGGAACCTCCATTGGCCAAGAACAAAGGCCTTGATAAATTGGCGTCCACGCTTAGGGCCAGAATAACCCATGCGCCCAAGTGCACCCTCAATAAAGTCCGAGGAGTACACAGAAGGGCCAGCTTCCTGCTCGACTGTACCCAGATGTAGAATCTGTCTCAGATCGTCAGCAGAGAAGATAACTGGAATGTCATTAACCCTAGTATGAATGACTGGAGGGTTTGCAGCAGCATTGAATTCAATATTATCCCAAAACTGAGTCAGAATGGATAGGGACAATGGTGGTGATTCCGTAACGGCATATCTAATCCTTGATCGTGCTAAATACGTAAGGATCTCAGTAAAGCGCTCAGCACCGCGCTCATTGACGTCCAAATTCACCAGGATATTATGAGCAGCAGTAAAAGATCGAGCAGCCATATCTATAATCATAAGGATTACACAAATGGTAACTAGCTCAATGAATAATATAACAGAGCGAACATTAATTAATTCTAAACATTTATGTATTGTGAACAAAAATGATCACCGAACATCCATTTTTACTATTAATTAATAACTTAATTTACTGAACTTAATTGAACAATTAAGCGTACAAGACTTAAATTTTCAATTATATTCTCTAAATTATATATAGTTCGCTAGTTATAAAGCATAATCTAAAAAATCATACCGCCGATCGAATATCGGAACACGCCGCACGACTACATATGAGTCGGAAGTCTTTCGACATGAGAGAACAGAATATAAGAAATCAATAATACATATTTTACTTATAAGTAAAAACTCTTAAGTCGAAACGTATTATAAATAAGTAATAATTCCAGACTTATACTTCATTTGTAAACATAAATGTCGCAAATCGAGAATAAGTCTAAACATGTTAAAATTTAAACGAGACAAATAAGTCAAACAAGCAAAGTCAACAGGTCAGTTCGCTCTGCAAGTCAACTAAAATCAAAAGTCAGTTCGCTTCTCAGAAGTCAAAACTCAGTTCGCTTCGCAGACGTCAAACAAGGTCAAGATTTGGGTTCGCTTCGCAGTCAAAGGAAGTCAACCTATGAACTCGCTTCGCAAAGGGGTTTGCGAACTGAGATTTCAACTCAGTTCGCAGGAGCGTATGCTGCTCACTTCGCAATCAGGGGTTGCGAACTGAGATTGGATCTCAGTTCGCAGGATCGTGCTGACGAACCCAGATATATTAAAAACTAAGATCCAAACCGTAAAAATGAAATCAATCAATAGTACATGTTTAATATATATCCAGTGAACCATTAACTAAGTTTTATGTATTAATTTTCATGAATTTCGTAAAGAATCCATGAAAACCGCAACCAAAACCATTAAAAACACAAAATGAGGATTAAATAAGAAATACACACACACAAGGACTGAATCTTACCTCAATAGATGCGCAATAAGTAGTTGTAAATAATCCTCGGAGTGAAAAACTGATCCTTGATTTGTGAAATTAAAAATCAAAGTAAGAACTTGGTTCGCATCACAGATTCTCGGATCGCTGAATTTGGGTTCGCAGGAGTGTTTGGAAAAGTGAGATGTGGACTCGTTGACTTGGTGTTTTATACTGAAAATCTCACTTCGCAGAATTGGGTTCGCAAATTTGGGTTCGCAGACTTTGGGTTCGCATGTTTTGGGTTCGCAGAGTTTCGGTTCGCAGGGGATTGGGTTCGCAGGTTTGACTGGTCAAAAACCCAATAATGACTTGTGGACTTGTACCTTATGTATTTCAAACTCAATTTGCAACTTTGACTAGTCAACTATGCAAATTTAATTTTAAATATAACAAACGAGTATTGGGTTCAAGTCAAAAACCAAAACTTTCCATTGCTGTGAATAAGTCAAAATTATTGTATATAATCTACAAATCATAATTGAACTATTAAGTAAAAACTTAATTATCAATTATAATCATTAAATTTATAGAGACAATTAATAATTATAACTGTGTTCTTTAACTTGTCACATAAAGTCTCAAATTAAAGTATATATAACTTATTACCAAAAGTCATAAGTCGTATATTTTGTATATGCCTTTACGTGTTCACATTTAAGTCCATAGTCTAAGCATGTTAGCTTATAACTAATTATTAAAATAGTAATCAACAGTTCTTAAGCTGTAAATAAGACCAATTGCAATCTTGTCACATTGAGACAACACGGAATGCTAAAGTAAAGATGAATTGAATTCCAGAGGATTAAAAACAATAATAAAAAAAAATAAACAGACAAAACAATGATTCAAACAAAAGTAAAGGTATCAAGTACCATTTTATTAACGAAACAACGAAAATAAACTATTACAAATGCCGAACATTAATAGTTGAATCGGCGCAGGGATCATATTAGAGAGAATATGCAGTACTTTAAGATTTAAAAAGTCTTGGAAGATTGGTAGTATACATACCATATGAAATTCACGAGTAGTGACACTTAAGTACAACTTAACCATTTGTCAACTTATATTTATGAAAGTATAACTTGATTACCTATCTCCACAACATATATCACGTTCATTAATCATACATCTACAGTAATTGAGAACAAATGATTCATCAATCATGAAAATGTTCAAATATCATAGACAGTTCAAGACGATTACCGATATTATGATCCACATAAACAAAGTCTACAATGATTTCATAGCAAGCCTTTATTGTTGGTATGTACATTACCTAATGTGAGTCAAACTATGATTTACTGAGAATTCAAGTAAAACACATAACACTGTATCTTTCAGATTCAAGGTAGAGGTTACTAAATGATGTTCCTTTCGAAGCATATAACATACCCTTGAGTTATTTTAATATCTGACAAACATCAAAGCTATTTTGAAGATACTAGTGGTTCTAGATCTGTACTTAGTACAACATAAGATCCCTTAGTATGAACAAGATAAGTTTGAAACCATTGGCAAAACTAAAGGAGTTAGGTCTGTACTTAGTACAACAAAGTCACCAGTAGTTTTGCTAATAGCCATAATTCTTACTATTTGTCTTGACATATATTCAAAAATCCTTGATAACAGTGCATGGTTAGACTATCATTCAACAATGAAGACTTATGTCATACATCATATAGCAGATCACACTAGATAGCATACAGAAGCATTATTACTTATTATATGCGCAGAAATCATAGCAGAATTTGCCTATCAGTACATCATATAATGAAGCTGTCTAGATTCAATTTTTCTAAGCAAATGATAACATGTGGAGAGAGGTGTATACTAAAATAAACATAAGTAAATGCTTGGTTTTAAAGATGTAGATTTAATGCAACTACCTAGAATCTACTAACACATCTATCCAAAAACTTATACTTATTGTTCTTAAGCATATTCCTCTAATGTACTATCATTTCCCAACAGATAAAACCATAACGTTTTCTAAAAGAAAGAAATGCAGAAAAATAAAAGAAACTACTAAGTATGACATACACCTTTGGAAGACAAATTATTCCGGATTCCTCATTCCGTTTAGTTGAATCAATGTCTCAAAACGCGTCCTGTCAAAAGCTTTAGTATACAAGTCTGCCAAGTTATCAGTTGAGGGAACTTTGACTAACTGTATAAGCTTTTTCTCTGCACAGTCTCTGATAAAATGATGACGTATGTCAATGTGTTTCGTCTTGCTGTGCTTTACAAGATTATTTGTAATTGACATGGTGGATTCGTTGTCAATCATCAGTGGAGTATTGGTTAAATTTAACCCATAGTCTCGCAGTTGCTGTTGTATCCACAGAACCTGGGAATAACAGCTGCCAGCAGCAACATACTCAGCTTCACATGTAGAAATGGCGACTGAGGTTTGCTTCTTGCACTGCCAAGAAACCAGTCTACCCCCTAGGAATTGACATCCACCAGTTGTAGACTTTCTGTTCTGATTGCATCCTCCATAATCAGAATCAGTGTAAGCCACAAAGTCTAAGTCTCCATCAGTCGGATACCAAAGTCCCAGCTTCGGCTTCCCTTTGAGGTAACGAAGAATTCGCTTAACAGCTTGCATATGAGACTCTTTAGGATTGGTTTGATATCGTGCGCAGACACATACTGCAAACATTATATCCGGCCGTGATGCAGTAAGATACATTAGTGATCCAATCATGGCCCTATAAAGAGTAGGATCCACGTCTCTATCACTTGATGTATCAGGACCAAGTCCATGAGCTTCTGGTATAGGGGTATGATAAGTTCGAGCTTCATCCATCTTGAATCTTTCTAACAGCTCATTTGTATATTTATTTTGATGAATGAAATACCCATCTTTCTTTTGATCGACTTGCAATCCTAAGAAAAACGTCAGTTCTCCCATAGCAGACATCTCAAACTTGTGTTTCATGACTTGTTCAAATTCATTACACATCTTTTCGTCAGATGACCCAAAGATGATGTCGTCAACATAAACTTGAACAAGTAGAAAGTCTCTCTTCTTCCATTTGACAAAGAGTGTACTGTCAATTCTTCCTCTTGTAAAACCATTCTCAAGAAGATAATTAGACAGTGTTTCATACCACGCCCTCGGAGCTTGATGTAACCCATATAGAGCCTTATCAAGACGATATACTCTATCTGGATACTTAGGATCAGTAAAGCCCGGTGGTTGAGAAACATACACCGTTTCCTTGACTTTGCCATACAAGAAGGCACTCTTAACATCCAGCTGGAAAACTTTAATTTTCTTAGAAGCTGCGAATGCTAAGAATAACCTTATTGCTTCTAGCCTAGCCACAGGTGCAAACACCTCATTGTAGTCAATCCCTTCTTGTTGATTGAAACCTTGAACCACCAGACGAGCTTTATTGCGAATCACGATTCCCCGATCGTCTTTCTTGCACTTAAATACCCATCGAGTGCCAATTGGATAATCTCCAACAGGTAAATCAACCAACTCCCAAACTTGCAGTTTTGAGAACTGAGACAACTCTTCCTGCATTGCCTCGACCCACGAATTGTCCTTTAATGCCATTTGAACATTTTTAGGTTCAATTTGTGAGATAAAGCACGAGTAGGAACATCGATTGATAATCCCAGTCTCCATAATGGCAACAAAAAGACTCGAGTACTCCGAAGTACTAGCCCTGGTTTGAACCGATGCAGTTGGATCACCAATGATATTTTCAGTTGGGTGATCTTTGTGAATTCTTGTGGTTATTATCGGCTCAATCACCATATTATCATAAAGATTGGTGTCAATTTCTTCCAATGGTGGCATATCCTCATCAGTACTATACATCTCATCAGAAGTTATCGGATCGGTAACTACTGGTGACGTGTCAGTCTCTTGAGTGTTATCCACCGGAGGTTGTTCTGTGGCACTTGATGTTGTATGATTAGGATCCACAGAAGCAATCGATGTTGGAGTGGAGCCAATATCTCCATCACCTGACAATAACTATTCAGTAAGTACAGGATCAACCGTGTAATCACACAATGGGACATTAAATGACTTAAAAAGATCAGAATAGTCAAATTGCCAATCTAATCCCTTATGTGAGTCATGTGTGTAGCTCGTAACTTCAACGTTATAAACTATTTCCACACGTCCCGTAACTTTATTAAAAACTCGTTTATTTGGTGAGTTAGGCACATAACCTAGGAAATATCCTTCGTCAGCCTTCTCACTAAATTTTGGTTGAGAACTAGTTTTCAATAAAGTACATGAGACACCAAAGGGTTCAAACCCTTTCAAATTCGGTTTAATATTGTTCAAAAGCTCATAACAAGTCTTGTTATGCTTTTTAACAGTAAGAACCCGGTTTAGAACATGACATGCAGTATTCACCGCTTCTGCCCAAAAAATGACCGGAAGCCTTGAATCTGCAAGCATTGTTCTTGCTGCTTCAAAGAGAGTTCTATTCTTCCTTTCAGCAACACCATTTTTTTGAGGTTCATATGGTGCACTGAATTGATGTTGTATGCCTTTGCTTGAGCAATATACATTCAACGTAGAATTTTTGAACTCAGTTCCATTGTCACTACGAATACTCTTCACTCTCGTGTTGTAGACATTCTCTATTAAGTCTAAGAACTCCATAAGAATTCCTGGAGTTTCATCCTTAGACCCCAAAAAGAATACCCACGAGAATCGAGAGTAGTCATCTGTGACAACTAAGCAATACCACTTGCCACCTATGCTTCTTTTGCTTATTGGGCCAAAAAAATCCATATGTAGCAATTCAAATGGCATGGAAATGGAGTTTTTAGTTTTAGACCTGTGTGGTTTCTTATGTTGCTTTCCTTTTAAGCAAGAAACACACTTGTCTTCAAACTCGAAACGCATAGAAGGTACACCCAGAATTAACCCATTCTTGGTTATATAATTCATTTTTCGAAAATTCAGGTGTGCCATTTTCCTATGCCAAAGTATAGAATCTGCTTCTGAAGCCTTGGATAATAGACATGTCGACTCCATTGAAGATGCAGGAATACCCATGTTAATAGCATAGATATCCCTCTTCCTTGGAGCCCTCATAAGAATCCATTTTTCTGGAATAACCAGACCTGGCTTCAGGACTAAGGCCTCTGTATCATTAAATAATACCGGATGACCTTTATCACAGATTTGGGAAACACTCATTAGATTGTGAACCAGTTGTTCAACATAGTTCACATTCTCAAGAGTCAAAGTTCCATTAGACACTTTTCCTTTCCCAGTGATGATTCCACCTTTCTCCCCAGCGAAATTAACTTGCTGCTTCAGTCCTCCTTTGAAGTCCATCAGTAGACTTCTATCTCCTGTCATGTGTCTTGAACATCCACTGTCTACGTACCACCAGCTATCTCCGTTCACAGTTTGTTCCTACACATCACAGTTGTACACAATTAGTCGTCAAGAGGGACCCAAGCCATAACAGACTTGGATCGTCCCTCATCATCAACAAACTTAACTTCTTTAAAGTAACCCTTTTTCCCATCTGGGGCCTGAATTACTTTCGAAGGAGTTCGAGTTTGTTGAGGAACGTTGGTCTTGGGTCTATGAGGTGAATAAGAAACAGGCCTCTCTGACACATTACCTTGGGATTGATGTCCTTGACTACGATTATAATTATAATTATATTTAATCCCATGTGTACGTGAGGTAGAACCACTCTCATAATGACTATGGTTCCGAGAAGTAGAACCAATCTCAAAATGACTATGGTTGTGATGAGGTGTCCTAAACCTGGACGTTGTTTGGTCTCGAGAATGATTGAAAGAATTATCATTAGAAAACCGTTTAGGTTTAGGTGGAGAAACACTGTGTGTTCCTAACCTTTTCAAAATGTTCACAGGTTTAGATATGGATTGATTGTCCAACCCAGGTTTAGAACTCGACCTGTCTACATCCATCTTAGAAGTACCCGGTGACATGTCACTATCAACTGGTCTATGTTTTGCTTCTGACTTCTTATTGGGACAACAAGAAGCCACATGCCCTCTTTCATGGCATTTGAAGCACGACATTATCTTCTTAGACTTAACTTCTTTTGCCTTTTCTAAGTTAGTAATTTTCTGAGTTACTGAAGTTTTACTTTCCTGTCCTTTAATATCCTCAACATCTAATTTAGTTTTGCACTCGTTAGATGTTAGGTCTTTAATAACAGGCTTCTCTAACTCAGATATCTCTGACTTATTTATTGGAGTTTTCACAGAGTTAACAGGCACATCTATCATTTCTAAGTCTTCATGAGCCTTAGTGTAATTAGAATTAAAAGGAGGAGGTACATCATGGCAACCTAGTCCAGATCTATCATTTACACTTCGTTGAGAACTAATTATATGATCTAAAGTCAAGGAAGATGTCCTATAACTTTCAATCTTATGATTCAACTCAACTAGTTTCATTTTGGACTCAGATAGCTCGAGCTCAAGTCTCTTAAGTTTAGATAAAGACCGTCTATTTTAATGGCTTGTTCATTAATAGTATCTCTAAGAGCGATCTTATCTGCCATATTAGACTTAATCTTTTCCTTTAGAGCTATTTTATCCTCACTTAGCCTACGTACATCACTTTTTACTTGTTCTAATTCAGATGTAACAGTCCTATGTGATTCAGCATAAACATTTACTTGGGACTGTAAACTAGCAACAAGTTGACATACATCAGTAAGAGTAAAAATATCAAGACATACCCGTTTTTTATCGGTTTGGAGATCAGCCATATGCGCCACAAAATCTTCAGGACATAGATCTTCAGTAGATCCCAAGTCCAGCACATCATCATCAACTATTGACATCTTAGTAACTTGTGTTTCCACCTGATACTCTTCAGCAGTTGATATGTAAGACGTGGATTCAATCATGTTATCTTGATTTTCAATATCAGCCATGAGTGCTTCTTCAGATAAAGCACTCCAGTCATATGAACCATCAAGTTGTTGAACCACCAAAGCTTTTGATGCTAGAGAGGTGTCTTGTCTTACAGGATTTGCAGTCTGCTCATTCTTGGGTCTCTGGCATTCCCTAGCGAAGTGTCCAAAATTTTGGCAATTATAACACTTCACTTTGGACTTATCAAAGCCCGGTCTATTACCTACCACTCTCCTTCCAGTTTTCTTTAGGAAATTTTTGACTCTCCTTGACACCATTGCTAGTTGCCACTGGAGATCCATTTCCTCTAAGTCCTCTGGATCAATTTGATCATAATCTTCATCAAATTGAGCGGGGTCGTTGATCTTCCCTTGGTTATAATTTTCGTAAGAAGCAACGAACGAAGCAAGTACAAACAATTGTTGTTCTGCAGATTTCACACTCATCGGCATTTTATGTTGCCCTTGAGGTGACTTCTCAAACGTAGTCTTACTTCGTTTCTCACTTCCATCCGAGGCAATGAAGCACAGATCCTCAGTTAGAATTTCACCTCTGTCATCTATTCCACCAACCAGTAGTGCGGAAGTTGATGTAGACGAAGAATTCGAGAGACTTGATTTTCCATGGTATAGCCCAGGATCCTGTACCTGATCAGAATCCGTGTCCCTCGTCTTTTTGGTAAAATCATACCCTCGAAGCTTGTCGATAGCCTGCTCTAGGGTCATCTTAGAGTATCTTTCTTCATTATCCTTAATCATCACTCCGTACATTTCCCAATTAGGAGGCAAACCCTCAAGGAACTTGTCGGTTTTCTCCCTATCAGTACATAAAATCTCATGGTCATCCAATTCACTAAGGAGATGGTAATACCTAGTGACATAAGCATCTAAGTCTTCTCCTTTCAAGGTTTTAAAGACGGTAAATTGTTTCTTTAGCAGATTCCTTTTACCTTCTTTCACCTGTGGACTACCCTCGCATCTTTTCTCAAGAGCTACCCAGAGCTCTCTAGCAGTGTGAAAAGATTTGAGTTGATGATTAATTTCTTTTGGAAGACTCATCTTGATCGACGAATGGGCTTTGTTCTCAGATTTATATTCCTTCTTTTGCTCATCGTTCATCCGGCTATAAGGAATAGCCACAGTCACATTCTCAACGACTTGGGTAGGAGCAGTGTATCCATTTTTGATGCATTCCCAAATTACCAAATCATGGAATCTACAATAGGATTCAAACCTATCTTTCCATCCATAGTAATTTTCTAGTCTGAGCAATTTAGGTGGAACATTCGATTTTCCAATCTCATGATCCATCTCAATCATTCTACTTAGGTCTGACATCTTTGCAAATCACAAAACTTTCAAAAATCACGAAAACAGAAACTCAGTTCGCAGGGTGAGAACTCAGTTCGCAGCAAATCTCAATTCGCAGCCTCACTCAGTTCGCAGAACCAATCTCAGTTCGCAGGTATAGTCACTTCGCAGCAAATCTCAGTTCGCAGCCTAGATTCAGTTCGCAGCCTAGAATCCCAGTTCAGTTCCCAAACTCGGTTCGCAGAACCCTAATCTCACTTCGCAGAAACGGCTGTAACCCCCAAAAACGAAAAATTTTAGGTTCTTGAACGTCTAAACCCTAAGATTTCGAACGTAAACAAACCCAAAAACTTTCAGAGACTGATTTTGGTCACAAATACGCACTAATTGTACGCAAAACAACCCTAAATCAAACGTTATTCACCCTAAACAATCGTTAATACCCCAAATAACCTCGAACCTACGCGTATCTAGCCGTAGGCTCTGATACCAATTGTAAGTCCGTGCGTATTCGGATCGATAACGAGGTTATCTAACGTATTAAGGTGCGGAATCCCTCAATACTTAGTTATAGGATCTATAACGAATTGTTTCACAATTATAGTGAATCGGGTATCTAATTTGCTTCATATTGATTATTAATCTCAGTTAAACGATCAATACCTAGCCTTTAGAAGGTTTAATTGCTCTCGAAAACTCAGGAAGTTCGTATGTGTATATTGGAAAAAGTTAATTAGGTTTGAAACCTAATTTGTATTTATAACCGTCTCAGTTCGCGGGTCATGGCTTTCTGCGAACTGACTCGGTTCGCAGCCCATTTAGGCCCAGCGAACTGACTCGGTTCGCAGCCCAAATTTGTCCTGCGAACTGACTCAGTTCGCGGTCAAACTTGGTCAACATTTTTCAGCTTTTTGATGTGTCACTCTAAAATGTTTTCCAACCACAGTTTTTCATTTACAATTCAAAACCAATATATAAACTTGATTACAATTAATACAAGACCTATTACGAGCTAAAGAGCCCTTTTACAAGCTAGATCTGTTGTCACAAAACATGTCTCAACAATGCTCTTAAAAGAGATGCTTCTCACAGCGTGTCTCCGCCTAAACCTAAACGGCCTGAACACTTTAAAGATCAAATGCCGTCGAGGTTCATGACTCCCAGTAGGAATCATAGTCGTTATGAAATTGGTTCTACTTCAAGGAACCAAAGTCATATTGAGAATGGTTTGACTTCACGCACACAAGGAGTTAACCAAGGGTCCTACAACAGTCGTAACCAAGGGCAAAAATCCCAGGGTTATGTATCGGGGAGGGTTGGAAATCAGTCAACTCGTAGACCCAGGACCACTAATCATCAGCAAGTTGATGCTCCTTCAAAGGTGACCAAAGCTCCTAATGGAAAGGATGGTTACTTTAAAGAGCTACAGTTTGTAGATAATAAGGGACAAACCAAGACCGTAATGGCTTGGGTCCCTCTTGAGAACTAATTGTGTACAACCTGTGTGTGCAGGAGCAGACTGGGAACAACGACAATTGGTGGTATGTTGACAGTGGATGTCCTAGGCACATGACAGGAACCAGAAGTCTACTGACAGACTTCAGAGGTGGACTGAGACAAGGAGTACACTTCGCGGGTGATAAAGGAGGAGTCATTACTAGGAAAGGAAAAGTTTCGAATGGAACTTTGACTCTAGAGGATGTGAATTATGTTGAAGAACTAACGCACAACCTAGTGAGTGTTTCCCAAGTCTGTGATAAAGGTCATCCTGTTCTCTTCACTGAGAAAGAGGCCTTGATCCTGAAGCCGGGTTTTATCATTCCCGAAAAATGGATATTGATGAAAGCTCCAAGGAAGAAGGACATTTATGCTATCAACATGAATGCTCCTATTACTTCAATGGAGTCTACATGTCTTCTATCCAAGGCTTCAGAATCAGACTCACTTCTATGACATAGGAAAATGGCACACCTAAACTTTCGAAAAATGAACTATATAACCAAACATGGGTTAGTTCTGGGTGTACCACCGAAGAGTTTTGCATTTGAAGACAAGTGTATATCCTGCTTGAAAGGAAAACAACATAAGAAACCACACAAGTCTAAAACTGTGAACTCTATTTCCTCGCCTTTTGAGTTGCTACATATGGATCTCTTTGGCCCCATAAGCAAGAGAAGCATAGATGGAAAATGGTATTGTTTGGTTGTCACAGACGATTACTCTAGATTCTCTTGGGTGTTCTTTCTGGGATCTAAGGATGAAACTCCGGGCATTCTTATGGAGTTTCTAGATCTAATAGAGAATATCTATAGAAAAAGAGTTAAGAGAATTCGTAGTGACAATGGAACAGAATTCAAGAACTCAACGATCAATATCTATTGCTTAAGCAAAGGGATACAACATCAATTCAGCGCACCTTATGAACCTCAACAGAATGGTGTTGCTGAAAGGAAGAACATAACGTTGATCGAAGAGGCTAGAACAATGCTTGCAGATTCAAAGATTCAAAGCTTCTGGTCATCTTTTGGGCAGAAGCGGT
Source organism: Logfia minima (assembly GCA_963921325.1). NCBI lineage: Eukaryota > Viridiplantae > Streptophyta > Magnoliopsida > Asterales > Asteraceae > Logfia > Logfia minima. The sequence continues at coordinate 23,192,770 of OY992770.1, forward strand.
GAATACCGCATGTCATGTTCTCAATAGGGTTCTTACAGTTAAAAGGCTGAACAAAACTTGTTATGAGCTTTTAAACAATAAGAAACCTAACTTAAAAGGGTTTGAACCCTTTGGAGTTTCATGTACTTTGTTGAAGACTAGCCATCAACCTAAATTTGGTGAGAAAACTGACGAAGGATACTTCCTAGGTTATGTGCCTAACTCACCAAACAAACGGGTCTTCAATAAAACTTCGGGACGTGTTGAAATAGTTTATAACATTGAAGTTACGAGCTATACACATGACTCGCATAAGGGATTGGATTGGCAATTTGACTACTCAGATCTCTTCAAGTCATTTAAAGTCCCTATCAGTGACTATGTCAGTAATTCAGATATTCCTGAACATTTATTGTCGGGAGATGAGGATACTACTCCTTCTCCAACATCGAATGCTCAAACGTTTGATGTTAGGACTATTGTCGATACTGATGTGGTCTCTCCTATTGAGTCACAACAACCTCAAGATGATATACCTCAAGAGTGTGAAGATCCTGAAATTGCTTCTCAAAGGATTGTGGATGATATTCTCACTCCTCTGAGACAATTAAAGATATCAACTACTAATGATGGTATACCACCTTTGGAGGAAATTGGTGCCAACTTACAGGATGATATTCCAGTTGAACCTGTTACTTCAACAAGAATTAATAGGAATCATCCGACTGATAACATCATCGGTGATCCTAATTCTTCTGTTTTAACTCGAAATCAATCTAAAGCCGGCACATCCACTCACTCAAGCTTGTATGCTGAAATGAACGAGACAGGGATTTCAAATCTATGTCTATATTCATGTTTTATCTCACAAATTGAACCTAAGAATGTTCAGATAGCTTTGAAGGAAAGTTTGTGGGTCGAGGCAATGCAGGAAGAACTGTCTCAGTTCACAAAATTGCAAGTTTGGGAGTTTGTTGACTTACCCGTTGGAGAATATTCAATTGGAACTAGATGGGTATTTAAGTGCAAGAAAGAAGATCGGGGAATCGTGATTCGCAATAAAGCTCGTCTAGTTGTCCAAGGTTTCAATCAACAAGAGGGGATTGATTACAATGAAGTGTTTGCACCTGTGGCTACGCTTGAAGGAATTAGGTTATTCTTAGCATTTGCAGCCTCAAAGAAAATGAAAGTATTTCAGCTGGATGTTAAGAGTGCCTTCTTGTATGGCAAAGTCAAAGAAACGGTGTATGTTTCTCAACCACCGGGATTTACTGATCCAAAGTATCTAAATAGAGTATATCGTCTTGATAAGGCTCTATATGGACTACATCAAGCTCCGAGAGCGTGGTATGAAACACTGTCTACTTATCTTCTTGAGAATGGTTTTACAAGAGGAAGAATAGATAGTACACTCTTCGTCAAATGGAAAAAGAGAGACTTTCTACTTGTTCAAGTATATGTTGACGACATCATCTTTGGGTCATCTGACGAAAAGATGTGTAGTGAATTTGAACAAGTTATGAAGAACAAGTTTGAGATGTCTGCTATGGGTTAATTGACATTTTTCTTAGGATTGCAAGTCGATCAAAAGAAAGATGGATATTTCATTCATCAGACTAAGTATACTAATGAGCTTCTAGAACGATTTAAGATGGAAGAATCAAGAATTTTTCATACTCCTATTCCGGAAGCTCATGGTATTGGTCCAGATACATCGAGTGATAGAGACGTGGATCCTACTCTTTATAGGGCCATGATTGGATCACTAATGTATCTTACAGCATCAAGGCCTGATATAATGTTTGCAGTATGTATCTGCGCAAGATATCAAGCCACTCCTAAAGAGTCTCACATGCAAGCTGTAAAACGAATTCTTCGTTACCTCAAAGGGAAACCGAAGCTGGGACTTTGGTATCCGACTGATGGAGACTTAGATTTTGTGGCTTACACTGATTTTGATTACGGAGGATGCAATCAGAATAGAAAGTCTACAACCGGTGGATGTCAATTCCTAGGAGGTAGACTGGTCTCTTGGCAGTGCAAGAAGTAAACCTCAGTCGCCATTTCTACATGTGAAGCTGAGTATGTTGCAGCTGGAAGCTGTTGTTCTCAAGTTCTGTGGATACAACAGCAACTGCTTGATTATGGGTTGAGTATAACAAATACTCCTATGATGATTGATAATGAATCAACGATCTCTATAACCAATAATCTTGTCAAGCACAGTAAAACTAAGCATATTGATATTCGACATCACTTCATTAGAGACTGTGCTGAGAAGAATTTGATAAAGTTAGCTAAGGTTCCATCTGTGGATAATTTAGCAAACTTATACACCAAAGCGTTCGACAGAGCTCGATTCGAGAAATTGGTGCAACTAAATGGAATGAGAAATCCAGAGGATTAGTCTTCCATAGAGTTATTTTGTAATAAATTAGTCGTTTATATTTATTAGTTGGTTTATGTTTATTTAAAAAAAAAAAAAAAAAAAAAAAAAAAAAAGGGAGTAAGGCGTATGGCATTCATTTGCTTGTTACCTAAGGGGAATCGCCTCCGATAAAAAGGGTTAAGTCTTTATCTGCTGGGAAATGATAGTACATTAGAAGAATCAGCCTAATAATTGTAGGTAAAAGTCTTAAGTTAGATGTGTTAGTAGATTCCAGTTAGTTACATTAACCTTACATCTTTACAAGCAGGACTTTACTTATTTTTATTTTAGTGTACACACTTCTCCACACGTTATAATTTCCTTCAAAAACTTTAGATATAGACAGCTTCATTGTATGATATACTGGTAGGCAAATTCTGCTTTGATTTCTGAGCATATAATAAGCTATAAATCTTCTGTGTGTTATCTCGTGTGATTTGCTATATGATGTATGACATAAGTCTTAATTGATGAAGGACAGTCTGACCATACACTGTTATCAAGAATTTATGAAAATATGTCAAGACAAATAATAAGAATTATGGCTATTAGTAAAACTACTAGTGTCTTTATTGTACTAAGTATAGACCTGACTCCTTTAGTTTTGCCAAGGGTTTCAAGTTTGTTTTGTCTATACTAAGGGATCTTATGTTGTACTAAGTACAGATCTAGAACCACTAGTATCTACAAAACGGGTTTGATGTTTGTCACATTTTAAATTCACTCACGGGTATGTTATATGCTTCAAAAAGAACATCATTTAGTGACCTCTACCTTGAAAGTGAAGGATACAGTGTTATGTGTTCTACTTGACCTCTCTGTATGTCGTATTTTGGATCACATTAGGTAATACACATACAAACAATAAAAGTTCGCTTGGAAATCAACGTAGACTTTGTTTATATGGATTATAATACCGGTAATCGTCTTGAACTGTCTGTGATAATTAATCACTTCATTTTGATGTGAATAATATATTCTGTGGAGATAAGTAACCAAGTTATACTTTTATAAATAATAAGTTGATAAATGGTTAAGTTGTCAGATTTTGTGTAAGCTATTGTGAATTTCATGAGGTATGAATAATAACAATCTTCTCAGAATTTTTACTCAATAATTGGTTCGGCTGTTTCTTTCTAATATGATCCCGCTGTCGATAATTTCTTAATGCCCTCGATTAGGATGCTTTTATCTTATTTTATTTTATTGTATTTTACTTTTTGTCTATCTGTTTCATTAATACAAGGGTATTTAATACCAATGTATATTATGAATCATTGTCATTTTATTTTTATGCATTTATTCATATTTTTCTTATTTTAGTTAATCTTCTTTTAATTTTATTTTATTTTATGTTTTTGTCGTTCGTATTTTTTTTGGTTACATCACAAGTGAAAAATATTAATTATTTTAGACTTGTTTATTTTATGGGATTAAAATTATTATAATTTAAATATTTTAAAATTTTTATTTATTTTTTGTCAACTCTGCGAGTTGACTTTAACTGGCGAGTTGAGCTCACCCTGCGAGTTGAGTCAAACTTGCGAGTTGAGTTCCAAGATATAAAAGGTTGCAAGCCCGCATGACCCACACACAGTCCTGCGAACTCACATAACTTGCGAACTGACTCTTGCGAACCGAAACCAATCTTCAAAGTTTCGTGATTACTTTAAAGAGTAAAGGCGTTTTTGATTCCATATATAATACTCCCTTTAACGTTGCGCACATTTTGAGGTATAATACAAGGAATTTCATTGTGTATTTAACTGAGAATCAACATTTTTTATAAAATGAGGGTTTCTTTTAAATTTACACAAATTACCTAGATTTAATGCTCAAATTAACATGATAACTTAGGGTTTATGTTATTCGGAGTATGGAGTACATAATGACATCAATTGATTGTTTTAACACTTGCTAAATTCCAATCTCAATCTGACGTCATACTTGGCAATTTATGCTGCGAGTTGAGATCCAGACTCAACTCGCAGCCCCGCTCCTGCGAGTTGAACTACGAGTCCAACCTGCGAGTTGACTTGCGAGTCCAACCGCGAGTTGACCTGCGAGTCAAACTTGCGAGTTGACTTGCGAGTCCAGCTTGAGAGCTGACTTGCGAGCTGACTTGCGAGTTGAACTTGCGAGTTGACTTGTTGACTCTGTGAGTTGAGCTTGCGAGTTGACTTGTTGACTCTGCGGGTTGAGCTTGCGAATTGACTTGTTGACCAGTTTTACCTTTTGACTTGTTGACTTGTTTGACTTACTTTCTTTTGGTTTAATTTAAGAACTCTAGATTAATTATAATTAAGAGTTATAAATTAATAAACGATTAGTCGTGTAGACTTGAATGTGAACACGAAAAACTTCATACCTTTAATTTATAAGATTTATGATCTCGTGTCATAAGTTATATACTTTTAACAGGTTCACTAGCTAGTTCGACTTATTGATCTTATATATGATTAACAACTATAATCGTTAATTAAGTCTCACGGCTTAATAGTTCAATTATGAGCTGTAGATCATATAAGTTTATCAATTTTGGTTAAACTAACTGTCTGACATTTGTGTGATGTTTATATTACAGATATGGCTTGACAATTTGCTGCACATCACAACGTGCTGGTTGATTTGGATGTCACCGCACGAGGTGCCGCTAGGGTAGCTCGTATTCTCACATTTCTGGGTCGCTCAAGGATCCAGTATGCTGTCACAGAGTCCCTAGCTTTATCACGAGATCTCTTAGATCAATTCTGGGCTAACATTGAGTTCGATACAGTTGTCAACCCTCCGGTGATTCGGACAAGGGTTAATGATCGCCCCATTGTCTTCTCTCCTACCGATATCAGGAATATCTTACACCTGGGCACTGTTGATCAGGAAGATGGACCAACCGAGTTCTCTTCAGACTTTATTGCAGGAGCTCTGGGACGCATGGGGTATTTAGGACCCATGAGAGGGCGTCAGTTCTTGAAGGCCCTCGTTTGCGGTGAGTGGAGATTCTTATGGCACGTCCTCGTGACTGTTTTTGGTGCCAAGAAGGGTGGTTATGATGAGCTGAGCCCTTCACTTCGATTAGGAGTACTGTCCCTGGTTTAAAACAAACCATACAGTTTCTCATATTATATCTTCGGCGAGATTGCTCGACAGATCTCGGGAGCTGTTAGATCGCAATTCATGATCTACCCGAGATTCTGTATGTTGATCATTAGGGCATCTATCCCTGATCTGCCGGTTCTTCAAGCAGATCTGAAGGTTGATACTATTGGGCTACGGGCATATAATGCAATGTTCATGCAAACCTCTCGCATATTCGAGATGCAGCCCCAGCTAACCGAGCTGTTTGGATTTTTGGTTAATCCTGAATATGTGACGCCACCAAACAATGGTTGGCTTGATATGGATGTTGCCGAGGGTGCACCTGAGCCACAGGAATTAATTGAGGAGGTTCTGGATCAGGTAAACCAGCCTGGTCAACAGGTGGATACTGAGGTTGCTGCACAGTTGGTGCAAGAGGTTTTGGTCCAACATGATGACGCCACTGATCCGGACTTTAGAGATATAGATCAGTTTTCGGCTGAAGGTCCGAGTACTTCTGGACCACCTCCACCTACTGAGGCACCTGGTGCTGCTGGACCATCGGGACGAGACGGAGAAGCTGCTTCTGCTTCTGAGTCTGATTCCGATGATGATGATGATGAGCCTAGACCATCTGGGTCTGTATCTGGGATCCCAGCAGGGATGATTCGTCAAAGATCAAAGTTGATAATGGATCCGGCATTCAAGTTAAAAAGAAAGGCCGCTGACCAAGATCCTGTTTTGTTCTGGTTGAAGAAGACGAAGATGAAGAGGAGGAGTCGCATGTCACTCGACCTCGCAAGCTGTACAGGCAAAGAGCTTCAACCTCTGCAGCTCCAATACAATCACGTTCTATGCCCTCTGAGGCTGATATGATTGCTGTTTTGGTTCGCCCGTCTTCGCACCCAACCACCAAGTCCAGCAAGGTTGCCGCTCGCCTTCTGACGGATGTAGCTACTGAGATAGCTAAGAAAATGCAACTGCCTGCTGTCACGACTCCACCAACCACTACTGATGCTCCATCCACCTCACCTGTGACTGATTCTGAACGTATTGTCAGCTTAGAGTCTAGGGTTCGAGATTTGGAGGATACCGTCAACTTCTTACAATCTCAAGTTCTGTCTCTTTCTGGGAGTGTCACTGAACAGAATAAAGCTTACTCACTGCTCATCAAGACAAATAGTAATTTAATAGATGATGTAGCTGATAAGCAGAGACAAATTGACAAACTTGATCGCCTGGTCACCAGCTTTCTGAAGGACAAGCCACCTCAGGGGGAGATATTGATATATCAGGAGTCCTGCAAGGAAGATGAGCTGGCGAAAAAGAGAAGAAATGATGAAGATGATGATCCCTCAGCTCAGAAGGATAGTGAGTTGGCCGGTCCTTCAACGACTGGTCAGCAGACTACAATTCAGGGGGAGTCTGAAGAAGCAAGTGGAAGTGGTGCTGGTGCAAAGGGTGGTGCGGAAGAAGGTGAAGCTTGTATTAATATAGACTGACTGTAATTATTAATACATTGTAAATTTGAATTATTATGTAATATATTGGACTTGAGATTCTGCATTACAAGTTAAATATGTTATTTAATAAGTTTTGAGTTATATCAATCCTTGCATTTTAGACTTGAGAATTGTGAGATTGACAAGTTAACTATGCAATGAACTTATGTGTTTTTAATTAAATGTAAGCTTGAATGTTTGGTGATAATTATTTTTCACAATACATTAATGTTTAAATTTAATTAGTGTTCTGATATTATAAGACTTTTGGAATCTTAGATTGATTGTAATGTTATTTTATAATCAGTAAAAGATTTATAAAGTTAATATAATATACGATAAATACACAAAGGAATTAATAAGAAAAACTCTTAGATTGATTCAGGGAAATCAATGAAAGAACTTATGATATTAATATATTTGTGTGAATGTATTTCTATAGGTCTTGAAATGTTGAACCTGTCCGATTCTGAAGGCGATATGCCAGATGAAATCGATGAGGACATCGACTTTGACCTAGAAGAAGGAGAGTTTTTGCCTCCTGATGACTGGACCTCCAGTATTGATGTTGGGGTAGACAATGCTGTAGATCCTGATGCAAATATCGATGAACACATTGTAAGCCCATCAACAACGAAGGTGGTCATTCAAGACGAAGATGGAGAACAAGTTGTTGATTTAGATTAAAATCTAGAAGAATCAACTAGTTCTGAATCCGAAGATGAGCTTCCTGAAAGACTCAGAAACAATCCTATGTTTAGACCTTTGAAAAGGAGAAAGCAGAAGATTGGAATGTCTGAAGTCGACACTTCAGGAAAAAGAGCTCCGTGCGAAGGAATCATCGGCTGGTACTTTGACTCCGATCTGAAGCTTTTTGCTATCAAAAGGTTTGACGGAGTTCAATATTTTGATAAAAAGCTTAAAGTCTTCAGTTCTCTTCCTAGATTTGAAGTCCGAGACTTGGCACTCTTAGATTTGAAGAACCCCAGTAATGATCCATATGCAAGATATGTTGAAAGAATAATCAAGACTGAGGGTCGTTCGATGAAGTTTGAAAAGATAAAGCCAAGAGTCGGAAAGACGATCAAATTACAGGAATGCAGTCAAAGAACTAGAAGAAGATTAAGGAAGAAGACTTATCCAGCTGTCAAGTGTGTACAACAAATACCACTGAAGACAATGCCATAGAATATTCTGGGAAATCTTCTGAATTGGCACGTAGATTCAGAGACTGGTGAAGCTGTCATGGTTGAAGCTGATGATGAAGTTGAAGGAGGAGAAAGAGTAATTCTGACAGTCTATGACCATCGACACCTGATGAATCTGTCGAAGAAGGACCTGTTGAAGTTAAACGAAAATAGGATCTTGACGACTGAAGCATGGGGTGATCTTGCAAGAGTTTATCAAATGATGGTGAAGACTTGTATTAGAATGAAGATTCATATGGGTAGCTCAATTTACAAGTAAAGACCAAGGACAAAGATGAAGATAACGACGCTAGAGCTATTGTCAAGGGGGAGTCTGTTGGGACATGTTATTGTGACAACAGATCTAGCTTGTAAAAGGACTAGTGTATTTATTGTCAAATTTGTATAATTGGTTTAGACTCGTAAATATATGATATTAATTTGTTATTATTATTTGTTAAATATAATTAGACAAGTAACAAATTCGAATTAAAGTCAAAATCGCGAAATGAGAAGCCAACTCGCAAGTCATAAGACTTGCGAGATGAGATCTCAATTCACAACCAGATCTGGATTCGCAGGTCTTGGACTAGCGAGCTGAGATCTGGATTCGCAGGATCTGGGCTCGCATCCAATCTGGGCTCGTAGCTATCTCGACTCGCAGAACCCATGGCCTACGAGTTGAACCAGATATATATATTTAAATGCTGCTCATTTATGGAGATCCGTGCCATTATTACACACAGCAAATATTTAATTATTCCCCTCGTTTTTCGTGCAGATATATTTATTATAGTATTAAAGGCTCGGTTTTTAGTGATTAACTTAGTTAATAATCAAAACGAAGCCCTTTAATTGATAGTAAAGTTATATAAGCTTAAACCTAACGTATTGAGGGATTCCACACCTCAATACTTAAAGATAATCCGTTATCGAACCAAGATCAAGCGACCTTACACTAACTTAATCCTAATTACCCTCTAGTTATATACTAATTAAAATTAATTACTAATTAAGCTAGAGAGATAAACTAGAGTAAGAAAGTGGAAGTAATGAAAGAAAATAGATATAATGGTGTGTAATGGTGTGTTTAGATATAATAGAGTAAGAATGAGGAGGTTGATATATATAGAGGTGACCTTGAACCGTATTAACCTTCGAAAATCTGACCCGTATTGCAAGAACCGTACCAAGACGTGATGTTTACTGAGATACGGTTTGCGCGAACCGTTTACGGTTTGTTTGAGCCGTATATGGTTCACATCCAACCGTATACCATTGGATTGAGTCGTATACGGTTCAAGCTGAGCCGTATACAGCTAGGTTGGGCTGTATGAACGGTGTCGTGTGCTTGTGTGCGGGATCGTAAGTCGTCGTTGCTTGTTTTCACTCAAACTTCTCTGTTACAATATTTTCATTCACTCTAATATCTGAATCTTATAGAACATCTAATTCCGAATCAATTATCCCCTTATTTTCCTCTCGTCTTGTTCCATTAGTTCCTCCCCCATTGCAATGATCTTCAACTTTTACTGTATTGACCTTTTCATTCTCAATTTCATTCTTACAAGCTTGCTCAGCTCTTTTATTTGCCAAATCATGCATCAAATCCTCAAATGTGAACATAATTTTCACTTTACGCTTCGACGATTTACGATTTGGAGACATCACAAATTACCAAACAAAATCAGTTTTTAAGCCATCAAATAGTGTTAGAGAACCTCGATGAATGATCGATTAAGCCGTCAATTACGGTATTAAAGTGACGAAACAAGCTTACTGAGAAAAGTATTCTGAACGTGGTGTTAAGAGGTGAACAAGTATTGTAGTTGATTAATGGTGATGAGGAATTGGTTTAGGCATCTGAGAATAAGAATGGTCTTTATAACATTTTTTAGTATTTATTAACTATTCTGACTTGCTTTATTCATCGTGTCAAAAATCTAATTGTAAACGCCATATGTTTAACATATGTAACCTGAAGACGGCCAGTGTGTTAGTGCATGTATACTTGAACATGATATGTAATTCCTTTGTTTTGAGGTAATTACTTTATTAATCATATAAAAATATTTAATTAAGTTGATTAGATGTTTGTAGTTACATTTTATAACAACATCTAGTCGATATATCAAGTCAAACTTGAGTTAATGCTTTAAGTCAAACAAAAAAGAAAATAGACAAAGCTAACTGTTCTCAAATTAACAATCATTCAAGTAGACTTTTCGGTTAAGCATCATATACACATTAATAATTCATTGTATTATAAATAATGTGTATTTAAATTGACTTTTTAACAACTTCAATAAGATTTAGGTTTCTACGATGCATGAGTCTTGAATTATACCTATTTGTTTTAAACACATTCAAAATTGTTTCTTTTCTTTTCAGTTATAATAATAATAATGATAACAATAATATAATAATATAAATAATAGTAATAATAATAATAATTATTATTATTATTATTATTATTGTTATATTATTATTATATTATTATATTATTAAATTTTTTATTATTATTTATGTTTCCTTATTTACTTAAACCGATTAACAATTTTTGCAAAAGTTAAACATATGTTTTTACTGGTTTTATTTCATTTATTATGGTTCAATATATATAATGTCAATAATCTTGCAGAAAATATGTTAGTGGCTTTTTTCAAATTTGCAACTATTTCAAATGGGCTTGACTGCTTGAAATGATATAGTTAGATATGTTGTTGTTTCTTACTAATGTTATACGATGATGGTTTTATTTTCAAAAGTTGCTTTATGTTTTAGTTCAAGTAGGAGAATTAGTAAATTTTAACTTTAGTGAATTTAAGTAGTAGAATAACATTTACATAGTAAATGATAATGAGTGTCGTGTCTAATAGGATCTCAAGTATTAAAAACTTTTTATTAAAAGAATGTATTTTCTAGCCATTTTCTTCTTTTAGTCCATTACTTTTGTAATTGTCAAGAATAAGCATATGCAAAGAACTTGGAAGGCAAAGCTTTTTTTGGTCAAATATGCAAGAACAAACACAATAGCTATAGAGTAATATACTATCTAGAAAAATACATGCGTATTTTCATATTAGTTTAATAGAGCTTATGTTTATGGTAGCGATATTTGACAATCTTTCAAGTCAAATTGATAGCATAAATATCACAATTGTAAGACTTCTCAATTATGTCGGAGAGGTCGAATGTTTCTTCTCAAATAGTGTTAGGAATATAAATAGGATTTGCATGTGTATTATTTGTATTAAGTGTGAGTTGTATGAGATTAGTATAAATAGGTGGTTAACCTTTGTCATTTGTAACACTTACATTGAAAATATTCATTTGTGCTTAATAGAAAATCATTCAACCAAATTCTCTCTCAACATTCATCATAATCTTGCTTGATTTTGGACTAACAATGTTAGGAATATAAATAGGATTTGCATGTGTATTATTTGTATTAAGTGTGAGTTGTATGAGATTAGTATAAATAGGTGGTTAACCTTTGTCATTTGTAACACTTACATTGAAAATATTCATTTGTGCTTAATAGAAAATCATTCAACCAAATTCTTTCTCAACATTCATCATAATCTTACTTGATTTTGGACTAACAATTGGTATCAGAGCTAGAGGATTAAAGATTTGAAGGAATATCATATTGAAACATCAAGAATTCATCAAAGAAAAAGTCAACAAAAAGTCAAATTCGTGACTTTAAAGATCAAATTCGGAGATTTGATTATGTTATGGTGAAAGTAATCTGATAGAATTGAAGCTTAGTGATAAAGGAACAAGTATCAAGTATCAATTTCATCAAATTACAGTTAGAATCGATCCAATTTGAAGAAAATTCAGAATGGGTATTCTAAGTGTTAGATTCGGATTAGTGATCAAATTCGATTAAATCGTGTGTTTCTGTACAATTAAAGCATCAACAAAGCTTCTAATAGTGATCTACAACAGAAAGAAACAAGAATTCACTATCAAATAACACAATTTCTCAAATTTGATTCAAAGTTAAAAATGGCGGTTATTTGGTGATTTGAAGTGTTGAAGCTCGAAATTGATAAATTCAACCGATCAAAGTACTCCATTAGTGTTATAGAACATCCAGAAATCAAGTTATGGAGTTAGATCCAAAGTTTGATCAGATTCTAATTTTGTGTTCTTGGCTTGTTCGAAGATCAGGAAGAAGCTGTTACAGTACCTTTTGCGACTTTATTTGTGCGACTGTATCAGGTTCTGCGACTTTATTTGTGCGAACTTATCAGTAAGGTCACATATCAGCTTATGAGACTTTATTTCTGCGAACTTGACTCTGCGACTTTATTTCTGCAAACTTGCCTTATGCGACCTTATCTTTTGGAGGGAAAATTTGTCGATTTCCAAAATTTGAATTTAAGCTTACCATTGAGTAATTTTGGTTTGAGAAAATTTTTTAGTTTACTTGAGAAAAATTCGACAAATTTTGGAGGGAAAATTCTTACGGATAAAATTTGAAATTTTCGATCAACATTTTCTTAAAGAAAAGGATTCTTTAAACACTTCAAAATCTTTAATCTTTAAAAGATCCATTCAAGCAACGATTTTATGATGTTTTTATATATTACTAAAGCTAGGGAGAGATACCACGACATTTATCGTGAACACCCAGAACCACATTGTATGACACAATTCTATTTAATAGAGTTTATTAAGCTGTTGGAAAATGAACTTCAAGGACATTACCTAAACGTAAAAATGGTTGAAAAATGGAGTACTGAGAAGTCAGCTGAAGTTAAGAATCTTCAAGAGCAAATTGAAACACTTAAGGCTGAAAATGAGAGACTTAAATCAGGATTGGGAAGTGAAAAGTTAGAAAGTGTGAATCAGGATTGGGAAGTGAAGTATTGGGAAGAACATGCTCAAGTAGTCAAGCTGTCAGCTGAAAGGTCAATTGCTGTGCATCAAGTCAAGCTTCTTGAAACTCAAATGGAAACATACTCTGAGGTACACTCTAAAAGTCTAATTGAGTGTCAACACAAATTAAACTCAGAAATTGAAAAGGTTGATAACCTGAAAAAGGAGCTTTCAAATAATCTTGATATATTAAAAAAGGGGACTCGGGAAAGGGATGTTTTTAAGTTTCACAGGGATGAATATATAATTACTAACGAGAAACTTGAAAAAGAAAGTAAGTCCTTAATAAAGGAAATTCTTGAATGTTCATCACAATGTAAAGCATCAAAAGACGTTGAAAATCGTGTTAAACAAAGGTATGATCATGCAATTGCTGAAAAATTGAGATTAGAAAGCAAGATCAAAGAACTTCAAGATAAATTGTTTAAACGTGGTCAAACAGATCAAACCATTTTTCTCAATAAACCTAAGGATATCAAATTCTATAATCAAGAGAAGGATTGGGTTTTGAAAATCCATGCTATTTACAAAAAGCTATTTCTAAAGTACCTACCTTGTATAACTACGGTGACATGGGAAGTATTTTAAAAATGTATTTTGTAAAAACAACTAATGAAGATGAAGTTATTGAGAACTTTAATAGAGCTAAAGCTGAAAATGCACAATTTTCGTTCAATTATAGAGAGTTAAATGCGAATTATGGCACAAGGAAAATTCCTCTTTCTAAGGATTATTTTCCAAGTTGTTCAACACTTGTTATTGATCAAGATGAGGTTATGGAACAAGTGGTTAAAACAAAAATTTATATTCCAAATTTAATTTTGGAAAATAAAATTTTTGATCTTGAAAAACAAATAACCACTCTACAACTAAATTTTGATCAAGAACGAACAACTCTCTTACAAACTATTGAACATCTCCAAAGTACTTCATCTTCATCTAGTTCAGCATCATTATCAAAATCTACCCATGAACTTGAATTTAAGAAAACCTTAGGAAAAGAGTTTGACCAAAAGAAAGCCTTCAGTGTCAAGAATAGTTTGAAATCTCAAGTGAATGTTCCAGTGAAGACTTACACGGATAAGTCTTTCAAACCACTTTCAAAAAAGATTTCTCAGTTTACCAATTATTCTTTGCACAAGTATAAGGGTTATTCTAAGAAATCACATTCTCCTGGAACATTTACTCAAACGAATTTTCATCATTCAGATTCTTATGCTTTCAACATTTCACGAAAATTGGTTTCTCCATTTCCAAAGAAAATCAAAGTTTGGAAACCGAAACAAAGTGATTCTAAGAAAACTTCCCAAACAAAGTCATTCAACTATTCCAGATTGAAAATGTTTGCACTTGCACCACAAAACGTTTCTTATTCAGTGCAAAGAATTAATGATTTTGTATACCTTACTTCCAAAAGATTTCACTCACCGTTGATTCCACGAAACTTATTTCGAAATGAAACACCGAGTTTCAATTCCAAATGGAATTCAACATCTTTAAACAAAATAGTCACAACTTATAAATGGTTTTGCAAATTATCAAAACCCATTGGTACTATGCTTAAATGGGTTCCAAAAGTTGTTGTCTAAATTTCCAATCATTGACTTATGAACAAATCGGTTCATAACTCGTTTTTCAAATGAAAATGGTTTCTGAACATTTCAGTTCAAACCCGTTATAATTGAAAGAGCTCAAAGCTTGAGATCGAGCTCCCGTTATACTTTCTTTTGATATATTTGAAGGGGAGCTCGTACAAAATTAAAACTTCAAAGTGTTAAAACTACTTGTCTTTATCAAACACTTTGGAAGATTTTCAATATTTTTCGGTGCTTATCTACTTGAGGAAATTTTATTGATACATCAAAGCGACGAAGTTCACATATCACAACATTGTGATACAATGATCAATACATGATCAATTGTTGGCAAATGTTGCAATCTGCACTGAGTGTTATAGATTTCAAATATCTCCTATGATCCACCAGAACCGGTTGGATCTACCACATGAGCCACCTTCTAAAATTTTAGGATGCGAGGGTATATTAGGTCTAAGTGAGAGGGTTGGTGGAGATTAAAGTGCAGATCAGCATACATTCAATAATGCCAAATGCAAAAGAGGGAGGAGTTGAAAAATGTGAGAGGTTGAGTGAGGAGTGTGTAAAAGGGTTAAAAGAAAAAGAAAACCCTCACTAAACAAGAAATCGCCGGGTTGCCACATCTACTATCGGATTTCATTCGTTGATTTCTGGTATTGAAGAAGACATCATGGACCCAATGATGCAATGCACATTATCCTCCTAGCTACTCAAGTACTTCTTAAAAAGTCCTTGTTTCAATTTCTTACGGAGATTTAGCACATAATCTATTGACATCTCGTTTGGAGATTGTTAATATTGAAACAAGAGGACAGTTTGCTCTAGTCCCTGATTTCAATTAATGCACAAATTGAGTCTAGAGCCAAAAGATATAAAAATATTTTTAGGACACAAAGTGTATTTTTACACACCATGTCTAAGTGACATTATGCATATCTATGTGATATTGCTGGAACATTCATAGTGATACCTAAAATGGTATTCCACAATGATTGAATGGAAATCCTACCAATGCTAACATCAACGCCAACATTGAAAGTAGGTCACTTAAATTGATTCATTTTATGTTTCAATTGGTGTGTTAACTGGTAATCTATGTGATCCAGGAGTTATAGTGTTTTCAGAAATGTGTTTTCTGAAAATACAAACAACTTTTTCTTGATTTATTCAAGTAAAATTAGTTGTCTTACCCAAATGGTTACGAAATTGATGTTTTACTTGAAGTTTACTATCATTTCCCGCATCATTATCTTGAGATAATTGATTTGATACTATCTTCAACAACTATCAATTTTGTAACATATGATGCTTATTGAAGATACAACATTCAACGGAATGTTATTGGAAGTTCGATGCTCCAATGATTTGATGTAGTCTACTATTCTTCAAACACCTTGTGCTACACCATATTCATGATGCTCACGATGTATCATAATCATCATGAAGGGGGAGAAAAGAATAAGTGTTTGAAGATAGTAAAGGAAAGAGTTTGCATTAGAGTTTGTATTTTGAAGATAATATGTTTAATGGAAGATAAAGCTTCAATGAAGAACTAATATCATCTTTCCACAAGTTTGAGAAAAGATTATTGATTTGAGGGGGAGCAACATAGGATTCGAAAATGGTTCAATTTAGAAAGTAAAAGCTCTAGAAGAATAATAGTCAATTGAGGGGGAGCAATAGAATGGAAGCTTCGAAAGTATTAACGAAAGATCAAAGTTTCAAAAGATCAAATCATATATCTTTCATACATCAAAGGCAACAAGCAAAGGAAGCTTAAAGAGATCAAAATCAAAGAAGGAAGTTCTAGAACTCAAAAGAAAGTTCTAGATCTCAATACCAGAGAATTAAAGGATATATCAAAGAGCTAAACTACGAAGACAAAAAGAGTCTGCTTGATAAGGAAAACATGTTCAAAATACAAGATGCTAAATCCTAGGGGGAGATTGTTAGGAATATAAATAGGATTTGCATGTGTATTATTTGTATTAAGTGTGAGTTGTATGAGATTAGTATAAATAGGTGGTTAACCTTTGTCATTTGTAACACTTACATTGAAAATATTCATTTGTGCTTAATAGAAAATCATTCAACCAAATTCTCTCGCAACATTCATCATAATCTTGCTTGATTTTGGACTAACAAATAGGCAACAATGTAGATTATCAATGATAGCATAAATATCACAAATGTAAATTATTGACGAACCATGATACAAATGATTATCAATCGAAAAAGTAAATACCAAAAATATCTAAATAAAAGGTCTATAACCAACTTAAAAGAAACAGTAAAGAGATCAAACTCATGACTTAACAATAAAGTAGTGCAAACAAATGTACATCTATGTATGAACTCTAAACAACTATTAAAGATGATAAAAAGTTACAAAAAATATGGAAAATTATATGCAAACCAATAACATCTTAATGAAGTGATAACATAACATATTTTTAATGTTCATGTGATAGATGGAAATCTGACATTAAAAAAACATTACATCTTACAAAAATGATGATGATGAAAAATGAGTATTTATAGACAACAATGACTCTCAACATGATTAGCTATAAGAAAAATGAAAGGATTGAAACTATTGCTATTATTTAGGACACAACTTAATTTGAGTTATTATGACTATTTATGAAAATAATTATGATAGCCAAGTAGTAATTACCAAACTCAAAAATTATATACACAACATTTATGAATATTAACATTATCTATTGAAACGGACAAAAGTTCATTAAAGTATGAATTTCTTGAAAGTATAGAAGTAAAAATCTCAACCGTCCATTTTCATCCAAATAACAAAACCCCCAAATTCTTAAAAATTGAATATTTCAAAAATGGTTGGTAAAAAAATATATAAAAATTATACCATAAATATCAGTGTTTTTTCCTCTTCGATTAAAAATCTCACATGACATACTGTTGACGATTTTTTTTCCATTTTTTGGTGGGTTTTTAAAATTGGTAACACATGTGTTATAAACAAAAAAACATATGTGTTACCCTCGACTATCACATATATTACCAACGACTATCGCTTGTAACACATGTGATAGTCGTTGATAACAGATGTGATAGTCGCGGGTAAAACATTTGTTAGTTAATCGTAACACATGCCCACACAAAATGAAAAAAAAAAAAGTTCGTCAAAGTATACCTTGTGAGATGCCTAATCGAAGAGAAATAAATGTTGATTTTTATGGTGTAATTTTTATTATTTTTTGAGTTAACGTTTTTGAAATATTTAAATTTAAAAAATTAAAGGAAAGTGGAGTTTTTGTCAAACGATACATTCCTATCTTATATTTTAATAAACTCCCCTATATTGAAAAGAACTAAAAAAAATTAATTATGATGTAGTTAATTAATCAATATTTTTTACCATCTTAGTATATGTTAATTAAAAAAATTTACCTTTTAATTTTCATTTATTACAATAATTAATTAATCATCAAGGACTCAAAAGTTAATGTATAGTAGATTTTTATAAAACCAACAAACATCGTTTAATAACTTAAATGTCGGTTATTTTAACTTCAATAATCACCCATGGTTATTTTGCAGACTTTTAATTGTTCAAAGTGCATACTAGCTAGTTATGGTTCATTGTCATAGAAAAACAAAGATGTTTCAACCAAACAGAAGATACATATTAATATCAAAATTCAATATAATTTATATCCAAAATAATTCAACTAAACATCCTACTATGCAAAGCTAAAAAAAAAAACTTAAAACAGGATTATAGAACTAACAAACACATCTAACAATAAAACAACCTTCATATAGATTTTATGATTTCATAGTGCGCATCATGGCTCATCTCGATAAGGATCCCAAAACAAAAAGGACAACAAGATAAGGTTAGGCACCAAGATTGGAATCCAAGGGTTGATGTCAATTCCCACTTTTTTACTTCGAAGTCTTTTCTTCACATACTCTCTCTTATCATCATCACCCCATTTTGCTTCTTCAACACCATTTGCAAGCACTAACGGTGGTGGTTGTTGATAAGGGCACTTAGCCCTCCAAGAAGCCTGGTTAACAACACCTAAGTTGGACACCCTTTTAAAGAAAAGGGAAATGGTCCATTTGAATAATTGGTTGTGTTTAGGGCACATGATTGGAGGGTAGTCCCAATTAAGGTAACATGGGATTTGATTGGATATGAAGAATTGAGAGTGGAGAGACGGTGTAGTGGTTGGGTGAGTTAGAATGTGTGTTAAGACTTGATGTCTTTGTTCCCATGTGGTTTCTTCCATTTTGGTGAGTCCTAATGAGGGTGTTTAGGTTGTACGGGGTCTATATTATTGGTTTTTTGTGGTTGTGATTTGTGATATTACATTGCGGAAATGAAAATACTAGTAATTATTATTATTTATTTTATATTTATTCGATTTATAGTATTATGTTTTATGTAATATTATCAAAATAAAATTATACATCAAATACTAACATATAGTTTTTTTAAAAAGAAGATTACTTTTTCTAGTTTTTTAAATAATTTAAAACAAAATCCCCCAAGTTCACCACCGCATAGTTGCAAACTCAATGGTCGAGTTGCAACATGCAGGTTCGTTTGCCCGGTCACAAGATTTGACTTTATTTATTTTTTGATATTTTTATAATTAAATGTTATGGAAAAAGTATTGGTATGAAACACAATGTGAAATATATAGGACGGTAAACTAAATTATTAAAATCTGATAAAAAAAATGAAATTCTAGAGTATAGACAATATAGAAACGAAAATAACCATGTAGATAAAGGTGTAGTTTTTTATTTAGTAAAAAATTAAAAATGTATAAAATTGGAGGAAAGTTAAAGTTGAAGGGTTTAGAGGAGTAATTTAACTCTTAAAGGTAGAGGAATATCTTTCGGAAGTTAAAATTGCAAAGCTATGCGTTTTATCCCTACCTTTTCATTCATAATTGGCAAGTCCCGTAAACTATTCACGGTTTATAAGTTATATCTTATATTTAGTAGTTTATAATGTAATGATTATGATATTGAAGTAATGCTAATTTAATAAATGTATGAGTATATTAGATTTTTTTATTAATTTTCTATTTTCTAAAAACTAACTAATATAGTAAGGTATATTAGTCATTTGAATATTTAAAAAAAATCATCTTAAACGCTTTATTTATAAATATCAACGTCTTAATTGACACTTCAACTAACAATTGAATTTTATTGAATTAAATTAAACAAAATGGAAAAACCTGGGACCTAAACCAACCTTTAATCTTATTGATTCCGGGCTTACGCCCATTTGAATTTAATCAACCACAGCCCAAATAGTGAAAAATAAGCTGGATCTTCATCTTTTTGCCGGCAAATGAAACAAGTTGAAAACAGAGCATATTTTAGCAACTTAATCCCTCTGTGGCTATAACCATCATCCTTTGTAGTAACATCTTTCTCAGATTTTGCATTCGTATGCTTTAACCGGCAATAACCTCATGACTCGTGTATTAGATTGTTGTTAAATGACTGTTTTGTAACTTGTCTACAACCTGTTTGATAAAATGCCTGAAAGAAAGAATGTTTTCCAACTTTCATTGAATTCCAAGTTCTTATATGGATACGTCTGGTAGATTCAGGTGTAATTTGGGAAAGAGATATCGAGTTTTGGGACCGATTAAAGTTTAAAAGCATCATTACAAATGCAAACAGATTAACGTATCTTTGGTACATCATTTTAAAACTATAGCAGGGAGAAAGTGGGTTTGTGGCGTATGCCGTATGGCGATGAGAATCAAAAGACTCATTAAATGGCCAAAGAAAGTGACGACATCTTTAGTTGAGCAATTGATTAAAGCAGAAAGAAATGTAGAGAAAGCTGTTATGGTATTTGATTCTGCAACAGCAGAGTATGCAAATGGCTTCCAGCATGACCATTATCTGCAAATCGGTTTATAAGAGCAGAGGAGTTCGTTGATAGAATGAGAAAAGAAACTGTAAAGTTACTGAAGAATTTTTTTTTTTGTCAATTTGCAGAGCCTATGGATGGGTGCATAAGCCTCATGATGTGATGAGGATTTTTCAAAAGATGAAGGAATATGAATGTACCTTGCGACACGCTAGGTACCACCAATCTTCCTCAACGTGTAGGCTATCAACTGTTGCAAGCGTGATGTACGTTGCAACCCGCTTATCATTAGATACATCCTTAAACACATATTAACAGTTGGCAAGACGTATAGTATATGTGTTTGAGTAGGGTCGGCTTTAGGTGGAATTCAAAATGATACTTGGATATGGGAAGTGATCTCATCCAGATTAATAGGTTCAGTGGTTGGACTCAGTGGTCTGACTTTGTGATGGTGGTAGACGTTCAATACTATCAGGAACGCATCCGTTTAAAGTAACGCTACAAAGAGGTAAAATTTCATTTGTCGAATGTCATTAACAGGTATGAGCATAGAAAATGACGCAAAAACATCTATGTGAGTTTGTAATATAGATGGTTGATATTTGTAATAGATGAAGGTATGACAAGCAGTAGAAATATGCATATAACCTTTCTGCAAATGAGGCAATTTCGTGGAAATTCTCATTCATGTACATCTTGGTACTATTAAAAGCATTCTAATGCTTAGCTCTCCTACATACGTTAGACGAACCCAATAATTAGATGCAAAACCATATGATTTGGTATAGCATAATCTTTTATATATACTGATTGTTGTTACCTTTGTAGTCGCTAATCTTTGCCAAGTTTGCAAAACCTAAATTTTATGAGGTGCATCATCATGTAGGGCAAGTAAGTGTGCAAGCTCATCAGCATGATGGTCCATGACGTCAAAGAGTGTATACTTAACCCTATTTTGACTGTTGAACAACATAAATATTAGCATCAAGTAGGAAAGTTTAGAAGTTACACAATAACGATTTTACACCAAGTGATAATAGGAATTACTTCGAATCCATCAAAATAAGAGTGACTCTTTTCTTCTGAACATTTTTCTTTTCAAACGGGACAGGATGTTGGTACATATTTAGTGACAACAGTTTTCTAGTTTGTAATAGTTAGTTTGATAAGTCTTGTTGTAGTTAGTTTACCTGTTATGTTTTGTAATGTAAGTTCGTACGAACTTAGGTGGGTACGAACTTAGGATCATACGAACATGGCTAAGTTCGTATAGGCCTGTGACCAGACAAGTTCGTAGGGTCCACACTGTACGAACTTAAGTCCTATAAATAGATTACTTATTAGTTCGATGTAATCAGTTGTTTTAGGGTATTTCTAGGGCTTAGCAAAGGCAAGTTCGTATACTTGAGATTGTATAAGCTAACGTTGGATGTAATTGTTCTTTACGTTCAATAAAAGTGTTCTTAATCGTATTCGTATTACTTGATTGATTAGTGTAACGTTTGTTTAAGGATTCCGCACTTAATAAACGTGATAACCTCTTAGATCCAGATCTAGGGAACCTACAAGTGGTATCAGAGCTTTTAACAATAAATTGTTGAATGTAGGGGTTTAAAACACTAAAGAACAAGAGAATACGGAAGATTTGGACGTATAATCTTTGAATTTTTCGTTCAAAGTGTTGAAGATCACTTAGTAATTGATTTAGAAGAGCTCAGATTCAGTTTTTACGAATTAGGGTTGATCAGTTCATTCGTACGAACCTATTCAGTATCCTACGAACCTACACCACTGTAAGTTCGTACGAACTTAGCCTACGAACTTGCCTCAAGTTCGTTGACCAGTCCTACGAACTTACCTCAAGTTCGTATTGACCAGATTTAACTTTTGTTCGAACATAACTTCGAAGTTTGCACGAAGTTAAATTGATATTGTTTTCTACGAACTTACATACAAGTTTGTATAACCTAATACATGATGTTTAGTTTAAGCAAAATGATTGAGATGGATCACGAAGTGGGAAAATCTACTTCACCACCAAAGTTACTGAAATCTGAGGATTACTTCTGGTGGAAAGATCGGTTTGAGTCATTTGCTAGGTACAATGACGTTAAAATATGGTTATGTATCAGCGACGGGTATGATCCTCCAACATACGAATTCGAAGGAAAATTAAGAGTCTATTCATATTCGACTATGAAGGAAGAAGATCGTAAGATGTATGAGGCTGAAAATAAAGCTTTATCTGCTCTAACAATGTCCTTACCTCAAGAAATTAAGCACACCTTTAAGAAATATAACTCTTCTAGAGAGCTATGGTTAGCTTTGGAGAAGAGATTTGAAGGAAATAAACAGATAAAAGAAAGCCAGTCAGATTTGCTTACTAAACAATTCTATATTTTTAAGCATTTGAAGTCTGAGTCGTTAGAAGATATTATCACTAGATATTATCATCTGATGACAGAGATGGATAATATTGGACTAGCTTATACTGACACTGTGAAGAATAATAAACTGCTAGAAGCATTACCTCCTAAATGGGACATATACACTCTGATGATTAAAGAGAGCAGAGAGTATAAGACTTAAACTATGGATGAGGTAGTTGGAAAGCTAAGAGTTTATGATCTGAATATGCAAAAGAAAGAGACTGCAGATATATCCAATGGGTTAAAGTCTATGTTAACTGAAGACTTTAACTCAGATTTGCTTCATCTAGTGATTCGGGCAAGTACAGGAACTCATCTTCAGGTATATCCAATGGGTTAAAGTCTATGTCAATGAGTGTAAAATCAGCAGAGGAACGGGTGTCACTACTAGCATCATTCATTGCCACCCAAGAGAACTTCATCAAGGGCAGGATTGCAGATCCTGCTATGTTAACTGAAGATTTTGACCAAGTAGATCCTGATGACTTAGAAGAAATGGATCTACATTGGCAAATGGCTATGATGGCTAGGAGGGTACATAAGTTTGCGAATCGCACTGGAAGGAAATTTGTGGGCAATTAGGTTGGCTTTGATAAAGCTAAAGTAAAGTGTTATAACTGTGATGGTTTTGGACACTTTGCAAGAGAATGTTAGAGACCAAAGAGAGAGCAAACAACTAACCAGGGGCGACCAAATTATTCCTCTCAAGGAACCAACAATAGAGATACAAACTCTGGAACTTTATCAACCTCCAGAGATTTGGTCGTTCAATCTCATGATGGTTCATATGACTGGAATAGCTATGCTGATGAACCTCAAGCATTCATGGCTTCGATAGATGGTAACCAGATAGATGGATTGGTGGTCACTGATACAGAGGATGAGGAAGAGCTGAAAGTTGAGAAAGTAGTACCTACTTCAGAGACCAGAGTTGTGAGAGTAGAAAGGACTGACACGATGAGTACAAAGGACTTCATCGCGTATATGGTTAATCTGGATGCTGAAAAGCATAAGGTACTACTGAATTTAGATATTGTGGTTAATGCATGCCTATTATGTACTAACCTCACAGGAAGTTCTATTGGAAAATCTATCAGGTCGAGAACTCCACAACGTTTTCATACTCCTAAACGAAATAATTCTAATAAGGGTAATACTAATAGGAATTATAACAATTCTAATTACAATTATCCATCTGAGGTTAGATCGTCATCTAACCCACGGCCAGTCAATCAGAGATTATATCAAAAGTCTCCTGATAGAAGGCCTAGGGGAAAGACCCACCATTTGCCTCCACATGGAACTACTTCAGTATCCAAGTCTCAAGATAAGAGAGATGGTTACTTGAAAGAGTTCACATTTGAGGAAAATGGCCGACCCAAGACCGTCGTGGCTTGGGTCCCCCTCGATAACTAATATTTAGTTCTTGAGTGCAGGAGTTGACTAGACGTGCCATTAACTGGTGGTATGTAGACAACGGTTGCTCCAGGCATATGACAGGGGAAAGGCAGATCATGGTGGATTTCGTGGAGAAGAAAGGGGGTCATGTAAACTTTGTCGGAGCAAAGAGAGGACAAATCACGGGGTCAGGAAGTGTTACTAATGGGAAAATCACGCTAGAGCAAGTCAACTTTGTTGAGGAGCTTAAGCACAATCTCATGAGTGTTTCACAGATCTGTGACAAGGGACATCCTATCCATTTCACAGATAGAGAGGCACTTATCCTGAAACCGGAGTTTGTTATCCCAGAAGAGTGGATAGTTATGAGGGACCAAGGAGAAATAATATTTATATGATGGACATGATTACTGCTAAGTCCTCAACGACGTCAACTTGCTTGTTATCCAAGGCTTCAGAGTCGGAATCTTAGTTATGGCATCGGAGGATGGCACATCTGCACTTTCAGAAAATGAATTATATTGTCCGACATGAATTAGTGCAAGGTGTTCTAGTACAGAGTTTTGGGATAGAGGACAAATGTGTGCCGTGTCAAAAAGAGAAACAGTACAAGAAACCTCACAAGTCTAAGACTCAGAACTCCATTGCTACGACTTTTGAACTTCTTTACTTGGACGTATTTGGTCTAGTGAGTGCGAGAAGTATAGGCGAGAAACACTACTGCCTAAGTGGTTACCGATGACTTCTCAAGATTTTGATGGGTGTTCTTCTTAAGTTCCAAGGATGAGACAACACAGATGCTGATTCTTCATCCAAGCTCAACATCAATATGGTCGTAGTGTCAAGAAAATCCGTAGCGACAATGGTACGGAGTTCAAGAATGCAGTGCTGAACATCTATTTTTAGGCAAGGGAATTCAGCATCAGTTCAGTGCACCATATGAACCTCAACAAAATGGAGTTGCAGAACGTAAAAACAGGACACTGATTGAAGCAACACGGACCATGTTAGCAGATTCAAAGCTTCCAGTAATCTTCTGGGGTGAAGCTGTGAATACAGCGTGCCACGTATTGAATAGGGTTTTAACTGTTAAGAGACATAACAAAACATGTTATGAGCTTTTACACGGTCGGAAACCGAATCTCATAGGGTTTGAACCTTTTGGCGTTCCTTGTACTTTACTCAAAACAAGGAATCAACCGAAATTTGGTGAAAGAGCAGACGATGGGTTTTTCCTAGGGTATGATGCAGGTTCACCAAACAAGCGAGTCTATAATAAGACTTGAGGAAGAGTAGAGATTGTTTTCAATATACAGGTCATCTCCTACACACTAGCTGTTCAAACAGGCCAGGAGTGGTTATTTGACTATGATGGTGTATTCAAAACCTTCAATATTCCTCTTCTGAGTGATACAGTCACTTCCGAGGAATCTTCAGGGTTACTATATGCAATATTGGATGATGGTGATGAACCAAGATCCAATATTACAAGTTCAGAAATTTCAACAGGAAAAGGAAAAGAAATCGTTTGTGATCAGATAGAAGAAGTTGATTCAGGTTCATGTGAAGAAATTCAGTCTTCAGAGGCTACTACTTCCGAACAAGACATTGTTGAAGAAGGTGCAGCAACTGAGGGGGAGATTGGATCAAATATTGGGTCTGATATACCTGTTGACATTATGATCTCAACACGAATTAACAAAGATCATCCGATTGACAACATAATTGGTGATCCTAGTTCTAGTGTGAAGACTCGTAGAGGAATCACTGAAAGCACGAGTCTTTATGTATCGATCCGAAATACAGAGATCATACATAATTGCTTATATAGCTGCTTTATCTCACAAGTTGAGCCAAAGAATGTTCATATGGCTCTTAAGGAAAATTCATGGGTTGAGGCGATGCAAGAAGAGCTTGCACAGTTCGAGAAGCTTCAAGTATGGAAGCTAGTTGATCTACCTAAGGGAGAGTTTGCTATAGGCACCAAATGGGTGTTTAAGTATAAATGAGATGATCGTGGAATTGTCACCCGTAATAAAGCCAGACTCGTGGTAAAAGGATTCAACCAACAGGAAGGGATAGACTACACAGAGGTTTTTGCACCGTCGCAAGGATTGAAGCAATCCGATTGTTTCTAGCGTATCCTGCATTCAAGAAATTTAAAGTCTATCAACTTGATGTCAAAAGTGCATTTCTGTATGGGAAGGTTCAAGAACTGGTGTATGTCGAACAACCGCCAGGGTTTACTGATCCAGATTATCCAGACTGTGTCTACAAATTGGACAAGGCTCTATATGGTTTGCATCAGGCACCCAGGGCTTGGTATGAGACACTGTCTACCTATCTCTTGGACAATGGGTTCAAGAGAGGTCAGATAGACAATACACTGTCTGTTAAGTGGCAAGGGAACGATTTTCTACTAGTACAGATTTACGTAGATGACATTATCTTCGGGTCATCCGACGAGAGCATGTGCTGAGAATTTGAATAAGTTATGAAGCGGAAATTTAAGATGAGTGCTATGGGAGAACTGACTTTCTTCTTAGGATTGCAGGTTGATCAAAAGAAGGATGGACTCTTTATCCATCAAACGAAATACGTGCATGAAATGCTTGCACTGTTCAGCATGGCTGAAAGTTCATCATTTAGTACTCCTGTTCCCCTGAATCATAATCTCGGACCAGATTCAAAGAGTACCGAAGATGTTGACCTAACACAATATCGGGCAATTATTGGCTCTTTGATGTATCTAACCGCTTCTAGACCTGACATTATGTTTGTTGTTTGTCTATGTGCTAGGTTTCAGGCTAATCCAAAGGAATCTCATATGAAGGCCGTTAAGAGGATATTGCGTTATCTGAAGGGAAAACCGAAGTTAGGTCTTTGGTATCCCTCCGGAGGCGACTTTAACCTCTTGTCCTATACAAATTCAAACTACGGAGGATGTAACCAAAACAGAAAATCAACCTCTGGAGGTTGTCAATTGTTAGGAGGTCGTATTGTCTCTTAGCAATGCAAGAAAAAGACTTCGGTTGATATCTCAACCTGTGAGGCTGAGTATGTCGACTTCCAAGTTCGTATGAACTTGCAAGTTCCCACAAACGATAATCTAGCCGACTTCCAAGTTTGTATGAACTTGCAAGTTCGTATGAACCTAAGTAACTGTTACAAGTTCGTACGAACCTAGCTTGACCGTGTCAAGTTCGTACGAACTTATGAAGTTTGCAAAGTGATCATTTTTAAATGAACTTAAATATATCATGTTTCTTATAGTCTGATTCATACAAGTGGTTCTTAGAATGATTAACTTGATTATTTAACTTGATTATTGTCTATGTTTGGGTTTACTTTTTTCTTTTTTTTTTCTTTTTTTGCGGCTGATTGACAGTTCTTTAGCAAGCATAACTTGGCTATCTCCTTCGATCTTGAAGATCCGGCCACCGAATATTATAGAGACATTCTTACTTTTCTGATGCGCTCAAGAGTCCATTATGCTCTTTCTCATTCGCCGATGCTGAGGATATCTTATCTCCGTCAATTCTGGGTGAATGCGGTTTTTGATTGTGAGCCGAATCCACCAGTCATTCGTACTCGGGTGGAAGACCGCACTATTGAGTTCTCGTTCTTATATCTTCGACACATTCTCCAATTGGGTATTGAAGCCCAGGAAAACGGCCCAACTTCATACTCTGTAGATCTCAAGGCTGGAGCTTTCCATAGAATGGGATATGTTGGGGATGTCACACATAGTCAGTATACAAAGAGTTATCTTTTCTGACAGTAGCGGTATCTTATGCATATACTGCTTGTCTCTTTTGGTCAGAAGAAGGCGGGATTCGACACGATGAATCATAAAATGCAGTCGGGAATGGTTTAACTCGTGTACAACAAACCATACTGCTTTTCCCAATACTTCTTTGATGAAATAGTTCAGCAGATCCGCGGTGCTGTTAAAGATCGGTTTCTTCTCTACCCTCGATTCGTAATGATGATCATTAATGGGTTAGCATCGAATTTGCCCGCTATCGATCCCGTAGTATATTTGTCAATGGTGGATAAGAAGATATTTGTTTATTGTCTTCGCCACAGTAGTCGCCGTCCAGCTGCTGAGCGACCTCAGGCTACTGATATAGATGAACATGTCGTGATATAGATGAACATGTCGTGAAGAGTTAGGCTACTGATATATATGTCTCTGTTAGATTGACTAGACTCCCCCTTAACCTGTTCAAGCATATCAAGTCTTCCAGTTGAAGAGTTAGGCAACTCAAATTGGTCTATTGCTAGGCAACCCTCCAACATTCGGTCACTGGAATCATCGTCTCCGTCTCTATTTCTTTCTCAATGCATCCTCTTTACAACTAGTCTTCTCCACCTGCCAGGCTTCTCTCCCTGAGCTGTCACGCTCTTCAACAAGGGATTTATCTTCGCCGAAGTTGTGGTGAAATAACTGTAATAGGTGCAGTTGGAATTGTTGTTGTGATTGTGGGTATGGTGGTGGTTGTGGATTAGGCAGTCGGCTCACTAATGACAACCCCACTAGACCGTCTTATTTTTGGACTTTCTAGTTAGTAATGACGTATCATTATCAGAATCAACATCGCCATCTTGCAATGTATAATCATCGTCTTCATTCAACTTATATTTGCCTTTATCCGTAGCAAAACGAGACCCTAAGTGAGATCCAAGTATTATTAGATCTAGATTCATCCAACTGTGGAATATCATCTTCATTATCACTTTCATCAACACTCTCAGTCTGTTCACTCACAAACCCCAATATCCTCCTCGAATTTAGATCATCTAGCTTTAATGCTTTGTCCTACCTAGGCTTTGTCTTTAATCACGTTCGAGTTGTTTCTCCAATCGTAGAATTAAAACAATCAAAAGTAATTATCTCCCCATTTAGTAAGAACTTAAATTTGTACAAATTAAAATGAAAAATAACTAAAAATAAACAAACAAATATGAAATTATTCATATTAAAAAGCACATTCTTTTTGGGAGAGTCACTATTACGAAGATCATATTACCCATGATGTAGACTTTACATAGTAGGAATTATTGTATTCCTTGGTTATTATGTATGTAATTTATAGTTCACGACGATTATTGGTATTGTTGTCCACTTAAGCAGTCAACACTCAGAATTTTCAAGTACACATTTAGTTATTGTTCACGATTAACTATGTATCTCACATTTGATATACCCTTAGAATCAAGAAAGTCCAGAATTCCATGTATCGGATGTTTTAACTTAATGTCATCTTTAAAGTCAAGTCCTTTTAATATTTTGATAAATGTATTTTGGTACATGTTTTAGCTATAGGACATGACTAGTGTTAGAGCCAAACATTTGATATACCCTTAAAACATTAATTTATGATAAATATTAACTCATATAGGTTATTATGTACTGATTATACCATTTACGGGTGAATGTTATCACTAAAAATTTATTAAGAAATGGTGTTAAGTAACATTCATGGATGTATAATAACAAAATATAAGTTAATATTCATCTGAAATGAATGTTATAAATGATGAAATAAATGGCTGAGATTTGCTTCCCTCCTTTCCCAAAATTTGAAGCTTCCCTATGGATCATTCCCCTATATATATATATATATATTACATTTAGAAGAGACAAAAAATCTCAAGGAGATCTTTTAGAAAAATATCTGAGTTACCATATAAGATACTAGAATAAAACAGGGTCGTCACAGCCAATATTTAAAATATGAGAGACTAGAAGTGACCTGACTGATAGTATAGTTAGAGGCCCAAATGGAACCCAATCCCATCCATCACTATGTAAATGGGCCGCAGCCCCACGTGACGATTTGCATGCATGAAAACCGATGTCGCATCACGACTTTCTAATCCTCAATGAACCAATATTCCTATTTAAGCAAGTTCCCATTTTATCACTTGAAATTACACCCCGACAAAGATGGACTTTTCACAATCTAAAAAACACCTAATGAAAAGCAACAAAAAGAGGCTCACAAATGAACAAGTAAAGCTCCTAGAAACAAGTTTTAACTTCAACAACAAGCTTGACTTGACTCAAAAGAGTCAGATTAGCTCAAGAACTCGGTGTCCCAGCCAGACAAATCGCGATATGGTATCAAAACAAACGAGCTCGTTGGAGGAACCAGAGTTTAGAGACAGAGACAGAACACCACGCTCTTCAGCATCGGCTTGAACGTGTGTCAAGTGACAAAAATAGACTCGAAAGAGAGGTTGAGAGACTTAAAGGTGAGTTGGAAAAGGCTAAAGAGATGGTGTCATCAAAGACAATGAATTATGCAAATTTACAATCTTTTTCAAGTTCTTGTGATGAAGTTGGAAGCTCAAGTTTACTTGGTGATCATGGAGATTTTTATGTTTCTTTTAATGATCATCAATTTCATCATAAATCCATTATTGGTCATGATCTTTTTGCTAGATCCATGTCTTGATCAATTTATCTCGATTGTTGACTTGTTGTCTGTGTAATTAATTAAGATCTATCCTATTTGGAACAAATAAAAGTCTTTGGTTACTTAATTTAATTTTCTTTTTGGCTAGCTAGAGGTTCATTGTGTCATGATCTTAGCTAATTATGCCAAATTGCGACATGATTGGTCAAGAATAAAGTCGTCACTTGATTGGTGGGATATCTTCATATACGCGCCCGACCAAAGTCAAACTCAAAAATATTTTTGGTCAAACACTATTATGAGAGAACATGGTGTTTTAAATTAAAGAGGTCTGAAATGTTATCATGTCTTTAACAGAAGACAGGTTCGGTAAAAGTAGAAGGGTCATCAGCACCAGTGGGTTTTGAAGTAAATAATGAGTTCCGATTTTCGTTCATAAGAACGACTATGAATTTAAAAGATGTTGGTTTCTGAAATTGCAAATATCATTTAGCAAAACTAAAGTTTAGAATTCTTGATAATCCTGTAGTGAATGCCTTAGAGTTTTAGCTTACATTATTTTGTGGCCAACTAAAACCATTTTTAAAAGGGCTAATTGTCAAGAAAAGAGTAACAAAATCAACTTTTTTTCAATTTGGAGTACCAATTAAACTATCTCTAATAAGAATCAGCCACTATTTAAATTTAGCATATTAAGGAGTATATTAAGGTGATGCGTACCTCTTTTTTCTTTTCTTTTTTGAAGGATTTACTATTTCAATTTAACATATCAAGGAGTATTTCAAAAAGTGTTACAATTCAATTTTCAAAAAGGTTAAAATTTCAACAATCTTAACCGGTCCATGTCAGACCGTCTTAAGTCCATCATGTGAGAGTTAAATCAAACTAACATAGTAGCCGGTTCAAATGGTAGCCAACTAACTTATTCAACAAAATCAAGTAACTTTTCTAATAAATTAGGTTTCTCCTTGCCGCTAATGGGGATTAAATCTGAGATGATTCAAATGCCCACATCTTTGGAGTCAATTAAACTACAAGATTAACACTATTTCAATGACATTTTTCTCGATTTAACATTTTCTATCTCAGCTTCATTTAACAACTCATCAAGATTTTGGCATGCTACCTTTAAGATTTTGAATATCAAATTATATCCCTAAATGTGTGTGTAATATTGTGAGATGGGGAGGGGGTGAATCATTATTCTATGATTATTTACCGATTTTGTTAATTTAAAATCTTTCTCTTGAAATTTAGAAGATTACTTAACTAGAAATTATAATTAAAGTAAATGTGCAAGTAAGTAAAGAGTTAAGGGTTAGAAAGATATCACCAAGAGACACCACGATTTATAGTGGTTAAGGTGGCCGTTAACAAGTCCACCTTAATTTGCTCTCCGATTACGCAATACCAGAATTTCTCCACTTCTTGATTTTTAGCTCTAACAAAAGTGGTTGACTTAATGGTGCTTGATGGTGTATCATTATTTTGAGAAAAATCAAGTTATTCCTTGTCATTTGATGACCTCTGAGCGTTGATTAAGTCATTCAACAAGTCATTGCTTATAGAAAATTTTAAATATGTTTCACCAAATGATAGATTCAATTTTTCTTCTTGAAATTATTCTTTGGATCATAAGATTGGTTCACAAACTTTCATCATTTTTTGAAAAACTTCTTGAATTGCCTTACCCCCAAGGAAATTTCTTGATCATCTTCACTTAATGGAGTATCTTCATCATCAGTAGAGTCGCTTGATGACTCTTTTGCCAACTTTGCTTTCAAGGCAATTGACTTGATCTTTTCTTTCTTCATCTTGGAGGCTTCTTCATCATTCTCCATGATGGTTTCATAGACTTTTGAGATTTCCTATGAACTCATCCATTTGCAACACGCTCAAGTCTTTTGATTCTTCAATTGCTGTCACTTTGGCTCTTCATTTTAGTGGTAGTGCTCTCAAGAACTTTCTAAATTTGAAAAAGACTATTTCAATTTTTTCATCATCAAGGATGTCGAATTGTTCATATATTTGAACTATAAATTCAATTTTGTTATCATGACTTGTGGGTACCTTGATAAGTGGTGATTAAGCTTTGCCGAATTTCATTTTCCATTTTAAATAAAAACTCTTTCATATTCTTTCCTAGGTAATGAGTGATACAAAATCAGTTTTACTTCAAAGTGTTTAGCAAGATTTTTTTCTCTTCTTGTGTCAAAGCTTCTTTAGGAATTGGAACATGTTTTCCCAAATCATTGTGATATTTAGTGGCTATATAATTACCATTCTCAATAATCTTCCACATGTCATGATCTTTTGATCTAATAAAGGTTTAAAATCTTTGTTTTCAATAAGAAAATCATTCGGTTTAATGTAATGGTGGCCTAGCCATAGAACACCGTCACTATAGTTTTTATTTTGAAAATTCATGGATCAAACTCAATTTTTTGTAAAATTAATTTTCAAGAAAACTTTTTGAAGGGTAAATCTTGAAACAAAGTTTTAGTTTAATTTTAACAAATGTAAGAGCAACGTGCTTTAATACCAATTATAAGACAGTGGAAGTGGGGGGGGGGGAATCACTATTCTATAATCAAGTTTTCGGTCTTGCATGTATTTTTCAAGCGATGTTAATGCAAGTATATAATTTCTAATAAGTAACATAATTATTATTAATCACCCTTGCAATCATCAAAACAAGTGGAACGCATTTTCACAAAATCATTTACGATAACTTAAACCAAACATGCACTAACTAGCGGTGCTAAAAAAATATCTGTATTTGAACTCGTAACCTGAATATCCAAAAATTCGATCAAAAAATATTTGAAATTTTAGATACCCAAATATCAGATATCCAAATTTTTATATTCGGATATCATTTTTCAAAAACTTCAGATAATTCTAATATCCGATATTCCAAAAAAAGAATCTACTTTATCTAATATTATGAAAAGTATATGAGATAAATAAATTATAGTTATTAAAAATTGACTAATATAAGTGGTTTAATATTTTCTATTTCTAATATATAAACTCAATAACTTAATATTAATTGAATGATTTAAATATTAATTTTATAATTTCCTAATATTCCTCTGAGTTCGACGGATATCCGAAATTTCTAATTCGGATATCAAATAGTGTTAGGTCTTAAAGTATTAAGCAAGAACTTAGATTCAATAATCAAATAAAGTTTCAAACGTTTAATACCAAAATTTAACAATATTAAGTATTTGAGTAATTTAGCGGAATTAAATAACAAATAGGTGAACTCAATAATCAAAGTATACTATTGAATATGTATAATCGATGGTTTACACAAGTTGTATATAGAGATGAAGAATGGTTGTACTTAGAGTTAGGTTCTCTGTAACCTATTGATCTCTACTTATACAAGAGATAAATATTAATCCTCCTATTTGTCAAATATATATCGGATAGTAACTACCTTGCTGATACGTATGGAAACTAGCTAACTATTAATTAAAATACAAATATTCTATTATTCGTAGTTATCTTTATATCCCTTCAGATGCTAACTGTAAAGATTATCTTCTTCAGGAAATCTGTAACTCTCTGTTCTGGATCTGAAACTCTAACTCTGAAAGCTCTTAGTCTGAAGTCTCTTTTCTTGTTGAATCTGAAACCGAGTTTAGTCTGAAAAGCAGTTAGTCCGAGAACTTTAGATTTTGACAACTTCATACTAAAATGACTTCAGATTGAAAATAAATACTTATAATATTTTATAGACTTTGAACTTTGGTTGACTCAACAGATTCATAAGTTGGGTTTAATCATTGTTTTTCCGAACAGTCTCCCGCCCAGTATTTCCGGAATTAGCAAGCCTCCATCCAAAATTTAAAGTTGCAAGTTGGTAACATCTCTAAGATATTATCTAATCGGCAGTCTGCAGCATTACTGAGTGACACCAAGGTGAACCCTCAAAATGAGCATTTGAAGGCTGTGTTCACAGTTTCTGATAACGGAAGGGTTGGTTTTGAAATCACTCCTACTCTCGAGCCCACCACGCAAGCTAAACCTTTGGTGAGGGAGTACAAACCTAAAATCCCATATCCCCAACACCTTCTCCGCACCACCGTCCAAGAGAAGTATAGACAATTTTCTCGACCTTTTGAGAACTCTCTATATTAACATACTGATTGTGGACGCCATTTCACATATGCCGAAATACGTGAAATTTCTAAAGGAGCTTCTTACATCCAAGAAGAAGCTTGACGAGCTATCGACCATTACCTTGGATGGTGAGTGCGCGAACGCCCTAGCCGATCTAGGAGCTAGCATTAGCATCATGCTTTACTCCATGTATGCTACACTCGGCCTAGGTAACTCAACATGAACCTTCGGCTAGGTGATGGGTACGTTACCTACCCTCGTGGTATTGTGGAGAACATGCTCGTTAAAGTTGAGCACCTCCTCTTCCCCGTAGACTTTGTCATCATGGACATGGAAGAGGATCCACATACCCCTCGAGTAGATGATGCGGAGGTTACTTTCTATGCCAAACCGATTGGCCCGACTACTCCTAAAACCATCAATGCTATAAATGCGGAGAGTTGAAAAATGAATGGAGTGAGGGGGTAAAGGGGGAGCAAATTTTCGGGGAAAGGTGGGGAGGGGAAGGGAGGGCAGTGGTTTGTTTTGGTAATTGTAATATTTATAAAAATGTAGAGGTTAATTGTTATAAGTTTTGTATAAGTTTTTATATAATTTAAAGGTTATTCTTGATGTATTTGTGTTCATTATTTGATTTACAAAGTTGAACTCTAATAATTATAAATAATGCTTCTAAGTATGATTTAATCATGTTAAAATTTAATTATACATGATATTTGTTCAAATATTGCTAGTTAAATACTTAGTTGATTTGTAGAATGTAGAATATAGGTAAAATGGGAGGGTTAAAATGGTAATTGATTTAGTGACATGTGTCACTTTTTGGTTGGAAGAGAGGCTGCTCACTCTTCCCTTCTTAGAGGAGCTGCCCTCCTGAACCACACTCTTAATTAATAGGTTGTATTTCATGTAAATAAACCTAAAAGTCCCTTTGCACGGATCCAAACGGGATTACAATGTGTATTAGATTGCGGAATGGTATAATACACAATAACCAACAACAAAACAAGTAAATGCAAGTGTTAAGTGTATAAGTTCGTAGGTATTCGAAGATAGCACTGTATATTCGAATATAACTGATTTCAAAAAGTGTTGGGACATATTATTGTGACAACAGATCTAGCTTGTAATAGGACTAGTGTATTTATTGTCAAACTTGTATAAATTGGTTTAGACTCGTAAATATATGATATTAACTTGTTATTATTATTTGTTAAATGTTATTGAACAAGTATCGATTTCAAGTTAAAGTCAAAATTCGCGAATTGAGAAGTCAACTCGCAGGTTTGACCTGCGAGTTGAGATCTCATCTCGCAACCATCTGGACTCGCAGCTCTCAGCTGCGAGTTGAGATCTGGGCTCGCTGATATCTGGACTCGCAGGTCTTACCTGCGAGTTGAGATCTGGGCTCGCTGATATCTGGACTCGCAGCTCTCAGCTGCGAGTTGAGATCTGGGCTCGCTGATATCTGGACTCGCAGCTCTCAGCTGCGAGTTGAGATCTGGGCTCGCTGATATCTGGACTCGCAGCTCTCAGCTGCGAGTTGAGATCTGGGCTCGCTGATATCTGGACTCGCAGGTCTTACCTGCGAGTTGAGATCTGGGCTCGCAATCATCTGGACTCGCAGGCCCATGGGCTGCGAGTTGAGTCAACTCGCAAAGCCCATGGCCTGCGAGTTGAACCAGATATAAATATCTTAATGCTGCTCATTATTACATACCTAGAAATCCGTGCCAGAAATACACACACCAAATATTTTAAGTATTCTCTCCTCGAAATCTGTGCAGATATAAAAGCATTTATTGAATAGGCTCGGTTTTGATTGTTTAACACTAGTTAATATCAAAACGAAGCTTGTTAATTAATTGCAAAGTTATATAAGCAATAAACCTTAAGTATTGAGGGATTCCGCACCTCAATACCTAAAAGATAATCCGTTATCGCTAACCAAGATCTAGCGACCTTACAAAAAGCTTCCAAATGAAATATTACAACTTAGTTTTTATACCCAGTAAGTTCGTACAAACTTACTGGTCCTAGGTTCGTACGAACTTACATGTTCGTACGAACTTCCTAGGTTCGTACGAACTTACAAACTAAAAACTAAAAAGGCTAAGTTAATAAACAATTTACATTATTAACTACAAAACTAATAACAAAACTAACTATTACAAAATAAGAGCTGTTGTCACCAAACGTGCACCAACAGACTCCCCCTTGACAATAGCTCGGTCAGTCTTCAGTCTTCTGGCTCTGTCGAATCTTGATTCTTGATCAACTCTGTCGACTCTCAGCCCATAAGCCTTTTTCAACACATACTTTGACGACCCTCTGATACTTTCGCCCTTCATGCCTCCAACTATCTCTGTATAAGATCTTGTTCTCATGAAGCTTCAACATGTCATCTTTTGACAAGTTTACCAGATGTAAACTGTCATATACTCTGAACAGCTCCTTCTCATCAGCATCCTCCATGACTGCTTCAGCTGTCTTACTATCCACATACCACCACTTGAGATTTCTCAGAATATCCTGTGGCATTTTCTTCAAAGGAACCCTCTTCAAGCACTTGACCAGTTTATAAACCATTTTCATCCACGGCTTGTTTGTAATAGGATCAATCCGGGTTAAATCGGGAACTCTTTTACCTGATCTTGGTTTTAAATCAACGAAATTATTCGCTTAATTATTCTCTCTAGAGTTCCGGCGTAAGGATCATTATTGACATTTACCAAGTCAATCCAGGCCAGTTCCTTCAGTTCGATCTTTGGTAGCGAGCTGAAAGTTTTCAGTTTTCTTCTTAAGTACTGAATGCCATCATATCTTTTAATTATGAACAGTTTTAGTTCACTGTCATAGAACCAACTTATGATGCCTTTGCTCAACTTTCCTGCCCCTCTAACCCTTATATCACCTTTATATTTTATCTCAGGTTCCTTTTCTGCCTTCTTAAACCATAAGGCTTTCAGCTCGGCTCTGGACAGTTCTGGTTCTTCAGATGTCTCATCGCCAAGGACCTCATCACCATCAGACTCTATGTCCTTGCGATCTAACACTTTCTTACCATCTTTAGACTCGATAATCACTTCAGTGACAGGTTGCTTGGGCACGACATGTTCATCTATATCAATATCTGTATCTTGAACAGTCTCCTCATCTGATTTCCAGTCTGCAACACCTGTACTGAGGATTTCTCCTTCTTCTAGTTCTGACCCATCACTATCAAATTCATCTAAGCCAAGCAGTGCTTCGATGGTATCAGACTCTATAAGATCTATAGGGGTGCCCTCCTTATCTGCTTCGTTTTCATTCTTCTTTGCACCCCACCCTGATTTCTGGCTACCATCACCATCTGCCGCTGCACCAACACCAGACCCTGATTCTGTTCCCCAACCACCTTTCTGATCCGTTTTTCTTCTATTTTCTTGCTCCAGTCTGTCCCTTCTACTTGTGCCTCACTGGACTCTTTGTTCCACCCTCCAGATGGTTCAGTCTCTTCTTGAGGCTTTGAAGCACCTTGTCAAGATCCTCTCACACCAGAACCTTGACCAGACTCCCCCTGAGCTATAACTGCACCTTGCACTCTAGATGAAGAGCTAGGCAGCTCACCTTCTTTGGGTGCACTTGGATCATCGTCACGGTCATTATCAGCTTTGAGTCTCAGCTCATCTTCCTTGCATCCTGTTGTCTTATCCCCCCTGAGCGACTGATGCTTCATTTGGAAGATAGTGACCTCATGTAGCCACACTTGATCTTCTAACTTTTCAATGTTCTTCTCTAAGCGCTCATTAATAGCTGTTAGATTTGTGACTCGAACTTCCTGGCTTGTAACAACAGCAGTTAAAGCAGTCACCATATCCATCAGGCTAGTGATCCGGCCCTCAAGATAGGTAAACTTGTCCGGATCGGAGAGAAGAGCAGCTGGATTGGGAACCGATTGGGTGGGTCGAGCTAGAGGTGGAGCGGTGGTCGGTGTAGATAAGACAGTAGCAGGTGGCATCGTTGTGGAGGGAACTGGTGGTCGTTGTGTTGTTGATGGAGCAACAGGTGGTGGAGTAGGTGTGACAAACATAGGAGCTGAACCACCCGCTCCAATAACCACACCAGTTGGTCGCTGGCGTTTGCGAGCCTGCACTCTAAATTGTTCCGGTTCAGAGTCATCATCAGAGTTCCCAGGTACATATTCATCGTCCTCCTGGACCTTTCTCTTGCCGTTTTCCTTTTCCCGAGCAGCCTTAGGGTCAATCAACACCCCCTTGGACCCAAGAAACCCAATCATAGGGCGGTCCTCGTCATCATCATCATCATTACCATCCTCATCATCATCACCATCATCATCATCATCTGCATCAGATTCTGTAGCCTCAGAATCAAGAGCTGCATCCTTATCAGCTTCAGCAGCAGGTGGAGACCATGTGTCTCGGGCTACAGAATAGTCATCAATATCCTTGAAGAGATCATCAAAAGTGGGCTCAGAACTGGGCCCTGCTTCGCCCTGAAGAACTTCCCTAACCAACTCAGCAGCAACATCAGCGTCAACACGCTCTCCCTCAGCAGGGTGCTCTATCTGGTGCAGGAGTTCTTCAACTACCTCTTGTTGTGGCTCATCAGCAGCCACCTCAGCATGGGCCGGTGCCGGCTCTGGTTCTTGAGCTTGAACCTCAGCAGCTGCTTGGGGCACAGGCACATCCAACCAGCTATTATCTGGTGGAGCCTGATAGTTTGCATCAATAATTGCCCCAAACAAAGGCACATCTTGTGGCCTATCAGCAACTGCACGTCTCTTGTTGTGGCTGAGACAGTGACCAAAGATCTTCTTGTCGACCGGCATCAAATGAACCACCGGGTCGATAGCTGGAAGATTCGGAAGAAGGGCGTTTATCACCATCATGACAAACTGGGGGTATAGAATAAAGTGCTCCTTCACACTCCCCTTAATCTGCTGAACCATTTCATCGAAAAAATACTGCGAGAAGCTGTAAGGTTTGTTGTAGACAAGGGAAATCATCCCAGACTGCAGCTTATGGTTCATGGTATCAAAGCCTGCCTTCTTTGGCCCGAATGACACCAGCAGGATGTGCATAAGATAGCGCCACTGGCCGTATACCAGACTCTTGGTGTATTGGGTGTAGACAACATCTCCCACATAGCCCATGCGTTGAAACGCGCCAGCACGCATATCAAGAGAAAAAGAAGTTGGGCCATTTTCCTGTTCTTCAGTTCCCAGATGCAGAACCTGCCTCAGAAAGTCGGCAGAAAACTCGATATCAACCCCATTGACAGTAGCCCTTATGACCGGAGGCAGAGGCTCACAATCATGAATCGCCGTAGCCCAAAATTGGCTAAGATATGGAAAATATAACGTTGGCGAATGAGTAAGAGCATAAAACACACGCGAGCGCATGAAAAACTCCAGCATGCCTCGAAATGGTACGGTTGTTGGATTGGCGAGATCAAATGAAACAACCACATTATGTTTGTTGAAGAAATCGCGTACTTGATCAGCCATTTCTGCAAAGCCAAAAGCAAGCACACCAAAAATAAAAAATAACAATGTTAGTTGAAAGACATAATTAATTTAGAACCCTGCAAACAAGATTCTACGATTAAAACAAGTCTTAAAAAAAATTTCAAAGTTCAAACCATAGTAGGTTCGTACGAACATATATGTTCGTACGAACTTACTGCCCTTGTAGGTTCGTACGAACTTACTGCCCTTGTAGGTTCGTACGAACTTACTGTTTGACCAAGTCAAACTTAAGTTCGTACGAACTTACATTGGCTAGGTTCGTACGAACCTATAGGTTTATAGGTTCGTACGAACCTATAGGTTCGTACGAACATGTAGGTTCGAACGGATGAACTGAAAAACTAAGTTCAAAAATTTTGTTAATTAAAACCCAATCAGCCACTTGAAGAAGTGGCGCCTACATGTGTATAGGCTTAAGCAACTAAAACACATCAATTTTAATCACTAACACAATCAAAATTTTAATTTTTAAGTTTGTTTTCCTAAAAACTAACTTAAATCCGAATGTGTATATATTTAGTTGTGCAAATCCTGAATAAATGACTTACAAAGATGCACAATATGATAGTGATGAATACTAACGGTTTAGAAATCCAAAAACACGTTCCAAAAAGGATTTGAATTTGAAAAAGGTAAGTTCGCAGACTGTAGGTTCGAAGGATCTGGGTAGGTTCGTACGAACTTAGGGTTTTGAAAAGTGAGGTTTGACTTAAAGTTGCCTATTTATACCACCAGTAGGTTCGTACGAACCTATATGTTCGTACGAACATAACCTTCGAACATACCTTCTAAGTTCGTACGAACTTAGAATTTTAAAATTTAAAAAGTTCAACTTTTTCTATTTTAAAACGACAAGCAATGACCTAAATACTTAGACATTCAATTGAGCAAGGTTTGAACAATTAAACAAACAAAATGTAAACATTTCCCAAAGACAAAGAACTTTTATTCATTTATTTATTTAAAACACTTAAAAATAATCATAAAATGAAAATTGCAAATATGAAATTGTTCATATTTTGAAAAGTACAATATTTTTGAGAGAGTCATTGATACAATGATCGAATTAGCCATGATGAGAGCAATACACAGTTAAGAACTTTCATTTATTCCTTTGGTTATTATTGTTGTAATTAATAGAACACAACGATTAGTGGTATAGTTGTCTACTTAAGCATTCGACATTCAGAATTCTCAAGTACATATAAGATTATTGTACACGATCTCTTGTGAATCTTACATTTGATATACCCTTAAGATCTAGAAAGTCATGAATAGCATGTAACGGATATTTTTCATTTTCGTTTTTATTTCATCTTTAAAGTCAAGTCTATTTGCTTTATCAGCAATGTACATAGGTACATGTTTCAATTTTATGACAAGACTAAGGTTAGAAACAAACAAATCTAAAATCAAACCAGAGGTGACAGGTCTGTACTTTCGTACAACAGAGCGACATAGTGTGACTAGAGACCTTAAAAACGGTATTCTTGTTTCGCGGTCGAGTTTGTTCTAGTTTTTAGGATACACTGGCTGAATCTAGGTCAACATATTTCTAGATGAAGCAGAAGAACCAGTCAGTGAACCCCCTAGATGATTTAATGTTATTTTATATCCAGTAACAAGCATTCAGGAACGGTCCATCTCCTAAGAATTAAGACTTAAGCCGTACATCAACATAAAGATAGCACAAAAATCGTATTATTTATTATAGATTAAGTGCTTGAAAACCTGAAAGTCCCTTTGAACGGATCCAAACGGGATTGCAACGTGTATTAGTTTGCGGAAAGGTATAATACACAACAAACAACAATAAAACAAGTGAAATGCAAGTGTTTTAGTGTATAAGTTCGTAGGTATTCGAAGATAGCACTGTATGTTCGAATATAACTGATTTCCAAAAAGCTCTGTAATGAAATATTACAACTTAGTTTTTATACCCAGTAAGTTCGTACGAACTTACTGGTCCTAGGTTCGTACGAACTTACATGTTCGTACGAACTTCCTAGGTTCGTACGAACATATAGGTTCGTACGAACATACAAACTTAATACTAAAAAGGCTAAGTTAATAAACAAATTACATTATTAACTACAAAACTAATAACAAAACTAACTATTACAAAATAAGAGCTGTTGTCACCAAACATGCACCAACAGACTCCCCCTTGACAATAGCTCGGTCAGTCTTCAGTCTTCTGGCTCTGTCGAATCTTGATTCTTGATCAACTCTGTCGACTCTCAGCCCATAAGCCTTTTTCCACACACACCTTCACGACCCTCTGATACTTCCTACCTTCATGCCTCCAATCGTCTCTATAAAAGATCTTGGTTTCATGAAGCTTTATCAGATCGTCCTTTGATAAGTTTACCAGATGTAAACTATCATAAACTCTTAGCAGCACATTTTCCTCAGCATCTTCCATCACAGCTTCAGCCGTCTTGCTGTCAACGTACCACCACTTAAGATTTGCAAGAATGTTTTGTGGCATTTTCTTCAAAGGAACTCTTTTCAAGCACTTGACCGGTCTATAGACCATCTTCATCCATGGCTTGTTAGTGAAAGGGTCAATCCTGGTCAGATCTGGAACTCTTTTACCCGGTTTTGGCTTTAGACTTTCAAACTTATTGGATCTTCCTTCACGTTTTAAGATTCTTTCCAAAGTACTAGCGTAAGGATCATTGTCAATATTTACTAAGTCTAACCAGGCAAGCTCCTTCAATTCAATCTTCGGCAGCGAGCTAAAGGTCTTCAGTTTATTTTTCAAGTACTGAATCCCATCATATCTTTTTAATATGAACAGTTTAAGATCACTGTCATAAAACCAACTTATGATTCCACGCTTTAACCCGCCCGATCCTCTGACCCTGATATCACCTTTATATTTAATCTCTGGTTCCTTTTCAACCTTTTTAAACCATAACCTCTTTAACTCTTCTCGAGTTGGTTCAACTTCTTCTGAATCTGAATCAACTTCAGGAGTTAAGTCATGCTCCAAGTCGATCACTTTCTCGCCAGATTCACTCTCCACCACAACTTCAGTAACAGGTTGTGTATCTATCACGAATTCGTCCACATCTGCATCAGCATCAGGTAGGACCTCTTCATCTGATTTCCAATCAGCAACCTCTTTACTGAGGATCTCCCCTTCTTCTAATTCTGACCAATCACTATCCGGGTCATCCAAACCAAGCAATGCCTCGATAGTATCAGTTTCAGCAATATTTACAGGGGACTCTAGTGTTTTACTACCAGCCTTCTCAGCTTCATTTTCATTCTTTTTTGCACCCCACCCTGATTTTTGGCTACCACCACCATCTGCCGCTGCACCAACACCAGAACCTGATTTTGTTCCCCAACCACCTTTCTGATCCGTTTTTTCTTCGATTTTCTTGCTCCAGTCTGTCCCTTCTGCTTGTGCCTCACTGGACTCTTTGTTCCACCCTCCAGATGGTTCAGTCTCTTCTTGAGGCTTTGAAGCACCTTGTCCAGATCCACTCACACCAGAACCTTGACCAGACTCCCCCTGAGCTATAACTGCACCTTGCACTCTAGATGAAGAGCCAGGCAGCTCACCTCCTTTGGGTGCACTTGGATCATCGTCACGGTCATTATCAGCTTTGAGTCTCAGCTCATCTTCCTTGCATCCTGGTGTCTTATCCCCCCTGAGCGACTGGTGCTTCATTTGGAAGACAGTGACCTCATTGAGCCGTACTTGATCTTCTACCTTTTCAAGTTGCTTTACTAAGCGCTCATTAATAGCCGTCAAATTTGTGACTCGAACTTCCTGGCTTGTAACCACAGCAGTCAAGGCAGTCACCATATCCATCAAGCTAGTGATCCGGCCCTCAAGGTAGGTAAACTTATCCGGATCTGAGAGAAGAG
This sequence comes from Logfia minima, assembly GCA_963921325.1. NCBI lineage: Eukaryota > Viridiplantae > Streptophyta > Magnoliopsida > Asterales > Asteraceae > Logfia > Logfia minima. The sequence continues at coordinate 23,237,120 of OY992770.1, forward strand.
CAGCCGGGTTGGGAATAGATCGGGTGGGTTGAGTAGTAGGTGGAGCAATAGAAGGTGTGGGTGGTGTGGTTGTAGATGCAACTGGTGGTAATTGTACTGTTGATGGAGCAACGGGTGGTGGTGTAGATGTGATAATCGTAGGAGCAGAACCACCCGCTCCAATAACCACACTAGTTGGACGCTGGCGCTTGCGTGCCTGCAACCGGAACTGTTCCGGTTCTGATTCATCATCGGAGTCCTCAGGAACATATTCATCATCAAACTGAACCTTTCGCTTGCCCTTTTCCTTCTCACGGGCGGCCTTAGGGTCAATCAACACCCCCTTGGACCCATGAAACCCAATCATAGGGCGGTCCTCGTCATCATCATCATCATTACCATCATCATCATCATCATCTGCATCAGATTCTGTAGCCTCAGAATCAAGAGCTGCATCCTTATCAGCTTCGACAGCAGGTGGAGACCATGTGTCTCGGGCTACAGAATAGTCATCAATATCCTTGAAGATATCATCAAAAGTGGGCTCAGAACTGGTCCCTGCTTTGCCCTGAAGAACTTCCCTAACCAACTCAGCAGCAACATCAGCGTCAACACGCTCTCCCTCAGCAGGGTGCTCTATCTGGTGCAGGAGTTCTTCAACAATCTCCTGTTGTGGCTCATCAGCAGCCACCTCAGCTCGAGCTGGTGCCGGGTCTGGTTCTTGAGCTTGAACCTCAACAGCTGCCTGGGGCACAGGCACATCCAACCAGCCATCATCTGGTGGAGCCTGATAGTTTGCATCAATAATTGCCCCAAACAAAGGCACATCTTGTGGCCTATCAGCAACTGCACGTCTCTTGTTGTGGCTGAGACAGTACCCAAAGATCTTCTTGTCGACCGGCATCAAATGAACCACCGGGTCGATAGCTGGAAGATTGGGAATTAGAGCATTGAGCAGCATCATGACAAAACGAGGATAGAGAATAAAGTGCTCCTTCACACTCCCCTTTATTTGCTGAACCATCTCATCAAAAAAGTACTGACTGAAACAGTAGGGCTTGTTGTAAACAAGGGAAATCATCCCAGACTGCAGCTTATGGTTCATGGTATCGAAACCCGCCTTCTTTGGCCCGAATGACACCAGCAGGATGTGCATAAGATAGCGCCACTGGCCGTATACTAGACTCTTGGTGTATTGGGTGTGGACAACATCTCCCACATAGCCCATGCGTTGAAATGCGCCAGCACGCATATCAAGAGAGAAAGAAGTGGGGCCATTTTCCTGTTCTTCAGTTCCCAGATGCAGAACCTGCCTCAGAAGATCGGCAGAAAACTCTATATCGACCCCGTTGACAGTAGCCCTTATGACCGGAGGCTGAGGCTCACAATCATGAATTGCCGTAGCCCAAAATTGGCTAATATATGGAAAATATAGCGTTGGCGAGTGAGTAAGAGCATAAAACACCCGTGAGCGCATGAGAAACTCCAGCATGCCTCGAAACGGTGCAGTCGCCGGGTTGGCAAGATCAAAAGAAACTGCCACATTGTGCTTGTTGTGAAACTCACGCACAAGATCAGCCATTTCTGCAAAACAAACACAAACACGCCAAAAGTAAAGAATAATAACGTTAGTCATAAGACATAATTAATTTAGAACCCTGCAAGCAAGATTCTACGATTAAAACAAGTCTTAAGAAAAATTTCAAAGTGCAAACCATAGTAGGTTCGTACGAACTTATAAGTTCGTACGAACTTACTGCCCTTGTAGGTTCGTACGAACTTACTGTTTGACCAAGTCAAACTTAAGTTCGTACGAACTTACATTAGCAAGGTTCGTACGAACTTGTAGGTTCGAACAAATGAACTGAAAACCAAAGTTCAAAAATTTTGTCAATGAAAATGCAATCAGGAACATGGGAAGGGTGCGCCTATATGCGTATAGCATATTGCAACTACAACACACCAATTTTAACAGTTTAAAGTTACATAATTTTGATTTTAAGTTTGTTTTGCACAAAACCTAACTTAAATCCGAATGTGTTGATGTTTAGCGTGTTAAATCAAGAAGAAATCACTTACTAAGTTGAGGAATATGATTGTGATGAAGATTATTGGTCAATAATTCAATTAAATAGTCAAAATATGATTTTTGATTCGAAAAATGCAAGCCGCAGGTATGTTCGTATGTAGGTTCGAAGGCTCCAGTAGGTTCGTACGAACTTAGGGTTTCTGAAAATGTGAAGGGTTTGACTGAGGTTGACCATTTTATACCCCAAGTAGGTTCGTACGAACCTGTATGTTCGTACGAACATATCCTTCGAACTTACCTTCTAAGTTCGTACGAACTTAGAATTTAAAATTAAAAAGTTTAACTTTTTCTATTTTAAAAATAAAGGCAATGATCTAAATACTTAGGCATTCACTTGAGCAAGGTTTGAACAATTTAAACAAACACAATGTAAACATTTCCCAAAGACAAATAACTTTTATTCATTTATTTATTTAAAACACTTAAAAAATAACATAGCATAAAATAAAACTTGCAAATATGAAATTGTTCATATTTTGAAAAGTACAATATTTTTGAGAGAGTCACTGATACAAAGATCGAATTAGCCATGATGAGAGCAAAACACAGTTAGGAATTTTCATTTATTCCTTTGATTATTGTTGTTGTAAGTAATAGAACACAACGATTATCAGTATTGTTTTCCACTTAAGCATTCGATATTCAGAATTCTCAAGTACAAATTAGATTATTGTTCACGATCTCTGGCGAATCTTACATTTGATATACCCTTAAGATCTAGACAGTCATGAACAACATGTAACGGATATTTTGCATTTTTATTTCATCTTTAAAGTCAAGTCTGTTTGCTTTATCAGCAATGTACATAGGTACATGTTTCAATTTAAAGACAAGACTATGGTTAGAAACAAACAAATCTAAAATCAAACCAGAGGTGACAGGTCTGTACTTTCGTACAACAAAGCGACATAGTTTGACTAGAGACCTTGAAAACGGTATTCTTGTTTCGCGGTCGAGTTTGTTCTAGTTTTTAGGATACACTGGCTGAATCTAGGTCAACATAGTTCTAGATGAAGCAGAAGAACCAGTCAGTGAACCCCCCAGATGATTTAATGTTGTTTTATATCCGGTAACAAGCATTCATGAACGGCCCATCTCCTAAGAATTAAGACTTAAGTCGTACATCAAAATAAAAATAGCACAGAAATCGTATTATTTATTATAAATTAAGTACTTGAAAACCGTAATGTCGCATGCCTACCAATACATCGTAAAGTGAAGCTATCAAATACGTTTGCATTTTTAGGTACATTTACTGTGAATGTTCTGCATCTTAGAGCCACACATATGAAATGTTCTAGGCATGGGTAAAAGATTCATCATTTCTTTGCAATTAGTACAGTGACCCTCAAATTTTTTATTGGTTTTGCAAAGATAAAAGGTAAAATAAACTAAGAAATAGAAATAGAAACATACTAAGTTCTTTATGGAAATATTTACTCAGGATTTTTCATCCCATTAAGTTGGAGTAAAAGCTCAAACCGAGACCGATCAAATGCCTTTGTATAAAGGTCGGCTAGATTGTCATCAGTGGGGACCTTAACTAATTTAATCAAATGTTTTTCAGCACAGTCACGAATAAAATGATGTCTAATGTCAATATGTTTCGTCTTACTATGCTTAACAGGATTATTAGTTATGGACATGGTTGATTGGTTATCTATCATAATAGGGGTATTTGTGAAGTTCACACCATAGTCACGCAGCTGTTGTTGTATCCACAACACTTGTGAACAACAACTACCTGCTGCTACATACTCAGCCTCACAGGTTGAGATAGCGACCGTGGTTTGCTTCTTACATTGCCATGAGACAATGCGACCACCTAGTAATTGACAACCACCAGTGGTTGATTTCCTGTTCAAGTTGCAACCGCCATAATCTGAGTCGGTGTAGGCTACAAAGTCAAAATTGCCTCCAGAGGGATACCAAAGACCTAACTTCGGTTTTCCCTTTAGATATCGCAGAATTCTCTTTGCTGCCTTCATGTGTGACTCTTTAGGATTTGATTGAAAACGAGCACACAGACATACTGCAAACATTATGTCTGGTCTTGAAGCCGTCAAATACATGAGAGAACCAATAATTGCCCGATAGTGAGTCGGATCCACATCTTCAGTACTCTCAGTATCTGATCCGAGACCATGATTTAGTTGAATTGGAGTGCCATAAGACGAACTATCGTGCATATTGAAACGAGATAACATTTCATGCACATATTTTGTCTGATGAATGAAGAATCCCTCCTTCTTTTGATCAACTTGTAATCCTAAGAAGAAGTTCAACTCACCCATGGCACTCATTTCGAATCTCCTCTTCATCACTTGTTCAAAGTCTCTGCACATATTCTCGTCAGATGACCCAAATATAATGTCATCGACATAGACTTGTACAAGTAGGAAATCATCCTTTTTCCACTTAACGAACAAAGTACTATCTATCTGTCCTCTCTTGAACCCATTTTCCAAGAGATAGGTAGATAATGTTTCATACCAAGCCCTTGGTGCTTGATGCAATCCATACAAGGCCTTGTCTAATTTATAGACTCGGTCTGGATGGTCTGGATCACTGAACCCTGGAGCTTGTTGAACAAAAACTAGTTCCTGAACTTTTCCATAAAGAAAGGCACTTTTAACGTCGAGTTGATAGACTTTAATTCTTTTATGTGCAGCATATGCTAGAAACAATCGAATTGCTTCTAACCTTGCTACTGGTGCAAACACCTCAGTGTAGTCTATCCCTTCCTGTTGGTTAAATCCTTGAACTACTAGCCTCGCCTTGTTTCGAATTACAATTCCTTTATCATCACGTTTGCATTTAAACACCCATCTGGTGCCTATTGCATGTTCTCCTTTGGGCAGATCAACTAGCTCCCAAACGTTTAGTTTTTTGAATTGAGCAAGTTCCTCTTGCATTGCTTCTACCCAGGAGTTATCCTTGAGAGCCATTTGAACATTTTTCGGCTCTATTTGAGATATAAAACAACTATACAGACACTTATGCATGATCCCTGTGTCTTGAATCGATACATATAGACTGGAGCTGTCAGATATCTCTCTACGAGTTTTTACTCGAGAGCTCGGATCACCAATGATATTATCAGTTGGATGATACTTATTCAGACGAGTCGAGATCGTAGAATCAACCGGTAGGTCAGATCCTAGATTTGATCCAATCTCCCCCTCTGATGTTGCTTCTTCTGTAGCAGTTTCTTGCACAGAATTGGTAACTTCAGATGAAGAAGGAATATCGATTGATGTGGGATCAAAGTCTAAAACCGGATCAACCATTACTTCTTTCCCTTTATCATTTGCATCTTCTGAACTTGGAACACTAGATCTTGGTGCAAATATATTATTTTCACCATCATCTAGTATAACATGTTCTAATCCTAAAGTGTCATCTTCACTTAGGATCGGAAGATTAAATGACTTGAAAACAGCGTCATAATTAAATAACCAAACTGGTCCTGTTTGTATAGCTGGAGTATAAGATGTGACTTGTATGTTATATACAATCTCAACTCTTTCAGATGTCTTATTATAGACTCTTTTGTTTGGAGATCCGGCTTCATAACCTAGGAAAAATCCCTCGTCAGCCTTTTCACCAAATTTTGGTTGATTTTTAGTCTTTAATAAGGTACACTGAACACCGAAGGGTTCTAGACCAGTAAGATTTGGTTTTCGACCATTTAGAAGCTCATAACACGTTTTGTTATGCTTTTTCACGATTAAAACCCGATTAAGTACATGACAGGCTGTATTCACTGCTTCTCCCCAGAAAATGACGGGAAGCTTTGAATCAGCCAGCATAGTTCTTGCTGCTTCAATTAAGGTTCTATTCTTTCGTTCAGCGACACCATTTTGTTGTGGCTCATAGGGTGCACTAAACTGATGCTGAATTCCCTTGCTTAAGCAAAAGACGTTCATTACCGAGTTTTTGAACTCTAGGCCATTGTCACTTCTAATCTTTCTGACTCCTCGTCCATATTGATGTTTAATCTGGGTAAAGAAATTCATCAGCAATTCAGCCGTCTCATCCTTTGTTCCCAAAAAGAATACCCAAGAGAAACGCGAGAAGTCATCAGTGACGACTAGGCAGTAGTGTTTACCGCCTATACTCCTTGCATTCACAGGACCAAATAAATCCATGTGAAGAAGATCAAAAATTGAGGCATTGGAATTTTGAGATTTTGACTTATGAGGATTCTTGTGCTGTTTTCCTTTCTGACATGGCACACATTTGTCCTCTAGTCCAAACCTCTGCATTGGTACACCTAGCACTAGTCCATTTCTGACAATGTAGTTCATCTTTCTAAAGTGCAGGTGAGCCATTTTCCGATGCCACAGCTGAGAATCATTCTCAGATGCCTTGGATATAAGACATGTTGACTCCTGCACTATTTCAGAAACACTCATGTCCATTACATAAGTGTCATTCTTTCTAGGAGCCCTCATGATTATCCATTCTTCAGGAATGACAAATCCAGGTTTTAATATAAGTGCTTCTCTATCCGTGAAATGGACTGGATGTCCTTTATCACAAATCTGAGATACACTCATAAGATTGTGCTTTAGCTCCTCAACATAGTTGACTTGCTCTAGCATAATCTTCCCATTCGTTACTTTACCTAATCCTGTTATTAGCCCACCTTTAGATCCAGCGAAATTCACGTATCCTCCTTTCTGGTGTATGAAGTCCACAAGAAGCTGTCTTTCCCCCGTCATATGCCTGGAGCAACCACTATCAACATACCACCAGTTAATAGCTCTTCTGGTCAACTCCTGCACATAAATTGAAAACAGTTAGTCGTTAAGGGGAACCCAAGCCACGACGGACTTGGATTTACCATTTTCATCTACGAATGTAAACTCCTTCAAGTATCCACTGCTCTTATAAGTAGAGCTAGATGCTTTGGGAATCGCATTCGCGTGAGAATGGGAGGAGCTACCACTAGGCTTTCGCTCAGGAGACTTTTGAAAAAGTCTCGGGTTGACATGCCTAGGATTTGATGTAGATCTAACCATAGTAGGATAGTTATAACTAGAATTTTGATAATTTCTATTATTACTATTAGGGTTGGTAAAACGGTTGTTAGGAGTTTGAAATCTCTGTGGAGTCTTAGACCTTGAAGACTGTCCATGAGAACTATCTCCAGAAGAGGTGGTGCTCCTAGAACTATCATGAGTCGAAAACTTAACAAATTTTAATGAGGGTTGAATTTTCTGAGAACTTGGTGTTCTCTTAAATCCCAACCCAATTCTCCAAGAAGTGCTTGCATTTTCATTTAAGTTATTCATTCGTGTGAAAACACTAGCATTTCTTTGTTTTAAACTTATTTTCTCAGGGGATGTATTTTTCCTTTCCTGAGTCAAATTTGTTTTTACAGGTGATTGGTCTTTCTTCACCTGTGATTTTCCAATTTTGCCCTTGTTTGGACAAATACTTGCAACATGCCCTTTTTGATGGCATGTGAAGCATGAACGTTTCACTAACGCCTTTTTAGGGGCCTTTTGAATCGCTAGCCTGTCCAATTCAGGCACACTTGGAGAGAATTCAATCATAACCTTTTTACCCTTATTAAGTATATTTTCATTTTCAGGTTTGGGTAAATCAAGATCAACTCTATTCTCTACCTTTTCTTTGACATTTCCTTGTTCAACCATATTCTCTTTTACAAAATTCATTTTTATTTTAGATGGTATAGAAATGTCAGTAGATGTTGATTCAGGTTCAGTACTAGTTTCAGCTTTCGCAGGCCTAACGAATTGTGTTAGACCAGGAACGGCTGGTTGTTTAGCAGAATCATCAGCAGTTGACATCTCAGTGTCATCAGAAATAAAAGAGTAGTTGTGGTTAAAGGGAGGAGGGCTTTCTGTATAACCCATTCCCCTATGATCACCAGGCTGTTTTCCAACACTAAGCATATTGTCTAAGGTTTCAATAGAAAATTTTCTTAACTCTAGTTTCCTGTTAAGATCAGCTATTCTAACCTTAGCATCAGCTAACTCTTTTTCTTTATCAGAAGACAGTTTTGTTAAATCTAAAATATGTTCATGAGCCAAGTCATTTCTTACACTTTGCTCATTTAACTTTTCTTTTAAATATTTTATGTCTTCTTTATCAGATTTTGCTTTACTAAGTAATTCAGAGTTTCTGATATTTAACCTAGTGTTTTCTTCTTTTAGAGATTTTAACTGAGATGTAATCATATCAGATGATTCTACTAACTTCTCAGCCTGTTCCTGAAAACTAGTACAAAGAACAAATGCTTTAACAACCATATCAAGACTGAGTACTACCTTTTGCTTTTCGGCATCCAGATTTGCCATGTATGCAATGAAGTCCTGTGAGCTCATATCCTCAGTTGATTTCAGCAGTTTGATTTCTGTCTTAGCTGCAGGCTCCTCAATCTCCATATCTGTTGCAGTGTCCTTATCTGAATCAGATCCTGCATTGCTTTCCTCCTTTTCTTCAGTAATGGAGGCCATAAATGCTTGTGGTTCCTCAGATTTTGAGCTCCAGTCATATGCTCCTTCTTGAGATTGAACTACCAGAGCTCTCGAGGTCTGATTACCTCCTGAGTTCTGGTTGTTTCCAAAAGGGCCTTGACTGTATTGTCTCTGATCATTCTGACTAGGAGTTTGATCCCTTTTAGGTCTTTGACATTCCCTAGCGAAATGCCCGAAACCATCACAGTTATAGCATTTAACTTTGGATTTATCAAAGCCTAGTTTGCTGCTTACGAACTTCCTCCCAGTTCTATTCATGAATCTCTGAGCTCTTCTTGCAATCATGGCCATTTGCCATTGCAAGTCCATTTCCTCAAGATCATCTTGATCCAATTGATCATAATCTTCATTTATTAGCTCAGGATCAGTGATTTTGCCCTTAATGAAATTCTCACGAGAAGCAACAAAAGAGGCAAGTAGGGCTACTTCCTCTTCAGCTGATTTCTTGCACATGGGCATTGATTTAAAACCGCTTGATGTCCCAGTGTTTGGTTTTCTATCAATGCCTGATTCCTCAGAAGATCCCATATAACAGACATTGCTACCCGAATTTCGAATAGCCGAGTCCGTTTCAGCCTCGTTAGTATAGAAGGCTGCAACTCCACCTGTACTAGTAGATACAGCGGAATCAGATCGTTTACCATGGTAAACACTCGGATCCTGAACCTGATCAGATCCGGTCTCTTTTCGCTGCATGTTTAAGTCATAAACTCGCAACTTCCCTATAACATCATCGAGAGTCAGAGTCTTGTAGTCAGCACTCTCCTTGATCATTAAGGTGTATATGTCCCATTTTGAAGGCAAAGCTTCAAGGAGTTTGTTACATCTCACAGTTTCAGTGAATGAAAGTCCACTGTTATCCAGTTCAGTCATTAGATGGTAATATCTAGTGATAATCTCCTCTAATGGCTCGCCTTTCATATACTTGAAGACATAAAACTGTTTGGTAATCAAGTCTGCTCTGCTTTCCTTGATCTTGTCATTCCCATCAAACCTCTTTTCTAACGCTAACCAAAGCTCTTTCGCGAATTGGTAACGTTTAAAAGTGTGTTTGATTTCTTGTGGAAGACACATAGTGATCGCAGACAAGGCCTTGTTCTCAGCCTCATACATCTTCTTGTCTTCATCTTTCATCATAGAGTAAGTACATAACTTTTGTTTACCCTCATATTCATATGTCGGTGTATCATATCCATCTTTGATACATATCCACATTCTGACATCATGAAACTTGGCAAAAGATTCAAATCGATCTCTCCACCAAAAGTAATCCTCTCCCTTAAGAAGTTTTGGTGGTGAGGCGGATTTACCAACCTCATGATCCATTTCAATCATTTTGTTTAAATTAGTCATCTTGTCAAAAAGTCGATAGAGGTTTGTCGAAGAACACAGATTTTCCACCAAAAAAAAAAAAAAAAAAACTCTCTTCCCCTTTTTTTTTTTTTTTTTTTTTTTTTTTTTTTTTTTTTTTTTAAATAACTAGGTTCGTACGAACTTAGAATTTATTCGAACCTACTAGGTTCGAATACTATCTAGGTTCGAAGAAGTCAACACTCTGGTCAACCCCTAGGTTCGTACGAACTTAAAACCAAAATTCAAATATTCGAACTTACTAGGTTCGTACGAACCTATAGGTTCGAATGCTATTCTGGGTAAGTTCGTACGACACTTTCTTGTCCGTACGAACTTGCTGTTCAAACTCAAATCTGAGCAAAAAAACTCAGATCTAGGAAGATTTAACCGTGGAAAATGGTTAGAACTTGTACAACTTGATTCTAGAACACAAAAGGAAGCCGAAAGTACAACTTTTATCTTCCAAAACACTCTCAAATCTTGTTTTCTTTGTGTTTTATCAATCCCGAACCCAACAAAGACTTGTTGATGCTCTGATACCAATTGAAAGTCCCTTTGAACGGATCCAAACGGGATTGCAACGTGTATTAGTTTGCGGAAAGGTATAATACACAACAAACAACAATAAAACAAGTGAAATGCAAGTGTTTTAGTGTATAAGTTCGTAGGTATTCGAAGATAGCACTGTATGTTCGAATATAACTGATTTCCAAAAAGCTCTGTAATGAAATATTACAACTTAGTTTTTATACCCAGTAAGTTCGTACGAACTTACTGGTCCTAGGTTCGTACGAACTTACATGTTCGTACGAACTTCCTAGGTTCGTACGAACATATAGGTTCGTACGAACATACAAACTTAATACTAAAAAGGCTAAGTTAATAAACAAATTACATTATTAACTACAAAACTAATAACAAAACTAACTATTACAAAATAAGAGCTGTTGTCACCAAACATGCACCAACAAAACCGTTATGTCGTATGCCTACCAATACATCGTAAAGTGAAGCTATCAAATACGTTTGCATTTTTAGGTACATTTTACTATGAATGTTCTGCATCTTAGAGCCACACATATAAAATGTTATAGGCATTGGTAAAAGATTCATCATTTCTTTGCAATTAGTACATTGACCCTCAAAATTTTTATTGGTTTTGCAAAGATAAAAGGTAAAATAAACTAAGAAATAGAAATAAAAACATACTAAGTTCTTTGTGGAAATATTTACTCAGGATTTCTCATCCCATTAAGTTGGAGTAAGAGCTCAGACCGAGACCGATCAAATGCCTTTGTATAAAGGTCAGCCAGATTGTCATCAGTTATGACCTTAACCAATTTAATCAAATGCTTTTCAGCACAGTCACGAATGAAATGATGTCTTATTTCAATGTGTTTAGTCTTACTATGCTTCACAGGATTATTAGTTATAGACATGGTTGACTGATTGTCAATCATAATAGGAGTGTTAGTGAAATTCAAACCATAGTCGCGCAGCTGTTGTTGTATCCACAATACTTGTGAACAACAACTACCCGCTGCCACATACTCAGCCTCACAGGTTGAGATTGCGACCGATGTTTGTTTCTTACATTGCCATGAAACAATGCGACCCCCTAATAACTGACAACCTCCCGTGGTAGATTTCCTATTCAGGTTACAACCTCCATAATCTTAGTCAGTATAAGCAACAAAGTCAAAATTGCCTCCCGAGGGATACCAAAGACCTAACTTAGGTTTTCCCTTAAGGTAACGCAAAATTCTCTTTACATCAAGTTGATAGACTCTGATTCTTTTATGTGCAGCATATGCCAGAAACAATCGAATTGCTTCCAGCCTTGCTACAGGTGCAAACACCTCTGTATAGTCTATCCCTTCCTGCTGATTAAATCCTTGAACTACCAATCTGGCTTTGTTGCGAGTTACAACACCCTTGTCATCACGTTTGCACTTAAACACCCATTTGGTGCCTATTGCATATTCCCCTTTTGGTAGATCAACTAGCTCCCATACTTTGAGCTTCTTGAACTGATCAAGCTCCTCTTGCATAGCCTCTACCCAAGAATTATCCTTAAGAGCCATTTGTACTTTTTTGGGCTCAATTTGAGAAATGAAACAACTAAACAGGCACTTATGCATGATTCCAGTATCTTGAATCGATGCATATAGACTGTTGCTTTCTGATATTTCTCTGTGAGTCTTTACTGTAGAACTCGGATCACCAATGATATTATCAATCGGATGATACTTGTTCACACGAGTTGAGACTATAGAGTCAACCGGTAAGTCAGATCCTAGATTTGATCCAATCTCCCTTTGAGGTGATACTTCATCCTCTGCAATTTCATGCATAGGATCTGTAACCTTTGAAGAAGATGGAATGTCATTCAGATTTGAATCACTATCCGCAATAGGATCGACAGTAGTTTCTTTCCCTTTATCATTTGCATCTTCCGAACTTGGAATGCTAGATCTTGGTGCAAACGCATTGATTTCACCATCATCTAGCACAACATGTTCTAGCCCCAAGGTGTCAGCTTCACTTAAGAACGGAAGATTGAATGATTTGTAGACAACATTATAGTCAAATAACTCCAGTTTGTACAGCTGGAGTATAGGATGTGACTTGTATATTATATACAATCTCAACTCTGCCAGTTGTCTTATTATAGACCCTTTTGTTTGGAGATCCAGCTTCATAACCTAGGAATAATCCTTCGTCAGCTTTCTCACCAAATTTTGATTGATGTTTGGTCTTTAATAAGGTACATTGAACACCGAAGGGTTCAAGACCAGTCAGGTTTGGTTTTCGACCATTTAGGAGCTCATAACACGTTTTGTTATGCTTCTTAACGGTTAAAACTCTATTGAGTACATGACAAGCGGTATTCACTGCTTCTCCCCAGAAAATGATAGGAAGCTTTGAATCAGCCAGCATTGTTCTTGCTGCTTCAATCAAGGTACGGTTTTTCCTTTCAGCGACACCATTTTGTTGTGGCTCATAAGGTGCACTGAACTGGTGTTGAATTCCTTTACTTAAGCAAAAGACATTCAATACCATCTTTAAGCCATTGTCGCTTCGTATCTTCTTGACTCATGTCCAATCTGGGTAAAGAATGTCATCAGCATTTCTGCTGTCTCATCCTTTGATGCCAGAAAGAATACCCATGAAAAACGTGAAAAGTCATCAGTGATAACTAGACAGTAATGTTTACCACCTATACTCCTTGCGTTCACAGGACCAAATAGATCCATATGAAGAAGATCAAAGGTTGAGGCAATGGAATTTTGAGATTTTGACTGATGAGGCTTCTTGTGTTGTTTGCCTTTTTGACAAGGCACACATTTATCCGTAGACCAAAAATCTGTACTGGAACACCTAGTACTAGTCCATTCTTGACTATATAGTTCATCTTTCTAAAGTGTAAGTGTGCCATTTTCCGGTGCCACAACTGTGAATCGAACTCAGATGCTGTGGATATAAGGCATGTCGACTCCGGGAAGGATTCAGTAACACTCATGTCCAACACATAAGTATCATTCCTTCAGGGAGCCCTCATGATTATCCATTCATCTGGAATGACAAAACCAGGTTTTAAAATGAGTGCTTCTCTATCCGTAAAATGGACAGGATGTCCTTTGTCACAGATCTGAGATACACTCATCAGGTTGTGCTTCAGCTCTTCAACATATTTGACTTGCTCTAGCTTAAATTTTCCATTTGTTATTGTACCAAATCCCGTGATTTGTCCACCTTTTTCACCAGCGAAGTTCACATATCCTCCCTTCTTGTGTATGAAATCCACAAGAAGCTGCCTTTCCCCCATCATGTGCCTTGAGCAACCGCTATCTACATACCACCAGTTGGCAGCACGTCTGATTAACTCCTGCACACATAATAGAAAAGATTAGTCATCAAGGGGGACCCAAGCCGTGACGGTCTTGGGTCTGCCATTCTCATCCACGAATGTAAATTCCTTTAAGTATCCATTACTCTTTGGCTTAGAGGTGGATGCTTTGAGAGTCGCATTCGTTTGAGTATGGGAGGAACTACTACTAGACTTTCTTTCCGGAGACTTCTGAAAAAGTCTCGGATTTACTGGTCTAGGGTTGGACGTAGATCTAAACACGTTGGGGTAGTTATAATTCGAATTGTGATAATTCCTATTATTACTATTTGTGTTAAATCTCTGTGGAGTTCTAGACCTAGATGACATTCCATGGAACCCTTCTCTTGAAGGAGTATTGTTCCTAGACACATCATTTGTCGTGAACTTAACAGATTTCTGAACAGGTCGAGTTTTCTGAGTACTTAATGTTCTCTTATAACCCAAACCAATTCTTCCAGAGGAGCTAGCTTCATGTGTATTCATTGTTTTAGAGAACCAGCTAGCCACTCTATCACTTACACAAGTCGTATCAGGAACAAGAGTTTTCTTCTCCGGAGACGAAACAGATTTTACAGGTGATTGGTCCTTTTTCACCTGTGTCTTTCTACTTTTGCCCTTTGTTGGACAAATACTTGCAACGTATCCCTTTTCATGACACACGAAGCAAGAACGCTTCACTAAGGCCTTTTTCGGGGCCTTCTAAACTGTTGATTTATCCAACTTTGGCAAACTTGGAAGTATGATAGTTTCCACCTGTTTACCCTTTTCGTTTTCAGATCTTGGTAAACCAGATTCAGTTGTGGTCTGTATCTTCTCTGTGACACTTTCCTTTTCACAGTCATCCACTGGTATAGTATTTAATTTTAGTTCAGAGATGGATGACATTAAAGTGTCAGAAGATGTTGATTCAGTCACGGTAGTAACCTCAGCTTCCTCAAATCTCACAAATTGAATGAAACCAGGAATGGTTGAGTAAACTACAGAATCACTAGCAGGTAACTGCTCAGATTCATCAGGTGAAGAAGTATAGTTATGATTAAAAAGAGGAGGGGACTCAGTATACCCCATTCCTCGAAGGTCTCTTGGCTGTTTTTGTGAGCTTAACATATTATCCAAAGTTTCGATTGAGAATTTTCTTAATTCAAGTTTTTTATTTAATTCTGCAATCCTAACTTTTGCATCAGCAAGCTCCTTTTCCTTTTCAGAGGACTGTTTTGTTATATCAAGAATATGTTCATGAGCCAAGTCAATAATCTGACTTTGCTCATTAACCCTTTCTTTCAACACCCTTAAGTCCTCTTTGTCAGCCTTGACCTTATTCAAAAGCTCAGCATTTCTTTGTTTTAGAATAGCATTTTCCTCTTTTACAGAGTTTAGCTGAGCTGATATCGAGTTGGATGACTTGATTAATTCCTTAGCTTGTACCTGAAAATTAGTACATAATACACAGGCTTTAACAACTAAGTCTAAATTAAGAAATACCTTTTGCTTTTCAGCATCCAGATTGGCCATGTAGGCGATAAAGTCTTCTGAGCTCATGTTTTCAGTGGACTTCAATTTTACCTCTCTGGTCTCTTGAGCAGGTGCATCTATCTCCATCTCTGTAGCTACTTCCTTTTCTGTATCAGATTCAGCATTGCTTTCCTTCTTTTCTTCAGTAATGGAGGCCATGAATGCTTGTGATTCCTCAGACTTTGAACTCCAATCATATGCTCCATCTTGAGTTTGAACCACCAGAGCTCTTGAAGTATGAATACTTCCTGAGGTCTGATTGTTCTCAGAGGAACCTTGACTGTGGTATCTTGATCCGTTCTGACCTAAATTTTGATCTCTCTTCGGTCTCTGACATTCTCTAGCAAAGTGCCCAAAACCATCACAGTTATAGACTTCACTTTAGACTTGTCGAATCCCACTTTGCTACTCATGAATTTTCTCCCGGTTCTGTTCATAAATCGTTGGGCTCTTCTTGCAATCATGGCCATTTGCCACTGCAAGTCCATTTCTTCTAGGTCATCTTGATCCAATTGGTCGTAATCTTCGTTGATTAGTTCAGGATCAGTGATTTTTCCCTTAATGAAGTTCTCACGGGATGCAATGAAAGAGGCAAGCATGGCTATTTCCTCTTCTGCAGACTTCATGCTCATGGGCATTGATTTAAAACCGCTTGAGGTTCCAGATTTCGGTTTTCTATCGACCCCTTGATCATCTGACGAAGTAATATGACAGACATTGCTATCAGAACTTCTGATAACCGAGTCTGTTTCATCCTCGACAGTATAAAAAGCTGCAACACTACTACTTGTAGATGCAGTGGAATCAGTTCGTTTACCATGGTAAACGCTGGGATCCTGAACTTGATCAGATCCCGTCTCTTTCCTCCGCATGTTTAAGTCATACACACGCAGCTTTCCAATCACATCATCGAGAGTCAGAGCGTCATACCCTGTACTTTCCTTGATCATCAGAGTATAAATGTCCCATTTTGGTGGGAGAGATTCAAGGAGCTTATTGCTCTTGACAGTGTCGGTGAAGGATAGACCATTGTTGTCTAGTTCAGTCATAAGATGGTAGTATCTAGTGATAATTTCCTCTAATGACTCTCCCTTCATATGTTTGAAGACATAGAACTGTTTGGTCAGTAAATCAGCTCTACTCTCTTTGATCTTATCGTTTCCATCAAACCGCTTTTCTAACTGTGGATCCCAAAGGATGATCTTTTAATCAAATCAAGTGGATAAGGAGACAAGAACACAAACAAATGATATAAAGTTTAAACAAAATGATGAACAAAAGGAATAAAACTTTATATTTCTCAATACCCAAAATATTCTCTCAATGTAAATGTAGCAGCCAAAATACAGAGAATAAAGTGTGTGTAAATGTCTTGCCCTAAATATCTCTAACTTTGATATTTATACTAAACAAAACTGGCCGTTCTGCGACACAAGCCTTGTGTCGCAGAGATCACTAATGCGACACAAGCACTGTGTCGCAACTACAACTAATGCGACACAAGCCTTGTGTCGCAGTACACAGAAAATGTAATTTTCACTAAGTCTATTTCATTTACAGACACAGTACAGACTAGACCAACTGACAGACACTCTAAGATGCATCAACAAACTCCCCCGTGTCTTCAGCTTGGTCTTCAAGATCTTCATTTAAACCCAGCCTGCTGGAAATACACCGCCAGCGTGTATCCCATGTGTCACACACACATTGACAATCCTCTGAAATTGAAGTGCGAACTTCTTGTTCATCACATTCTTCTCATTGAAGCGAATCGGATTGTCAAATAGATTTCTCAGATCTTTCTTAGAGAAATTTATTAAGCTCATCGGATCAAAAACTCTGAATTGAGTTTTCTTCAAGTTATAAAGTGAGCTCTTCTCTGGTTGCTCGGTTTCAGGCACAAATATCAAAACTGCCTCACCAGTATGAGCATCCAGTTCCCAGTAATGAAGTCTTCTTAGAAAGTCTAAGGGAACTGTCTCCAGAGGTATCTTCTTCAAGCACTCAGCCGGAGGATAACGCATTTTGATCAATGGCTGTTTGGTGACAGGATCTAACCGTTTCTTATATATAATTCTTGTTCCCAATGTCGGTTTGATGAAACTGTACCGTTTAGTGCGAATTTCACGTTGAAGCGTAGATTGAATGAAGTTGGCACGATCGTCTTTTGAAGGATTAATCAAAGCAAGCTGAGCGAGACGATTGATTTCTCCTTTTGGCAATGTGCTCCGCTTTGAGAATGATCTATTGAAATATTGGATACCATCAAGCCTTTTGATCATAAATAATCCATTTGAGATCTTCCAACTCTTTATCAGTCCAGTATACACTCCAGTGACTTTGTATGATTTGCAGGTGACCGGCACTTGTTTTCCATCTTTTCCGTGTGGCCACCATTTAGCAAGACTTTCAGTTTTAGTCTCAATCGGTTCATCATCAGAAATAGGAGTCTCCGATGTTCCTTCATCTTGAGTCTCAGAAGTATTATCAGTTTCGTCTTCAGAAGAATCTGACTCAATAATTGGAGCATCATCATAGAACTCATCATCATCAAGCTCTTCCTCCTCAACCTCAAAATCAGCATCTTCTTCAAAGTTATCACTATCATTTTCCGAATTGACTTCGTTTATCACGCGTTGAATAAACGAGAGGTCTGCACAAGAATAATCAACTGCTAACTGTCTCGGTTGGCCAGGAATCCGATGCACAGGAAAGTGCTCTAAAGAAGGTATTTCATTAGAAGGTTCAATTAGTACATCATCAGATACAGACTCTGACCCCGGTCTTATTGGTTCTATTGATGGACCGACGGGAACAGACTCCCCCGGACCAATAGACCGGGT
The DNA here is from genome assembly GCA_963921325.1 of Logfia minima. Classification (NCBI taxonomy): domain Eukaryota; kingdom Viridiplantae; phylum Streptophyta; class Magnoliopsida; order Asterales; family Asteraceae; genus Logfia; species Logfia minima. Next base: position 23,255,300 of record OY992770.1, read on the forward strand.
CTCAAACTCCCTAAACCTATCCTCTAATTGTGTGATTCTAGACGTTTGAGCTTCAATTAGGGCGGCTTGTGACTGAATGAGATGGCTTGATCGTGCACAGTCTTTTGCATATCCTCCATCCGATCCAAAAGTTGCTTTATAATATCAGGATGAGGATGCACGGGAGTCTGAACCTCCGAAGGCCCAGCAGTTGAAGAAGTGCGCGGTCGACTGGATGTAGGAATGTCGTCTGAGACAATGTAAGTGGCATCCGCACGTGGCCTTTTGCCTGTCGACCTGGGAGGAGAGGGACAGATCTCATCAATATCCCACATAATATCTTCAAATTGAGGATCGGGATTTTGTTGTGGTTGTTGTTGTTGAATCTGTTGTTGTTGTTGTTGTTGTTGTTGAATCGGTGCCTCTGGTGGAGGTGACAGTGGCCTAGGAATAGGAGCCGGTTCGGCGAATTCGTCACCCTCCGGAGGCACATAGGCCTCATCCACAATGTGTCCAAAAAGAGGCACGTCAGGTGGAACCGGTGCACCCTTTGCATATTGGCTGGAAACCACAAAAATTCTGGTATTCATCGGCGTCGGTCGGAATTGGTGCTGTGGGGCCACCGGTAATCCCGGGAGTAGGTGGTTGATGAGAAGTTGAACAAATCGTGGGTACAAAGCCCACTGGTTCTCACCTGCTTGAGTGTGGTCCACCAGAGCGCGAAAGATATAGCCCGAAAAGTTGTAGGGCTTGTTGTATACCAGTGCCAGCATTGCTGACGCAGTTGAGTGGCTGATGCCATCGAAACCAGCTTTGCGTGCAGAGAGGCACACTATCATTATGTGCATCAAATACCGCCAGACCTTGGTGAGAAAGGCCTTGCGATATTGATCTCTGGGGATAGTAGGATAACCCAGACGAATCATGCCACCAGAGATAAATGCATTTGAAAACGTAACCGGCATTTCTGAGTCGTCCGGAAACTCAAAGAACTCCCTGATAGTCTGTTCGGATATTATGATCTCACGATCATGAACTCGGGAGATAATCCTTGTGTATGGGAGATCTGAATTTATTGCCGCGTTAGCCCAAAATTCCGTGATGTGATCACGGTAGATAGCGGTTGTGGCTGTGATTGCATTATAAATCCTGGAACGGCGAAGGAAGGCGATCATTGGTCTGTATGGGGCGGCCGATTCCTTGTCATCATCCAAAAAGGCAGTCACATTGTGACGTGGTTCCCAGAATAAAGCGTTCACATTGACACAATGTGCGACACAAGGGTTGTGTCGCTGAAAGGTCAGCACAATAGGCGACATAATAGAGCGACACAATGATTGTGTCGCTGGGCCACAAAGTATGCGACACAAGTCTTGTGTCGCATGGTAGTCAACACAAATATGCGACACAAGCCTTGTGTCGCAGAAGTCAATCAAGAGTTCACGTTTTTAAGATTTTTGTATTTGTGACACTTAGTGAACTAATTAAATAAACTAAATAGCAAAATAATAAATAAATAATAAATAAAAACATAAAAGAACAGTTTGAGATGTGTCATTGTAGGAATCATATTAGAAAGACAGACTCGCAAGACAATATTAAACTTTAATTCGATTATCAGTATAGATGTCCAATTTTAAGTTGATGAAGAAAGTTATCAAGCCTTAGACGCAGTCTGAAACAAGACGATTATCAGTATTGTTTGTCCACTTAAACATGTAACACACATAACTTCAAGCTTAGCAGTTATTGTGAGAGTGAATAGATCTCTGTGACTCCCACATAGATATACTCTTAGTATCAAGACATGCCCAAAACTTCGATTAGTTAGAGAAAGCGTTTGAATTCAACATTTTTAAGAATCAAGCCAGCGGTGACAGGTCTGTACTTACGTACAACAAAGCGACATAAACTTGATTCAGGTGTAAGCAAAACCAGACTTGGTCAAACCAGTTGGCGACCTGGTAAGTAATCTTTGATTTTATAAGATTTGAAAGTACTTTGACTTTTCTTTGCTTAATGTTTGAAAGTATACTGACTGAGACCAGGTCTGTACGGACGTACAACAAAGGAAACAGACAGCATAAATCCCCAAATGTTGTCAGATACAAACTCAAGTTAATTGAAGCATGGCAAGCTAATACATAAGAATTTAAGACACATTGTCATACATCATATGATAGTCATCACAAAAGAGTAAACACGAATTAAAGTATTTCTTAGTTGCTCAAAGAAGAGTGTGAACATGTCTACCAATACATCGTGCAAGTAATCAGATGTTTATAAGAGCAAGTATAACAGATACAAGATAAACCTACTGATATATCGAGGATAAAACTTAAGATTGTCGTGTGAGGAGTGTCTCCCTATTGTACTATCATATCCCTAGTTGTTTTGAACACAACTAAACGTCTTTTAACAAATGTTGCAACGTTGCTTTTCTTAAATGTTAAAGAACATAAAGAATGGCTATTGCTTTGGTCCCTTTTTTTTTTTTTTAAACAAAACTTAAATAATAAGCACATAACAAACTAAGGTCACAAATATTACTTTTGAATGGGAAAGAAACGTAACCCTATCATGTTAACTAGCTCATCGAAACGAGCACGGGAAAAGGCTTTGGTGAACAGGTCGGCATTCTGCTTAAGGGTATCTATTTGGATCAGATCAATTAGGTGTTTTTCATAACAATCACGAATGAAATGAAACCTAATTTCTATGTGTTTGGTCTTAGAGTGTTGGACAGGATTACGAGTAATACATATAGCAGCAGTATTATCTATATGAATAGGAGTCATAGTTAAGAGTAAACCGTAATCGCGCAACTGGTGTTGTATCCAAAGAACCTGGGAATAGCAACTAGCAGCAGCAATGTATTCAGCCTCTGCGGTTGAGGTAGAAACAGTTGTTTGCTTTTTGCACTACCATGATACGAGCCGAGGTCCAAGAAACTGACATCCACCAGAAGTGGACTTCTTATCCATATTGCATCCCCCATAATCCGAGTCCGAGTAAGCAGTGAGTGCGAAGGTTTTCTCATTAGAATACCAGAGACCAAGAGTTGGTCTACATTTGAGATAACCGAAGATTCGCGTAACTGCCTTCATGTGAGACACCTTCGGTTTAGCCTGATACCTAGAACAGAGAGAGACTGCAAAGACAATGTCCAGACGCGATGCAGTGAGATACATCAGAGAACCAATCATAGATCGGTAATCTTTTTCCGGACAGTCCTCTTCATCTTCCGCTGGACCAAGGTGATGATTCAGCTCTAAAGGCGTCCCATAGGATTTACAGTTAGTCAAGTTATACCGCGTAAGCATGTCGTTGACGTACTTGGACTGATGAATGTAAATCCCTTTAGCAGATTGTTCGACTTGTACGCCCAAGAAAAAATTCAGCTCCCCCATTGCACTCATTTCAAATTCTGACTTCATGATCCGCTCGAAGTCGCGACACAGTTCATCCTTGGTGGAACCAAAGATGATGTCATCCACATAGACTTGTACTAACAGCAAGTCCTCCCCTGCATGCTTGATGAAGAGAGTACTGTCGATCGTTCCGCGTACAAAACCATTCTTCAGAAGATGAGTCGCAAGCCGCTCATACCAAGCTCTAGGAGCTTGATGAAGACCATACAATGCTTTGTCTAGCTTGCAGACGTAGTTCGGATGAACAGAGTCTTCAAATCCAGGCGGCTGTTTGACATAGACCTCTTCAACCACTTGACCATACAGAAATGCACTCTTAACGTCAAGCTGGTAAACCCGAAATCCTTTGAATGAAGCGTACGCCAGGAAAATGCGGATGGATTCCAAACGAGCAACCGGAGCAAATACTTCATCATAGTCCAAACCTTCAATTTGAGTGAAACCCTGGACCACTAGTCGTGCTTTGTTGCGAATTACCACGCCCCGATCATCCTTCTTCACACGATATACCCAACGAGTGCCAATAGGATGAACACCCTTGGGTAAAGGCACCAAAGTCCATACTTGCAGCTTTTTGAATTGTTGAAGCTCTTCCTGCATAGCTTCAACCCAGTATGGATCCTTTAACGCATCAGCAGTCTTCTTCGGTTCTACTTGTGAGAGAAAGCATTCTTCAATTTCCGAAGCAAGATAAACAGGATCAGTGACGGTAACAGGAGACGGTGTCAACATAGATTGTTCAGCAGCAGCAATCTGTCTTCTCGTTAAAACACCTTTGTTTAAATCACCAAGAATGGCATCAACTGGATGTGACGCATTGATCCGAGAACTTGGAATTGCAGCTGGAACGATGATAGAATCAAGGTTTGTAGAGTCAGCTTCAAGTTCGAGTTGACGTGCAGGTGATTGAACAGAATCCTCAAACATTTGTTCCTCATCATTTGTAGGATCAGGAACATTCTCAGTAACGAGTGGAGGTGGAGTCTCACAAGTAGCAGCAGGAGCAGTTGCTGGTGTTCCTGTAGGTGGTGGAGGAACAGAGATGGGTGGTGTTTCAGAAGCGATGTCCAGCCCATGAAGTAGTGTCACTATATCCTCTTCTTCATTTTCTTCAGGAATATTGAAAGAATCAAACAGTGTTTGATAATCAAACAAATATTCGGGTCCCTTCCCCTGAGGGTTGTCAGTGTAATGGAAAAAGGTGACTTCAAAATGTTCTTCCACACGCTTGGTCACTAAGTTATACACACGTTTGTTGGGTGAGTTATTAGAGAATCCTAGAAAAACACCTTCACAGGATTTCTCACCAAACTTAGCAATTCGTTCCTTGGTGTGCATAATAGTGCATAAGCAGCCAAATGGTTCAAGAAATTGTAGATTAGGCTTTCTATTGTTGAACAATTCATAGGATGTCTTGTTCTTCTTCTTAACCGTTAATACCCGATATAGAACATAGCAGGCCATATTCACAGCTTCGGCCCAGAAGGTGATTGGAAGCTTAGAGTCAGATAACATTGTACGTGCAGCCTCAATCAAGGTTCTATTCTTACGTTCTGCAACCCCGTTCTACTGTGGAGTCCTTGCGGCACTGAATTGGTGTTCAATACCATTACTAAACAGTACAGTTCCATAATCGAGTTCTTAAACTCTGTACCGTTATCACTCCTAATTTTCTTGATTCTCAAATCACAAAGATTTTGCAGTTTATCGAATAGATAAATAAGAATCTCAGGCACTTCATCCTTGGTCTTCAGAAAATAAACCCAAGAAAACCGCGAATAATCATCCGTCACAACAAGACAATAAGAAGTACCTCCCAAACTCTTCTTTCTGACTGGCCCGAATAGATCCATGTGAAGCAGCTCCAAGGGCTTCTCAGTTGAATTGGCCAGCTTCGGTCTGTGAGACTTTTTGTGTTGCTTTCCTTTCTGACAAGGGACGCAATGATCATTCAGTCCAAAGGATTGCTTAGGGACACCTCGCACTAGATCATTCTTGATCAGGTAGTTCATCTTGCGAAAGTGCAAGTGTCCCATACGCCTGTGCCATAATAACGATTCCTTCTCAGGAGCTTTAGAAAGAAGACAAGTGAGCTGTGTAGTTTCCACAGTACTCATGTCCAGAATATACGTGTCTCGCTCCCGAGGTGCCCTCAGTAGCACCCATTCTTCAGGGATCACAAATCCCGGCTTCAATATACAACATTCAGTGTCTGTAAAAGTAGTAGTGTACTTTTTATCGCACACTTGAGAGACACTGAGGAGATTGTATTGTAATTGCTCCACAAAATTTACCTTCTCAAAGCTTACCATTCCATTGGTAAGCGTACCTTGACCAGAAATAACTCCCCCTTTATCACCAGCGAAGGCCACATAACCTCCATTGAAAGCATGAACTTCAGATAAAAGAGAAATATCACCGGTCATGTGCCGAGAACAACCACTGTCGATATACCATTTACTATTCTTTACAGATTCAGGTTGCTGCGGCACCACAAACAAGGTACATTAGTTAGAAATGGAGACCCAAGCCTTGATAGTCTTGGGTACTCCAGTAACATCATCAACAATGACCACATCAGTCAAAACTTTATTTTGAAACAGTTTAGAATGTTTGACTGATGAGGTATTGTTAGATGTAGTATCTTTGCAAGATTCTTTAATCTTCCAAACTTGTTTTGGTTTGTATGATTGCAGGTCAACAACTTTGGGCTTTAAGTTTTGCAAAGTATTTTGCTCAACTTTGTTGACCTTAACAGCTGGGATAGTAGGCTTAGAGCATTTCATTGAAATAGGCTTCTTTGAAAGTTTTTTAAGTTTTGAAACTTGAGAAACCTGTTTCCCAGACTGTTTCTTTGCAAGCACATGACAATTATTTATCAAATGACCTTGCTTCTTGCAGTAGAAGCAAGATCGTTGCTCAAAACAAGATTGAGATTTAGGAACAAACCGATGAGCTCGACCAAAAGAAGCATGTGTTGAACAATCACACTTGTGTGAGCATTCAACAGCAGCAGATGCTTTAGTTGAAATTTTAGAAGATTTATTTAATTTAATCGTTTTAGAAACAATCTTCTTTTGAGGTTCAGCCGTAGCTTTACCTTTTCCTTTTGTTATAGCCTGTTCTTTTTGTTCGATAGTAATTATATGATTTTCAGGCTTGACGTTTTTCTTAACTGGTCGATACTCTTGATAAGTTATATCCTCAATTTCAATTTCCTCTTCAATAATACGAGGAAGCACAGAAAGAGTCTTTCCTAATTTAGGCTCAACTGTATTTTCAGATTTAATAAGTTCAGTCTGATGAATCTTGGCCTTAATAGGTTTAACTTTCTCAACCTTTTGAGTCTTATTTGTTTCAGACTCACTAGTATTAGCCCTAATAGTCTCGGGCCTACTAGTTTCAGGTTGTTCACATGCAATGATGACATTTTCAGCCTTAACTAGCTCAGGCTTACTTATATTGATGCTCACAGTAGGTTTGACAGTTTTAACATCTATCTTAGTAAAGATAGGCATCATATCATTGACATTAACCCTAACAGGCATAGGTAAATAATCCTTAGGAGGTGGGACTTGATGAAAACCAAGTCGTGCCTTACTCTTAGTGTCAGTCCTCTGTGCCTGTAGGATTTCATCAAAGACTAGAGAGGATGTTGAAAAGTTTGAAAGCTTTTTCTTTAAATTTAAAACCTCAGTTTGAGATTCAATAAGTTCCCTTTTAACAGATGATAGCATGTCAACATAGCTACCAATTTCATCTTGTTGTTCAAAAATTTTAGCTTTTAGTTCCTTTTTCTCTTCCAAAATAGCTTTTAACTTTTGACCACTGGCATTATCACTGTCCCGTAACATATTATTTGTTTCAGTTAAATTTTCTATGACAATGTTAAGGCGTGTGGTATCCTCTCTATACCTATTTAGCTGGTTATTTATTTAATGCATGATACACAAGATAAGGGTTCATCATGTACCTCATGCACTTCAGCCATTAGTGCCCGTTCTGTATCATCTTCATCTGGGTCAGACCATTCCCAAGCATTGTTGGAAAGCAGTAGCGCAACGGAAACCATCGCTTTTTCATCAGATCTGGTCTTCTCAGATGAGGTGGACTGAGAGGGCTTGGACAAACCGGAAGGTGGATTCTTCTTTCTGTCACATTCACGAGCAAAGTGTCCATAGTTGTGACACTGGTAGCATTTTACCTTGCTCTTATTGAATCCAAGACCCTTCTCTTCCGGATCAGTGACGTTCTTCCTCCCAGTCTTCTTCAAGAAATTCTTGACACGTCTTGTGAGCATAGCCATGCTCCATTTCAAGTCCATTCTTTCAAGCTCTTCTTGATCAATTTGATTGAAATCTTCTTCAGTCATATTCACAGTGTTGTTCTTGTTGGATAGGAAGTCATCATACGCTGACAAGAAAGCGGTGAATACAGCTGCATGTTCCTCAGCAACTGCAGGAGATGCTCCTTTAAGATTGGAGTAAGTACCACCCCCACTAGCAGAGTTTGTGGTAGTATATCCAAAACCACCAGATAAATTAGGAGCACCAGAACCCCCAGAGAAGAATGCAGCCCCAGCAGCTTGAGTCGCTGTAGCAGGAACATCCACACCATATAACATGGGATTCTGAATATGTGCAGTACCCTTGGTCTCCTTCTTCTGCATGTCTAGGAGGTCAGCAGCAATCTGTCCAATTAGATCATCAAACTCCATATCCATTATATCCTCGTCTTTTTCCATTAGCAGCACTCGTGTATTCCATTTCTTTGGTAATGAACCCAGAAGCTTCTTGTTTACATCAGTTTTGTCGAGATTTACTCCTCCCTCAACCAATTCACTTACGAGCTGAGAATATCTACTACACATATCTTCCAGAGACTCAGTAGGTAACATGTCAAAGACCTCAAACTGTTTCTTAACCAGATCCAGTTTGTTTCGTTTGTACTGATCACTACCACCACATTTCTTCTCAAACCCCTTCCATAGATCATAAGCGGTCTTGTGATGGCGTAGTTGTCTCAATATCTGTTGAGGTAAGGCCATAGTAATCGCAGAATATGTTTTTCGTTCAGTATCGAAAGCCTTACGTTCTTCAAGAGTCATTGATTTAATGGACTTTTCAGGAATAGGTCCATTAAATATACCGGTTCGAACAGGGCGTTCATATCGTTCCTCAAGATAGATCAGCATCTCAGCATCGTTGAAAGATACAAACGCTTCAAACCGTTGACGCCAGTCTAAGTAGTTCATACCCGTAGTGTACATCGGTGGTTTGTTTCTAGAGCCCACCTCACTAGAATGCTTTAGCATTGCCCCAACCTGTTGAAGTGAAGTTGATGTAGAAGCAGACATGGTAATGGGCTCGAGAGACTTTTCAAAAAATTTTAAAAAACTGAAAAATGCGACACAAATGATATGTCGCAGAGGTTATGTCGCAAGAAGACTAGCAGCGACACAATAATTATGTCGCAACTGAACAGACAGCGACACAGTGGTTATGTCGCAGTGTTATGTCGCAGGATTAAGGTCGCTGAAACCTTGTGTCGCAACACTATGTCGCAGAATTAAGGTCGCTGAAACCCTAAAGCGACACAATATTATGTCGCAACCTTGTGTCGCAAAACGGCGCTGTCAGTACGAACAAACATCAAAAACACATATTTTCGAACCCTAAATGTTTTTTTATAAAAAAAAAACAGTAAAAGTAAAGATTTCTAGGTTCAAAAACACCAGAAAACAGCTATATAATACTAATAAAGAAGATCAAACACCAGTAAAAGGTCAAATGATCAAAAAAGTATTAAAAAGCTTAACCAAATGATTTGAAACCACTAACAATCATAGATTATGGCTCTGATACCAATTGTGGATCCCAAAGGATGATCTTTTAATCAAATCAAGTGGATAAGGAGACTAGAACACAAACAAATGATATAAAGTTTAAACAAAATGATGAACAAAAGGAATAAAACTTTATATTTCTCAATACCCAAAATATTCTCTCAATGTAAATGTAGCAGCCAAAATACAGAGAATAAAGTGTAGTAAATGTCTTGCCCTAAATATCTCTAACTTTGATATTTATACTAAACAAAACTGGCCGTTCTGCGACACAAGCCTTGTGTCGCAGAGATCACTAATGCGACACAAGCACTGTGTCGCAACTACAACTAATGCGACACAAGCCTTGTGTCGCAGTACACAGAAAATGTAATTTTCACTAAGTCTATTTCATTTACAGACACAGTACAGACTAGACCAACTGACAGACACTCTAAGATGCATCAACACTAACGCTTCCCAAAGCTCTTTTGAGAATTGGTAGCGTTTAAAAGTATGCTTGATCTCCTGAGGGAGACACATAGTAATTGCTGACAAAGCTTTATTCTCAGCCTCGTACATCTTTTTGTCTTCATCTTTCATGACAGAATATGCACAGAACTTAGTCTTTCCCTCAAATTCGTAAGTGGGTAAGTCATATCCATCTTTAATGCATATCCACATACGGATATCGTGAAATCTCGCAAATGATTCAAATCGATCTCTCCACCAAAAGTAGTCCTCTCCTTTGAGGAGCTTAGGTGGTGAGGCTGACTTACCAACCTCGTGATCCATTTCTAACAGTTTATTGAGATTTGTCATCACCAGAAACAGTCAAACCAAGTCAAAAGTGTAAAACAGAAAAGTCAACAGAAGTCAACAGCCCTAGGTTTGTACGAACTTAGATTACTTCGAACTTATAGGTTCGAAAACTATCTAGGTTCGTATGGTCAACCTTCTGGTCAAACTTGACAGAAAATTCAAACATTCGAACTTATAGGTTCGTATGATATTTTGGGTAAGTTCGTGCGTAACTTTTTGACTTGTACGAACTTGCTGTTCAACACCCAAAATCGAACAAAAACTTAGATCTACAGAGATTCAACCGATGAATTCGAATGAAACTTGATAGATAAGAACCACAAGAGCTTAAGGAATCCAAAAGTACAACTTTTATCAACTTAAACACTCAAAATCTTGTTTTCTTTGTGATTAAAGCAATCCCGAACCCAACACTGACTTGTTGTTGCTCTGATACCAATTGAAAGTCCCTTTGCACGGATCCAAACGGGATTACAATGTGTATTAGATTGCGGAATGGTATAATACACAATAACCAACAACAAAACAAGTAAATGCAAGTGTTAAGTGTATAAGTTCGTAGGTATTCGAAGATAGCACTATATATTCGAATATAACTGATTTCAAAAAGCTTCCAAATGAAATATTACAACTTAGTTTTTATACCCAGTAAGTTCGTACGAACTTACTGGTCCTAGGTTCGTACGAACTTACAAACTAAAAACTAAAAAGGCTAAGTTAATAAACAATTTACATTATTAACTACAAAACTAATAACAAAACTAACTATTACAAAATAAGAGCTGTTGTCACCAAACGTGCACCAACAAAACCTAAAGCCCTTTAGAAAGGATGATTAAAAGTAATTCATTTTTGTGAACGAAATTTTTACAATAATCATCGTGATCTCGAGAAATTAAATGTGGTGATAGAATTACATGTACCCCAAAAAATCATTTTTTTTTTCTTGGCGAAAGTAAAATACAAATTGAGAACAATCCTCAATTAGTTGAGAACTAAAATTGTTATAATTGTTGAAAGTTTAACAATTGATTAGAAAATCTTACTAGATCACTACACCTATAAAGGCAAAGAACACGTGAACTTGCCAACATGAACACTTAAAATACATTCTACACACAAAATTTGCATTCTTTGTCCCTTTGCCCCAACAATTGCAAATACCTATTTTTATGGTTAACCGTTTAACACTAATTTCTTCTAGTTATTGTACTTGATGCTTGAAACTAAATTACTGATAACTTCGATTTTAGTTCACTAGTGATCATTCTTTGTCCTTGATAAGTAAGCTAAGGGCAATCCCAACGCTGCTGTCGGTTGGGCTGTCGGTCCGGCTGACGAAACCGACGCCAATGGCACGTGCTCGTCGGTCCGGCCGTCGGTTGGGTGAGGTCGGTTTTCCGACGAGAGGGATAGCCAGCTTCGGTTTATTTTCTTCTTTTTTTTACATTATTTTTTTTTATTTTTTTTATTTTTTTTATTTTTACCAACTGATGCATTTTCAAAATTTTAAAATTTTGAATTCTTAATAAATATGCAAACGGAAACTTCACAAACAAACACAAATATTTAATTTTTTTTAATTATTTATTTATTTACCCTATTAATTCATACCCCATTATTCTATATATATACACACTCATTTCAACTATAATTCACATCAAAAACAACTACTACACTTACAATTCACCCATTTTATACACAACAATTCACCCATTTTACACACAACAATTTACCCATTTTATACACAAAACGTACACACAATCACACTCATTTAATCCACAAAATGTTTAACAACTAAAACAAAACAACATCTCCATCTAATATAGCCCAAGATATGTGGAATAATTTGTTAAACACAACAATTCCAACCGCAAATTCATCATCCGGTTCTTCGTCCGCTCAATCTAACTTTCCAACAACATCTCAAACGTCTCCACAATTCGGGTTTGCACAATACGTACCACTTACAAAACCTTACTTTCAAAGTTTTTACCAATCACAAAAATACCAACAATTCCAACAAACACAACAATTCCCACAACAATTCTCGCAACAAATCCCACAACAATTCCAACACCAAGAAACAAATTGTAGGTCCCGAAATAATTGAACTTTAACACAAATCAATATTCAATAACTAATGAGCGGAAATCAATAGCTATTCAAAGTACGTTATCAATAAAACTAATCACACAACCACATATATTTTGTATTAATCAAAGCATAAAGTGTGGGTTACAAATACTGACCAGGGAATAACAAAAGTTGTGCTCCAATTCGTATCTCTCCCAAAAGTCCCGTAACTCAAACACTAATTAGGTATTTATACTATTACCTAATCAGATAGGCGATATTGATGATATAGCCTATGCGATATTGCCAATATCGCAATAGCGATATTGCCAATGTCGCTAGTTACATCAGAAATAGACTAAGTAATTACAACTCAAAACTTAGACCAAGTGACAGACACACTAATGTACCAACAAACTCCCCTGTGTCTTCAGCTTGGTCTTCAAAAATAATCTTCAGTCAAATCTTCGATTAAACCCATCCAGTAGGAAACTTACCACCCGCATGGATTCCATGGGTTACACAAATATCCACAATTCTTTGAAATTGTTGAGCAAGCTTTTTATTTGTCAGATTTCCCCAATAATATCTTATACGATTATCAAACAACTTCCTCATATCTTCCTTTGATAGATTTATCAAACTCATAGGGTCAAACACCCTGAACTGCTCTTTCTTCAAACCATAGAGCGAGGTCTTCTCTGGCTTTTCCGAATTAGGAACAAAGACCATAACCACTTCACCTGTATGAGCATCCAGTTCCCAGTAATGAAACCTTCTTAGAAAGTCCAGGGGAACCGTTTCCAGAGGAATCTTCTTCAAGCAATTAGCCGGAGGATAACGCATTTTGATCAATGGCTGATTTGTGACCGGATCTAACCGTTTCTTATAGATAAGTCTTTTTCCCAATGTTGGTTTAATAAAATTGTACCTCTTAGTACGGATTTCTCTTTGCAGAGTAGTCTGAATAAAATTTCCACGGTCATCTCTTGAAGGATTTATCAAAGTGAGCTGAGCGAGATGATTAACTTCTCCTTTCGACAAAGTGCTCAGCTTGGTGAATGATCTCTTGAAATATTGAACACCATCTAATCTCTTGATCATAAATACACCATTTGATATCTTCCAGCTTTTTATCAACCCAGTATATACTCCACTGACTTTGTATGATTTGCAGGTTACCGGTACTTGTTTTCCATCTTTTCCATGAGGCCACCATTTTGCAAGTCTCTCAGCCTTAGTTTCACACTTTTCATTATCTGGAATAGGAACCTCAGATGTTCCTTCATCTTGAGTCTCAGATGAATCCTCAGCTTCATCTTCAGAAGAATCTGATTCAATTATTGGAGCATCATCATAAAACTTATCCTCATTTAGTCTTTCCTCCTCAACCTCAATATCATCGTTTTCCTCAAATTCTTCATCCTCAGAATCAGAATTTACTTCGTTTACCATGCGTTGTAGATATGAGAGATCTGCATACGAATAGTCAACCGCTAGCGGTCGTGGTTGACCAGGGATGTCTTCAACAGAGAAATTGTCCAAACGAACAGTTTCATTAAGATCCTCAACATTTACATTTTCTGTTTCAGGGGGAGTTACATTTGGTCTTTCACTACTTCCTATCTCCACCGAAATGACCAACTGGGACTCCAAGATCATAACCCTAGACCTAAGCTCTTCGTTTTCCTTTTCCACAGCTGCAACTCTAGTAGTTTGAACTTCTATCACAGCAGCTTGAGAGTCCAATGTGTGTTGCATCACATCCAGCCTCTTGATCAACTCCTGTATAACAGAGGGATGAGGTTGAACGGGAATATCAACTGGTGGTGCATCCTGAGGCATGGAAGAAGTAGAAACCTGACAAGCAACCTTGGACTTCTTTGGTGGAGGAGGCACATACTCAGCATCTTCAGAATCCCTAACCCGCTTGTCTTTCTGCGGTACATGCTGCTTACCTGCAGCAAGCCTCCTCTGAATCCTCAAATATCTCTGAGGATTGATTCGCCTAACACGTTCAATCTCACGTGGATGCGGGACCGAACCGTCAGAGTCACTTTCAGTAGCACCACCAGCTGGCTCAGAAGACTCAGAGTCAGTTGACCCCTCAGAAGTGTCATGATGAACATGCAAAGTGTGCAAGGCACCCTGCGAAGTAACACTCATATAAACATCCTGTAAAGGATCTTCCGTAGTTTGTACGCGAACATCAGCAATATTGCCTTCTTCCAGTTCTGGCTGTCGAACGATCGGATCCAGATATCCGTCGTTTGCTGGTGGTTGGTAGTTAGGGTCAACAATGTGACCAAACAGTGGAGTATCTGGAGGAATAGGAACCCCCTTACCATCTGAACTCATAACCCCGAATATCCGTATTGGTGTTTGCCTGTAGACTCAGGTGGCATCAGTCGTCAAACCCGGTAACTCCCTGTTGATCATAAGCTGAACAAATCTAGGATACATGAACCATCGGTTATCCCCAAGTTGTGCATTGTCTACCATCGATCTAAATATGTATCCCGAGTAGTTGTATGGCTTGTTGTATATCAAAGCCAACATAGCAGAAACAGTCCGATGGCTGGTGCCGTCATAACCTGCGCGACGGGTCGATAAACAGAGAATGAAGATGTGCATCAACCACCTCCAAACCCGAGTCAGGTGACCCTTCCTATATTGATCTGAATAGGTACCAGCATAACCCATCCGGTTCATTGCCCCTACGATGAATTCGTTTGAAAATAAAATCGGCATGTCAGGATCATTTCCAAAACGAAGAACTCGCGTATCAACTGCTCAGAAAGAATAATCTGGCGTCCGTGCACGGTTGAGATCTGTGGATCCCATAAGGGTGATCTTTACTCAAATCATAAGGTTAATGAAGACAAGAAGACAAAGCAAAAGATATAAAGTTTGTAATAAATGATAATCAAATGAAAACAAAACTTTATATGCACCAATCCCCAAAATATTCTCAACAAAATCAGTGTAGCAGCCAAATACATAGAATAAAATGATTGGAAAATGTCTTACCCTAAATATCTATAACAAGGGTATTTATACTAAACTGTATGGCCGTTCTGCGACACAAGCCTTGTGTCGCAGAGGTCACAATTGCGACACAAGCACTGTGTCGCAACTACAACTAGTGCGACACAAGCACTGTGTCGCAACTACAACTAGTGCGACACAAGCACTGTGTCACAGTACACAGAAAATGTAATTATTCTAAGTCTATTACATACACAGACACATTACAGACTTGACCAACTGACAGACACTCTAATATGTATCAACAAACTCCCCTGTGTCTTCAGCTTGGTCTTCAAGATCTTCGTTCAAACCCAGCCTGCTGGGAATACACCGCCAGCGTGTATCCCATGTGTCACACAAACATTGACAATCCTCTGATATTGAAGTGCGATCTTCTTGTTCACAGCATTCTTCTCGTTAAAGCGAATCGGATTGTCAAACAATTTTCTCAAGTCCTTTGATGACATGTTTATCAAGCTCATAGGATCAAACACTCTAAACTGAGCTTTCTTCAAACCATACAGCGAGTTCTTCTCTGGTTGCTCTGTATCAGGAACAAAAACCAAAACCGCTTCACCGGTATGAGCATCCAGTTCCCAGTAATGAAATCTTCTCAGAAAGTCCAGGGGAATTGTTTCCAGAGGAATATTCTTCAAACAATCAGCCGGAGGATACCTCATTCTGCATATCGGCTGTTTGGTCACCGGGTCTATCCTTTTCTTATGGATATACCTAGTTCCCAAAGTCGGTTTGATGAAGTTATATCTCTTTGTGCGTATCTCTCGTTGTAGAGTGGTTTGGATATAATTAGCACGGTCATTTCTGGACGAATTTATCAAAGAGAGCTGAGCAAGACGATTTACTTCTCCTTTTGGCAAAGTGCTCAGCTTGGTGAATGATCTTTTGAAATATTGGACACCATCAAGTCTCTTGATCATGAAAACACCATTGGATACCTTCCAACTTTTTATCAACCCCGTATACACCCCACTAACCTTGTATGATTTGCAGGTTACGGGTACCTGAATTCCAGCCTTACCATGAGGCCACCATTTAGCAATTTTCTCAGCTCTTGTTTCAGTAGTTTCAGTTTCAGGAGCCTGAGCATCAGACGCATTATCAGTTTCTTCTTCACTTTCATCCTCAGAAGAATCAGTCTCAATGGTCGGTGCATCATCATAGAACTCATCATCATCAAGTCCTTCCTCCTCAATATCAACATCATCGGAATCCTCAAAGTTTTCACTTTCATCATCAGAGTTAACTTCATTTAGCATACGTTGGATGAATGAAAGATCTGCACAAGAATAATCGACAGCCAAAGGTCTCGGCTGGCCTGGAGTGTAATGCACGGGGAAGTACTCTAAAGAAGGTATTTCATTAGATGGTTCAATTTGTACATCATCAGATACAGACTCTGACCCCGGTCCTATTGGTTCTATTGATGGACCGGCGGGAACAGACTCCCCCGGACTGTGAAATTTAATTTTATTAGTTTTCTTTGGCACTTTGTAATCTCATTTAATATTTCTCAAAGTCTTATAGCTAAGCAATCTTCTAAGGCGTTACGCGATTTCGGTAACTTTTACGGACTCGGTACTTAAGAAGTTGAATCTAGACTTTTTCAGTAGGATCTTAAGGTGCTGTAAACGTAACTAAAAGTACTAGGATTCTAATTTCGGTGTTGACCTGAGATTTTTGACGGTTGTCACACGGACCAATAGACCGGGTCTCAAACTCCCTAAACCTATCCTCTAATTTTGTGATTCTAGACGTTTGAGCTTCAATTAGGGCGGCTTGAGACTGAATGAGATTGGCTTGATCGTGCACAGTCTTTTGCATCTCCTCCATCCGATCCAAAAGTTGCTTTATAATATCAGGATGAGGATGCACGGGAGTCTGAACCTCCGAAGGCCCAGCAGTTGAAGAAGTGCGCGGTCGACTGGATGTAGGAATGTCGTCTGAGACAATGTAAGTGACATCCTCACGTGGCCTTTTGCCCGTCGACCTGGGAGGAGAGGGACAGATCTCATCAATATCCCGCATAATATCTTCAAATTGAGGATCGGGATTTTGTTGTTATTGTTGTTGAGACTGTTGTTGAATTTGTTGTTGTTGTTGAATCGGTGCCTGTTGTGGAGGTGACAGTGGCCTAGGAATAGGAGCCGGTTCGGCGAATTCGTCACCCTCCGGAGGCACATAGGCCTCATCCACAATGTGTCCAAAAAGAAGCACGTCAGGTGGAACCGGTGCACCCTTAGCATATTGGCCGGAGACCACAAAAATTCTGGTATTCATTGGCGTTGGTCTGAATTGGTGCTGTGGGGCCACCAGTAATCCCGGGAGAAGGTGGTTGATGAGTAGTTGAACGAATCGTGGGTACAGAGCCCATTGGCTCTCACCTGCTTGAGTGTGGTCTACCAAAGCTCGAAAGATATATCCTGAAAAATTGTAGGGCTTATTGTATACCAGCGCCAGCATTGCTGACGCAGTCGAATGGCTGATGCCATCGAAACCAGCCTTGCGTGCAGAAAGGCACACAATCATTATGTGCATCAAATACCGCCAGACCTTGGTGAGAAAGGCCTTGCGATATTGATCTCTGGGGATAGTAGGATAACCCAGACGAATCATTCCGCCAGAGATAAATGCATTTGAGAAAGTAACCGGCATTTCTGAGTCGTCCGGAAACTCAAAGAACTCTCTGATAGTCTGTTCAGAGATGATGATCTCACGATCATAAACGCGTGAGATAAGTCTCGTATATGGAAGATCCGAATTAATCACCGCGTTAGCCCAAAATTCCGTGACGTGATCACGGTAGATAGCAGTAGTGGCCGTGATGACTTTATATATTCGAGAGCGGCGAAGAAAAGCAATCATGGGTCGATATGGTGCTGCCGAATCTTTGTCATCATCCAAGAATGCAGTCACATTGTGACGTGGTTCCCAAAACAAAGCATTCACATTTACACCTGCCATATCTGTAAGAACACGAGAAACTTGGAAGCCGTTAGTTTCAACAAAAAAAGATTGACATTTTTGAATTAAAAATGTCATGCGACACAATCCTTGTGTCGCAGGATAGACTGCGACATAACGAGTTATGTCGCAGTTTTGCAATAAAATCAATTTAATGATTATTCAGCGACATAAGGGTTGTGTCGCACAAATTGTATGGCGACATAGCCGTTGTGTCGCATAGAATATAGCGTCATAAGACAGCGACATAAGACTTGTGTCGCAACAATAGCAGCGTCATAAGACAGCGACACAAGTATTGTGTCGCAGTATGACAGCGTCATAAGACAGCGACACAACGCTTGTGTCGCAAAGATGAACACTTTGAAACCCAGATTTTTCTGATGAACAAAAATTAGGGGTTTTGTGTTTTGATCATTGCCGAAGGTGTATCAAGATAGCAGGAACCTAAAGCAACAATGATTTCACAAAATATAACACATTTAGGCATGTAATTGATGCAAATATTGAAAACCTAAAATACCGAAACTTCAAAATCAAATGTACAATTGAATATGCAGTTAAAGATGGTAAGATAAGTACCTATAGATGCGGAATAATAAGGAGAACAAGATTCAGAAGTTGAAACACGCGAAGATTCACAGAAAATCACAGATTGTTCGAAATTTGAATCGGGATGCTTGTGTCGCAGGTTCCTTTTGTGTCGCTGGATTTGAAATGTTGTGTCGCTGATAATTAGATATTAATTACAGCGACACGAGGGTTTTTATACCCCTGACACAAGGCAGCGACACAAGAAACGACACAAGCATTGTGTCGCTGTGTGGGCAGAATAATAGGCGACATAATAGAGCGACACAATGATTGTGTCGCTGGGCCACAGAGTATGCGACACAAGACTTGTGTCGCAGGATAGTCAACACAAATAAGCGACACAAGCCTTGTGTCGCAGAATTCAATCAAGAGTTCACGTTTTTAAGATCTTTGTATTTGTGACACTTAGTGAACGAATTAAATAAACTAAATAGCAAAATGATGTGTCATTGTAGGAATCATATTAGAAAGACAGACTCGCAAGACAATATCAAACTTTAATTCGATTATCAGTATAGATGTCCAATTTTAAGTTGATCAAGAAAGTTATCAAGCCTTAGACGCAGTCTGAAACAAGACGATTATCAGTATTGTTTGTCCACTTAAACATGTAACACACACAACTTCAAGCTTAGCAGTTATTGTGAGAGTGAATAGATCTCTGTGATTCCCCCATAGATATACTCTTAGTATTAAGTCATGCCCAAAACTTCGATTAGTTAGAGAAAGCGTTTGAATTCAACATTTTTAAGAATCAAGCCAGCGGTGACAGGTCTGTACATACGTACAACAAAGCGACATACACTTGATTCAGGTGTAAGCAAAACCAGACTTGGTCAAACCATTTGGCGACCTTGTAAGTAATCTTTGATTTTATAAGATTTGAAAGTACGTTGCCTTTTGTTTGCTTAATGTTTGAAAGTATACTGACTGAGACCTGGTCTGTACGGACGTACAACAAAGGAAACAGACAGCATAAATCCCCAAATGTTGTTGGATACAAACTCAAGTTAATTGAAGCATGGCAAGCTAATACTTAAGAATTTAAGACACATTGTCATACATTATATGATGGTCATCACGAAAGAGTAAACATGGATTAAAGTATTTCTTAGTTGCTCAAAGAAGAGTGTAAACATGTCTACCAATACATCGTGCAAGTAATCAGATGTTTATAAGAACAAGAGTAACACATACAAGATAAACCTACTGATATATCGAGGATAAAACTTAAGATTGTCGTTTGAGGAGTGTCTCCCTATTGTACTATCATATCCCTAGTTGTTTTGAACACAACTAAACGTCTTTTAACAAATGTTGCAACGTTGCTTTTCTTAAATGTTAAAGAACATAAAGAATGGCTATTGCTTTGGTCCCTTTTTTTTTTTTTTTTTAATAATAATAAGAACATAACAGACTAAGGTCACAAATATTACTTTTGAATGGGAAAGAAACGTAAACCTATCATGTTGACTAGCTCATCGAAACGAGCACGGGAAAAGGCTTTGGTGAACAAGTCGGCATTCTGCTTAAGGGTATCTATTTGGACCAGATCAATTAGGTGTTTTTCATAACAGTCACGAATGAAATGAAACCTAATTTCTATGTGTTTGGTCTTAGAATGTTGGATAGGATTACGTGTAATGCATATAGCAGCAGTATTATCTATATGAATAGGAGTCATAGTTAAGAGTAAACTGTAATCGCGCAACTGGTGTTGTATCCAAAGAACCTGGGAACAGCAACTAGCAGCAGCAATGTATTCAGCCTCTGCGGTTGAGGTAGAAACAGTTGTTTGCTTTTTGGACTGCCATGATACGAGCCGAGGTCCAAGAAACTGACATCCACCAGAAGTGGACTTCTTATCCATATTGCATCCCCCATAATCCGAGTCCGAGTAAGCAGTGAGCGCAAAGGTTTTCTCATTAGAATACCAGAGACCAAGAGTTGGTCTACATTTGAGATAACCGAAGATTCGCGTAACTGCCTTCATGTGAGACACCTTCGGTTTAGCCTGATGTGACAACCGTCAAAAATCTCAGGTCATTAACGCACTTAAATTCCTAGTCTATCTAATTACGTTTACAGCACTCTAAAATCCTAGTGAAAAGTCTAGGTTACGACTCCTTAAGTACCGAAATCGTAAGTTACCGAAATCGCGTAACGTTCTAGGAGATTGCTTAGCGAACTTTAAGACTGTGAGGAACACAAAATTAGGTTACAAAGTGCCAAAGAAAAAAAGTGAAATTAAATTTCATAAGTCATCACAAAATAGTTATCATATCGCAAAAATCGGAATTTAACCGGAAATTCCGTAACTCAGTGAACGCAACCGAAAATCGGTTAATTGACTCGCGAATGTCAATCGTGATAGAATCAAATACATTTTGATGAATGTTATAAACTTATAAGATAAAGTTTCATGACTCAAACTTTAATCACAAAGACATCACAAAAATCGGAATTAACCGAAATTCTGTAACTCGGCAAACGCGACCCGAATCGAATAAACGAAACTCGAATCCGACAAAATAATACTTGAATATCCATTATAAACAATCTAAAATACAATTTGAAGTATTTTATAAATTTAGAACATCAATTTTTACAACCCTAATATTAAGCACAAAAACAACACAATTTAAAGCCTTTAAATGTACAAGACTTGTGCAATTTTAATACAAATAAATATTAAAACTAATATACATTTTATTTTGACAAAAAAATAAGTTAAAAACCTCATTTTAATGACCCAAAACCGGACCCCCCCTTTCCCTCTCTCTTTTTTCCACTCAACCTCTCCACTAACCACTTATATTCCATGCAAAAGTCTTCTACCACTTACACACTCTTCCTCTCATCATTTCTCTTATTTTCTCTGAAGAAAACACACA
The DNA here is from genome assembly GCA_963921325.1 of Logfia minima. Classification (NCBI taxonomy): domain Eukaryota; kingdom Viridiplantae; phylum Streptophyta; class Magnoliopsida; order Asterales; family Asteraceae; genus Logfia; species Logfia minima. The sequence goes on from OY992770.1 coordinate 23,276,932, forward strand.
CAAAACCTCTCTTTTCACACACTAAACTCCAGAGAATATCCATCCTTAAATCATATCTTTGAAGGTGTTCATACACCTAAACCAACTTTCTAAGGTATGAACACCATCTCTAGCTTCCATTCTTGCAATTTCCTACTTTGATTCTTGTAAAAACATGGATTTTATGCCTTTTTCATGGCTAAAATTCTCATACAAGGATTGATGGTTTGTAGGTTTCCTTACACTTGTTTAAGTGTTAAAACAAAAGGGCAACCCATGATCAAACCGAAATCAAACCGAAAAAGTCAACTTTTTGATGTTATAGAGTTTATTTACATGTTCTTGCTAGAATAAATGGTTAAAATGTTAAAATATGTTTATGTTTCTGTAAAACACATGTTCATGCATAAAAGACAAGACTTCAATCTTTGGATGAGGTCTAAAAATCGTTTGGTAGTGAAATCACACCAAAAAGATCACTTTGTCATGCATGCAATCTGTCCAGATTTTGACCCTACTTGAAACGACCATAACTCAGTGAATAATGGTCCAAAAATCTTGATTTTTCTTCTAGAATTTATCTTAATGTCTTATCTTTAAAACCCCACTGGTCTCACTCAAATCCATTGAGTTTACGACCTCCAAATGTATCACACAAAACTGATGCGCAAACAGTAACTTTTCTGTGAGCACCTTGTTGTGATACTTGTTCATGGGTCTTAAGGTGTTCTATAAATCTAAGAAAAAATATTTTAGACTCCTAACATGTATATCTCAGTATTATAAAAATATAGGAATTTATCTTGATGATTAAGTATTTTTAGAAAATGCATGAACATCATGCATTGTTGTAATCTTGTAAATTGCAAATACTTGTGTTGTGATGATTCAAAAATATATAAGTGCTAGATAAAACGTCTTAAAATTTTGAGGATTATTTTTCTCAGTAACTATATCATGAAAAGAGTCTTGAAAATAAAAATGGAAATTTTTTGAAAAACATAAGTATTTTTCCTAAATTAATGCAAATAAAGCCTACAAAAGGTGAAATAATCATGAAAAATACTTTTGGACATAAAATAATAATGGGAAAATTCCAGTGTCATTTTCCTCAAAATATGACACCATCCTCAAAATTTCACACTCTTTGGAAGTGTTTTAATATGTTTTCCGATTTACGTCTCGTTAAAACGCATAATGTTGGGAACCAAAGTTTCAGTGCTCAAAACGTCTTGAAAATTGTACACAAACTTAAAAATTGATAGAAAATGATCTGGTAAAAATTCCAGAATTTTAAGTGAATAATTACTATTTCCCCCATAATTATCCCCCTTTCTAGACATAAAATGATTATAAATAATCCATAAGTCTAAAAATCCCCAAATTTTCACAGAAAATTTGTGAACTATATTTCATATTTCATACCAAGTTTGGTAATTTTTAGATGTTGTATTCATATATTTCCATTATTTTGTTCCCAACTCGAACAATTACCGACATCGTAAATTAAATGGAAATTCAAACTTTTACGGCACTTTGTAATTTAATTAGCTAGCTAAGCAATCCTAACAAACCGTATTAGTCGAAAACTAATTAGAAACCTTGTGTTCTTAGGAAATGGATAGGAGTCAAACCCGGTCGGCACGCGCATTACATCCATCCGTACGCTCACGCTCAATAGTGAGTTTACACAGCCCCTCTTTTTAATGTTTTACTTAAATGTTTTGGGGTGAAAAGCATGCTATATGATTTAATTACTATATTTGGATTACAAATATTATTCTTATGCTATACTTGATTTACGAATGCTTTGCTTATACTATGCTCGTTTTACAAATGCGATCCTTGATATACAAATGCTATGCTATGCTATGCTATATGCTATGCTTACTTTCGAATACTTGACATGGTTAAAATGTCGTATTGATTACGAATAACTTTTTGAATGTTTGAAGTTTATACGAACATGATTATATGCTTGTTTTCTATCGTATCTAAAGTCCCCGGTATATCTACACGACCATTAACTCTATATGAGCCAAATGATGCATATGAATAGTACTATTTGGGAGCGAAACCACCTCCCCACTCACTCGGCCACGTGAGTGCATCCCATCATCCTAAATGCCAACGATAGGGCATCTCTCTTTGGGGCAAAGGTTTATCGGTTGTAGGTTTGGTTGTGGACTCAAGCATAATAATTCATTGTGACTATAGACAAAAATGCGATAGCATAGAAATTCATAAGCGACTATAAACGTATGACGTTTCGACTTTTGAAACGATATCTCTTTAAAAATATAAATTTTACGACCCGAGCTTTACAATGACTTTGTCATATGAAATGATATCTCTTTTAAACTATAAACTTTACGACCCGAGCTTTGCAATGACTTTGACATCTGAACGATATTTCTTTGAAATTATAAACTTATGACCCGAGCTTTACAATGACCTTGTCATTTGAAACGATATTTCTTTGAAACTATAAACGTATGACGTTTTGTCATTTGAAACAATATTTTTTGAAACTATAAACCTTACGACCCGAACTTTACAAAGACGTTGTCATTTGAAACAATACTTCTTTAAAACCATAAATTTAAAACTTGAGTTTTACACTATAAATCATTGTGGTCGTGGACAATGATAGACGTGGTTTCATAATAACGCTTCGCATTCTTATAAACTTCGACATAATAAACCGTTGAGATTATAAACATTTTGATATTGATTTGATGACCCATTGACTTTATAAACGTAACCTGAATCTATTAAATGCTACAATATGAGTTTTATAAACATAACTTGAACTTATTAAACACTATATCTTGAGTTTTATAAAAGTGAATTGAACATTTCTTTGAAAATATGAGCGTGGCGTTATGGACGAATTACGACTTTTAATTGAGCTCCAAAGGGAATCACTTCTAAATGAATCTCGTACTTAAATAAACCTCTTTTGCAAACAAAACATCGATTCACAAATGAATCTAACTATCAAATGGGTATCGCTCTTAAATGAGCCTTGTTTTAATGAATTAATTTTATAATTATCCGCGCAATAGCGCTTGACCATCCTAAAAATTGATCTTATGAAATTATCGGATGATTTTCGTCATTGTATGAGCCTCGGTACTAAACAGATTACTTTTGTGAACTAATCACGTAGTAACGTGGAACTTCTAAACTAACCTTTGTAAACTCTTGAAAAGGGTCTTTCCTTACGCAAAACCTGTGTACTCACCAACTATGTTTCATAGTTGACCTGTTTATTTTTACATGCTTTTCAGGAAATAGTCACAACTTGTCTATTGAAGCTAAAACTGTTATATGAGCTACGCTGCTATAGCGTTACGGAATTTTGTCTCTTTTGGATGTAGTCGCATGTTTACATTATTTACTTTTGTGTTGTAAACGCTTGTAAGACTTATGTAATGTACTAGTAGTAGACCGTTGAACGGTGATCTTTTGTAATTTTCGATTATGAAATCATTGTACTGTTACATCTCGTGTTTCCGCTTTAGCGGGGTGTGACACCTGATACCTAGAACAGAGAGATACTGCAAAGACAATGTCCGGACGCGATGCAGTGAGATACATCAGAGAACCAATCATAGATCGGTAATCTTTTTCCGGACAGTCCTCTTCATCTTCTGCTGGACCAAGGTGATGATTCAGCTCTAAAGGCGTCCCATAGGATTTACAGTCAGTCAAGTCATACCGCGTAAGCATGTCGTTGACGTACTTGGACTGATGAATGTAAATCCCTTTAGCAGATTGTTCGACTTGTACGCCCAAGAAAAAGTTCAGCTCCCCCATTGCACTCATTTCAAATTCTGACTTCATGGTCAGCTCGAAGTCGCGACACAGTTCATCCTTGGTGGAACCAAAGATGATGTCATCCACATAAACCTGTACTAATAACAAGTCCTCCCCTGCATGCTTGATGAAGAGAGTACTGTCGATCGTTCCGCGTACAAAACCATTCTTCAGAAGATGAGTCGCAAGCCGCTCATACCAAGCTCTAGGAGCTTGATGAAGACCATACAATGCCTTATCCAGCTTGCAGACGTAGTTCGGATGAACAGAGTCTTCAAATCCAGGCGGCTGTTTGACATAGACCTCTTCAACCACTTGACCATACAGAAATGCACTCTTAACGTCAAGCTGGTAAACCCGAAATCCTTTGAATGAAGCGTACGCCAGGAAAATGCGGATAGATTCCAAACGAGCAACCGGAGCAAATACTTCATCATAGTCCAAACCTTCAATTTGAGTGAAGCCCTGGACCACTAGACGTGTTTTGTTGCGAATTACCACGCCTCGATCATCCTTCTTCACACGATATACCCAACGAGTGCCAATAGGATGAACACCCTTGGGTAAAGGTACCAAATTCCATACTTGCAGCTTGTTGAATTGTTGAAGCTCTTCTTGCATAGCTTCAACCCAGTATGGATCCTTTAACGCATCAGCTGTCTTCTTCGGTTCTACTTGGGAGAGAAAGCATTCTTCAATTTTCGAAGCAAGACAAAAAGGATCAGTGTCATCAATAGGAGACGATGTTAACATAGATTGTTCAGCAGAAGAAGCAATTTGTCGTCTCGTTAAAACCCCTTTGTTTAAATCACCAAGAATAGCGTTAACAGGATGTGACACATTGATCCGAGAACTTGGAATTGCAGCTGGAACAATGATAGAATCAAGGTTTGTAGAATCAGCTTCAAGTTCAAGTTGGAGTGCAGGTAAATCTTCAAGGTCTGATGCAGGTAATGGTTCAAAATCGGCTATGGGTGATTGAACAGAATCCTCAACCATTTGTTCCTCAGAAGTAGAATTAGGAACATTTTCAGGAGCGAGCGGAGGTGGAGTATCACAAGAAACAGAGGGAGCAGAATCACAAGAAACAGAAGGAACAGTTGCAGGATTTTCTGCAGGAGGTGAAGGAATAGAGATGGGTGGAACTTCAGAAGCGATGTCCAGCCCATGAAGTAGTGTCACTATATCCTCTTCTTCATTTTCTTCAGGAACATTGAAAGAATCAAACAGAGTTTGATAGTCAAACAAATATTCGGGTCCCTTCCCTTGAGGGTTCTGTAGGATCCCAGAAGAGCTGACCTTACACACTGAATCAATATTACACAATCTAAAGAGCGGAATTCAATAGATTATGCTTGAACGTTTAATAGACAAATGTAAAACAAAACACAAGAATTGCTTTAACACATAAATGAGTTGCTATTACTTGATCACGAAAATCACAGAGGCTACAGAGATTATCTGATGTCAAAAGCCGAAAAATAGCAAAAAACTCTGTTGACAAATGAAACCCTAAACAAATTTATATAATTATCTATTTTAGGCAACTAGGCGATATTGACAATATCGCTTGAGCGATATTGACAATATCGCATGAATCAGAAGTTGACCTAAAAAATTACTACTCGAAACTTAGACCAAGTGACAGACATACTAAATGCACCAACAAACTCCCCCGTGTCTTCAGCTTGGTCTTCAAAAGGTTTCAGTCTTCAAACCCATCCAGCGGGAAATTTTCCACCCGCGTGGATTCCATGGGTGACGCAGATATCAACAATTCTTTGGAATTGTTGAGCAAGCTTTTCATTCGTCGGATTACCTCTGTAATACCTTATCTTGTTGTCGAACAGCTTCCTCATATCCTCCTTTGATAGATTTATCAAGCTCATAGGATCAAAAACTCTAAACTGCGTCTTTTTCGACCCATAGAGAGAAGTCTTCTCAGGTTCAACACTTTCTGGCACAAATACCAGTACAGCTTCTCCAGTCTGGCTGTCAAATTCACAATAGTGAAATCTTCTTAGAAAATTTAGGGGAACTGATTCCAGAACGATCCTCTTTACACAATCAGCTTTAGGATAGCGCATTCTGATTAAAGGCTGATTTGTAGCAGGATCTAGCCGGTTCTTGTAATAGATTCGTTTACGCAACGTCGGCTTTATAAAACTGTATCTCTTAGTACGGATTTCTCTTTGAATTGTACTCTGGATGAAGTCTGCACGAGTATTTCTGTCTGGATTTATCAGCTGTAACTGAGCAAGCCTATTTAATTCTCCTTTAGGCAGGGAGCTCAGTTTCTTGAATGAGAACTTGAAATACTGAACGCCATCGGTTCTCTTGATTGCGAACCTCGAGTCCAGAACCTTCCAGCTCTTGATTAATCCTTTATATCTTCCCCTAACCTTATAAGACTTGCACGTGACAGGTGCAATCTTTTCTTTTCCTTGTGGCCACCAGGAAGCCAGACGAGCCGCTCTTTCTTCAGCGGTTTCAGGAACCTTTGGAGATTCAGGCATTTCAGCCTGAGGTTCCGTCGAGTCATCAGTTGATTCATCATCTTCTTCTTCGGATGAATCAGACTCAACAATGGGAGCACCATAATAAAATTCATCTTCATCGAAAGCTTCATCTTCAGTCTCACAATCTGAATCTGCTTCTGGTGTATCCTCCCTTTCAAACTCAGATCTGTTGACCATTCGTGCAAGATAAGTCAAATCTGCATCCGAATAGTCAACAGCCAGTGGTCTTGGTTGTCCAGGTATTTCCTCAAACGAGAAATAATCTAAACGTGGTGCCGTTTCATTACCTGATTCAACATTTACATTTTCTGTTTCAGGGGGAGTTACATTTGGTCTTTCCCTATCACCTATCTCCCCCGAAACGACCACTTGTGACTCTAAAAGAACAACCCTAGACCTAAGCTCCGCATTTTCTTTTTCAACAGCTTCAACTCTTGTAGCTTGAACTTGGATGACGGCAGCTTGAGCATCCAGGGTATGTTGCATGGTATCCAGCCTTTGTATCAGTTCTTGGATAACCGAGGGATGCGGTTTTACAGGGGTAGCAACCCGCGGTGTATCCAGAGGCGTGGAAGAGGAAGAGACCAGACGAGCTGCCTTAGATTTCTTTGGCGGTGGAGGTACAAACTCGTCAGAATCTTCAGAGGAGTCACGTACCCGCTTATCTTTCTGCGGTACGTGCTTCTTGCCGGCAGCTATTCTTCTCTGTATTCTTAAATATCTCCGAGAGTTAGTGCGCCTGATATGTTCAATTTCGCGAGGTGGCGGAACTAAACCCTCAGAGTCACTGTCAGTGAATCCGCCTGCAGGCTCAGGCTCAGAAGAATCGGAGTCAGTGGACCCCTCAAAAGTTTCAATGTTGTCATGTGAGGTATGTACTTGACCCTGCACATCAACATCGACAAAAATACCCTCCAAAGGGTCTTCCGCAGCTTGTACGGGAACATCGGCAAGATTTTCCAAAACTGGTGGAGAGGCAACGGGATCAAGATATCCCTCGTTCGCCGGCGGCTGATAATTCGGGTCAACGATATGACCGAAAAGAGGGGTATCAGGGGAAATCGGAACCCCTTTGCCATTTGAGCTCATTACCCCAAAGATCCGATTGGACATCGGGGTTTGACGATAAACACGGGTGGCATCAGTTGCCAGACCCGGGAGCTCTCGATTGATCAATAATTGAATAAACCGAGGGTACATGTACCAACGGTTGTCTCCAAGCTGTGCATTGTCGACCATAGCCCTGAAGATATAACCAGAGTAGTTATAGGGCTTGTTGTAGATAAGGGCGAGCATTGCAGAGACCGTGCGAAAGCTAGCACCATCGTACCCAGCTTTGCGATTGGAGAGGCACAAGATAAAAAATGTGCATAAGCCACCTCCAGACACGCGTCAGATTTCCCTTGCGATACTGATCCGAATGTGGACCAGCATATCCCATACGCGTCATCGCCCCAACGATAAACTCATTTGAGAAGAGAATCGGCATATCAGCAGTATCGTTGAATCGAAGTACATCTCTGATAAGTTGTTCAGAGATAATGACTTCGCGTCCGTGCACCGTTGAAATAAGGCGGGTATGCTCCAGTGCGGAATTTACAGATGCATTCCTCCAGAATTGCCCGACGTGATCACGATAAATAGTATCGGACGCCGTGATTGCCGTAAGAATTCGCGAACGGCGCAGGAAGGCAATCAAAGGTCTGAAGGGCGCAGACGACTCCTTAGAATCATCCAAGAAAGCCGTAATATTGTGACGATTGTCACATTTTGTGACACCCGACCCTTTAGGGTAATGATTACCTTAAACTAGAACCCAAATTTCGTGTATTTAGTTCTGTATTAGGCTAAGTACTTGTGATTATTTGCAACTATTTGTATATGTGTGTATGTACACTTACGTAATTGTTTGAATTACACTTTCGTAATTTTTCGTAATTACGCGAAACAACCGGACGTGGTCCAACCATTTATACGACGTTGGTGAAAACTTTCCATGGATAACGTAATCATATTTATAGTTAAAATGGTGGTTATATACCTTATATTATTATTTCAAATAATAATACACGAAAAACTTTGACGTTTTGTTTAAAACGTATCAAACGCGACAAAAACGCGCAAACCGAGCCCGACACCCGATTGACACCCGAAATATACTTTTGTGACTCAATTTAATATTTTAAGAATACCTACTTATCCCGAATATTATTCACAAATTTAAAAGCTTATACAAAAGCTCAACGTAAATTATCGACTTTTTAAAGCGCAAATTAACGTTTAAACGAACGGGGAACGAAACACGAAGTTTAGAAAACGAGTCACGAGCCCGAAACACTTTTGGGCCAGGCCCAATTCGGCTTGGGCTGACCCAAGAAGCCCACCCCAAATAAGCCCAAGCCCACCCCACAAAACACCTCCCCTACACCTCATTTCACACACACAACCCACACCAAATTCTCTCCTCCTTCTCTCTACACTCTCAACTCTCTCCCTCTCTCTAAAAATCTGCCATCTTTCCACCACCATCAACCACCTCATCACCACCACCAACCACCACTCCACCACCACAAACCGCCACCATAATTTCAAAGAAAAGTCAAGAAATCAAGCTCTTCCTCACCTTCCTCTCCATTTCAATCGGTTTTCAATCTTGTAAGAACATATAACTCTTTTATAATACTTGTAATTCATCTATAAACATGTTAAAGTGCTCACTTAACTAATATATGTCCAAAAGATTACATAAAAATCGTTTTTCATAACTTTAAACATGCAAGAACTTTGCATGCAATCCGGCCAGAAAGTTTGTCTAACTTTGGGAGGTGATATCTACCTCAAAACTTGACCAAAATAAACGATTCAAAAGGCTAAAATTAAGTTTAAGAAGTTATCTTTCATTTGCCACCGGTCTCATAATTTTTGGAGCTCGTTTGATGCCTGAAATGATTTTTACAAAAACATGTAGGCGGGCTGGGTAAAAAGACAGAAATTTGTCTCTCATTGTTTTAGTCATAACTCGAGATTTACATCTCTAAAAGACTTGAAACCACCGCCAAAAGTTCATAAATTTCGTTGAGAAAAATAGTCATTCAGATGACCTTGTCCAAAAACGCACGCATTCTGCCCAGAAACTCAATCACCTTGCATGTCTCCTGATTGGCTACTTTTTGACCCTTGTGAGAATCCATAATTTTTATAAATACTTAAACTCGAATAAAAATTCTATAAAAATTATTTTAAGTACCTAACATAATAAGAAACAACATATATTTTTCTTGGATTTTTTCTCGAACATTTAGATTACGAAATAAAATTGGAAAAACTGATACGTTTTGGTCCTTGTGTCGCTGAAGCCCAGTAGACATTAGCGACACTATCCTTGTGTCGCTATAGCCTTGAACCGTCACCTTAGCGACACTATCCTTGTGTCGCCGAAACCTCCTTAGCGACACTACCCTTGTGTCGCCGAAACCTCCTTAGCGACACTATCCTTGTGTCGCCGAAACCACCTTAGCGACACTAACCCTGTGTCGCCGAAACCTCACTTGCGACACTAATATTGTGTCGCCTAAATCACACTTGCGACACTAGTATTGTGTCGCCAAGATCACATTAGCGACACAAGCCTTGTGTCGCTAAAAACCCAGAATCAAAGCATTTTTTTTACTAAAGAGATGTAGGTTGACCCCAGCCAGGGGCCTTGCCCCTTGGACCCCACCAGGGGTTGCCACCCCTCGGACCCCGCCATCAGGGGCACTGCCCCCGGACCCCCGTCATTCGTGGGTTTCACCCACTTACCACTCAATTCAACGTTATGTTTTAACAACTCTCACCAACGTTTCGTACACGTCTTTCGATAAGTAAACAAGAACGGACATACTAGTTAAGTGAACTACTAACTTATAAGTGGACATTAACCCTCCACTTATACAATCACTATAGATGGTCTTTTGAGACATCTACTTACACAATCTTATACGTCTAGGGCGTTAGAAGATTTCTATTGGGAACACGAATTGCTTGCTACTTGTTATTTGCTAAGTAACAGGCTAATCTCAGGTGAGTTTCATAGCCCCTTTTTCCACTATTTCCACTCAGGGGTGAGAATACATACAACTGCTTTTAACAACTGCTATTTTATGTGAACGCAAGTACAAAACACGATATATTGGTTGCATGAGTATTTAACTAATCCTGAAAGTCCCCCACACATAGTTTGTTAGTATCGTTATAGCGTGAATGTTAATGAATAGTACTATTTGGGATTGACTCCCCCGTCCGGGTTAGTCGCGCTAACTGGTCAAACGGACGCATTATCATTTGTTCTTACGAGTGTTGGATTAGGCACTCGCTGGGAGGCACCACGATCGTGGCACTTGATTGTGACCCGACACCACAGTTAAGCTCGAACTATGGGCTCATGGCAACAATATACACCTCTTTTACATTTTTGTAATACATTACTATCATTGTTGGATGATACAAACAGGAAATCTTGTGTTCCACACGTTCCATATAATATAATACCAATTGTTTTCAAACCTATGAGCTCACCAACTTTATGTTGACTCTTTTAGTATGTATTCTCAGGTGACCAGCCGCAGTAGGATGCTTTGGAAGCAATAGCTTGAGTCGCATATTTTGAAACAACCAAGGAATTAGATTGCATTTACTATATTTTGTAATAATAGTTATGTGATTCTACGAATCGGATGCGAACTCCTAGCTTTTATGTAAACACTTTTAAGTTGTAATGTAAAGATTTTTGAAAACGTCTCATATAGAGGTCGTTTGTTGTAACTCTTGTGTTGTGATATTTGATTTGGTCGCCGCCCCCATGACACCCCATACCTTCCGCTGCCACGCGTCTTGGGGGTGCGACACATTTAAGATCAAACTGCGCGAAGTCTTCCATATCTGCAAAATTAACACAAAACGCAAATCTCGAAAACAGTTAGTGATTTTAATGAAAACGGACCAGAAAAATAAGTTAGAAAACAAAACTGGGCCTCAATATCACAAACTGTGTTGGGCCTGGCCCAATTCAATTTTGGTTTAGGCGATATTGAACATAATATCGCTTAAATTGAAATTCAATTTAGGCGATATTATAACAATATCGCTTAAATAGAAATAATTTGAATAATATCGCTTAGATTTTGCAATTTTTTTTGGAAATTAATCCAATTTTAGCGACATTACACAATATCGCTGCTAATATCGCAGGATTTGAAATTGATTTAGGCGATATTGTCACAATATCGCTTAAATAAAACGAAATTGAACAATATCGCGTGACATGAGGCGATATTGGAAATTAATCCAATTTGGGGCGATATTGAGTAATATCGCTCTCAATATCGCTTAAATGTGAGCGACATTGCAATATCGCTTAGGCAATCTCATGAATTCAAACACACTAGGCGATATAGCAATATCGCAGACAATATCGCCTAAAATGAAATTGAAATAGCGATATTGAAGTCAATATCGCTATTTAATCAATTTCAAAAGGTAATATCGCTTGCAATATCGCATGATCTCAATTTCAAATAATGAATTTTGACAAAATTAAACTAATTTAATTAAAAATAGAACAAAATTAATATAAAAATAAAAAGAATAATTAAATTGAATTTAATTTTGGGGACAATATTAAGTGGGCTGATCTAGGAATCATATTAAGATAACAAAATTGAACCATAAATTTTATAATTTTAATTTGATTATCAGTATATTGATCCAACTTTAAATTTATTTAGTTTTGCAAAACATATCTTGATTGTACTTTGCAACAAAATGATTATTGGTATTGTTTATCCACTTAAACATAAAGCAAATGCATTTTTGAGCTAAGGTATTTATTGTGCAAGTGAATAATGTCATAAAGATTTATCAGAGACATACACCTAGTATCAAAACATGATCTTTAAGCTTTTATAACTTAGAGATAATATACAAGGGGAACATTTTTAAGAATCAAGGCAGCGGTGACAGGTCTGTGTAAGTTCACAACAAAGCGACTTATCTTGATTCAAGGTTAAAAGCAAAACCAAACTTAGGTCAAACCTTTGGCGACCAGATTATGTATCTTTGATTTTATAAGATATTTAAAGTTCATTGACTTTAGTTTGCTTAAAGTTTAGAAAATATACATGCTGAGACCAGGTCTGTATTTTCATACAACAAAGGAACACAGTAGTATAGATCCCCAAATGTATTTTATATAAAATCTCAGTTTAATAAAAGAAAGTCAATATGATATTTTGGTATTAAGACTGAGAGTCATACATCTCATGATAGACACCAGATGATATTAATCACAATTTTAATGGTTTTTGTTAATAGCTCAAAAATGTATAAGTTATGTCTACCAATACATCATATAATGATGTTAAAACATTCAAGGATATGAGAAACATAAACTAAATAAACCTACTGATACATCAAGGATAAAACTTAAAATTTAAAAGTTCAAGCATGCATCCTAATGTACTATCATTTCCCTAGTTGTTTTCAGACACAACTTAACGTCCAAATGTTGCAATCTTGCATTTCTTAAATGTTAAAGAACATTAAGAATGGCTATTGCGTAAACTTTTTTTTTTTTTTTTTTTTTTTTTTTTTTTTTTTTTAAGAAAACAAAGAACATAAAACTTTAACTAAGCATAATTTGTCACAATTTACTGTTTTAATCGAATGAAGTGTAAGCCTATCATTTCAATCAATTGGTCAAACCTAGTTCTAGAGAAGGCCTTGGTAAACAAATCAGCTTTTTGTCTATCAGTTTCTATTTGAACAAGGTCTATCAAATGCTTTTCAAAGCAATCCCGTATAAAATGAAACCTAATCTCTATGTGTTTGGTTTTAGAGTGTTGTACGGGATTTTTAGTGATACAGATAGCAGCAGTATTATCAATAAATAAAGGAGTCATGGTTAAGAGTAAACCGTAGTCACGAAGTTGGTGTTGTATCCACAGAATTTGTGAGCAACAACTAGCAGCTGCTACATATTCAGCTTCCGCTGTGGAAGTTGAGACTGTAGTCTGCTTCTTGCATTGCCAAGAAACAAGACGTGAGCCTAGAAACTGGCATCCTCCGAACGTAGACTTCTTGTCTAAACTGCAGCCACCATAATCACTGTCTGAGAAAGCTGTGAGAGAAAATGTCTTCTCTGTTGGATACAATAGACCTAGAGTAGGTCTATTCTTGAGATATCCGAAAATCCGTCTGACCGCCTTCAGATGTGAAAGCATGGGTTTGGACTGATATCTTGAACATAAGGAGACAGCAAAAACTATATCAGGTCGGGATGCAGTAAGATACATTAAAGATCCAATCATCGACCGATATAACTTTGCATCACAAAGTTCCTCATCTTCATCTGGTCCAAGATTGTGGTTTATAGGAATAGGAGTCCCATACTCTCTACAATCATGCAAATCATATCGTGTTAACATATCGTTAACATACTTAGATTGATGAATGTAGGTTCCCTTTGAGGATTGATCAACCTGAACCCCAAGAAAGAACTTCAACTCCCCCATCGCACTCATTTCGAATTCCGATTTCATAATCGCTTCAAAGTGACGACATAAGGATTCATCAGTTGAACCAAAGATTATGTCATCCACATAAACTTGAACTAGCAATTGACTTTTGCCAGTTCTCTTGATGAATAAAGTGCTGTCGATGGTACCACGCTCAAATCCATTCTTAATAAGGTGCGTTGCCAACCTTTCATACCATGCACGCGGAGCTTGATGAAGACCATAAAGAGCCTTATCAAGCTTGCACACAAAGTCTGGATGGTTAGAATCTTCAAAACCGGGAGGCTGTCGAACATATATTTCTTCAGCCACCTTTCCATATAGGAACGCACTCTTTACGTCTAACTGATAGACGCTAAACCCCTTAAAAGTGGCGTAGGCTAGGAATATACGAATAGATTCCATCCTGGCAACAGGTGCAAAGACTTCATCATAATCCAAACCTTCTTGTTGTGTATACCCTTGCACAACAAGCCTAGCCTTATTGCGAATGACCACTCCCCTATCATCACGCTTAACACGAAACACCCAACGAGTTCCAATTGGGTGTACACCTTTGGGAAGTGGCACTAAATCCCAAACCTGCAGCTTCACGAATTGTTGCAACTCCTCTTGCATAGCAGCAACCCAATGTGAATCCTTTAGAGCCTGATCTATCTTTGATGGCTCCATTTGGGATAAGAAGCATTCTTCAACATCAGCTTTTAAACACTCAAGATCATCAGAATTTGATGGATCTTCAGAGGAGACATCTGCATCCAGATCTCCAATCACTGCTGATGAGCTTCTTGTCTTAATACCTGAATCCAGATCTCCAATAATATTCTCAATAGGATGATTCTTGTGAATCCGAGAGATGGGTATAGGATCAGGTGTGAGGTTTGTTTCCAAATTGTTTAGCTCAACCTCTTGAGCGAAAGGATCTTCTTCAAAATTAGGAAGAGAGGCGTTCATATCATCAACACCAGCAGGAGAAGCTTCAGGCGGTTGATTATCAGAAGAACTCTCAGGAACAGCCGAAGGAGAAGATTGGTGAGGTTGAATAGTATCCGGAGTCACACTGGAAGAAGGTGTATATGAAGAGTTATCAGGACTAAGATGTAACCCATGAAGAAGAGTTACAACTTGGTCCACTTCAACTAATTTAGGAAGGTTGAATGAGTTGAACAAATGATCATATTCAAACAACCAATCCGGACCTTTTCCTTTAGGAGACTCCGTATACTTTAAGCATTTTACCTCAAAATGTTCTTCAATCTTCCCAGTATCCTTGTTGAAGACCCTCTTGTTAGGAGAGTTAACCGAGAAACCTATAAACAAGCCATCAAACGCTTTTTCACTGAATTTTGAAACCTTATCCTTTGTTATCATAATGGAGCAAGGACATCCAAAAGGTTCCAAAAATTTAAGGTTTGGTTTCCGGTTATTAAACAACTCATAACAAGTTTTGTTTCTTTTCTTGTTCATCAGTACACGGTTGAGAACATAACATGCCGTGTTTACTGCCTCTGCCCAGAAGGTGATTGGCAGATGAGAATCCGACAGCATAGTGCGAGCAGTTTCAATTATTGTTCTATTCTTTCTCTCAGCAACTCCATTTTGCTGTGGAGTTCTTGCTGCACTAAACTGATGAACAATCCCTTTACGTAGACAGTATAGTTCAAGACATTTATTCTTGAATTCCGTTCCATTGTCACTACGTATCCTTTTAATTTTCAAACTGCACAGGTTCTCAAGACAATCGAAAAAGTAGGTCAGAAGATCTGATGTCTCATCCTTTGTACGCAAAAAGAAAACCCATGAGAAGCGAGAGTAATCATCTGTTATGACCAGACAATACGACTTACCCCCAATACTCTTCGTGCTAACGGGTCCAAACAAATCCATATGAAGTAATTCCAAAGGTGCTTTAATGGAATTAACTTGTTTGGATTTGTGAAGCTTTTTGTGCTGTTTACCCTTTAAACAGGACACACAATCATCCTCCAAAGCAAAGGTTTGCTTAGGAATACCCTCAACAAGATTGTGTTTCACCAGATAATTCATTTTCCTAAAATGAATATGACCCATCCTCCTGTGCCACAACAATGAATCCTTCGAAGAGGCCTTGGTTAGAAGACAGGTGTGTTCCTCAGCTTCCACTGTCCTCATGTCCAAAATGTAAGAGTTCTTCACTCTCGGTGCTCTAATCAAGATCCATTCCTCGGGAATCACAAATCCCGGCTTCAAAATTAAACATTCCAAATCTGTAAACGCAGCAGTGAACTTCTTGTCGCAAACTTGAGAGACGCTTATCAAATTGTGATTCAGCTCCTCGACAAAATTTACATCCTCAAAGCTCACTAGTCCATTTGTAAGAGTTCCAACTCCTGTAATGGTACCTCCAGAATCACCAGCAAAGGCAACATGTCCCCCATTGAAAGGTTTAACATCAGAAAGAAGGGAGATATTGCCTGTCATGTGTCGCGAACAGCCACTATCAACGTACCACTTGCTATTTTGACCTGTTGACTGTCACAACACAAATAAAAGGAATGTTAGTTTGAAATGGAGACCCAAGCCTTGATAGACTTGGGTACTCCTGAGGCTTCATCAACTATTATCACATCAGTTAACACTTTATTTTTTAGTAAATCATTATCATTTACTGATGTGATAGGTTTAGATGACTCACTATTCCCTATACTTTTCTTTGTCCAAACCCTTTTTGATAACGCTGGTTGCTTGTTAATAACTTCAACCTTTCGAATTACCTTTTGAGTAGGTATAACGTTATTAACTTTTAAAATTGGAACATCACGAAATAATCCAGTTTGCTTTCTATTTTTTGTATGATGTAGATCTTTTCGTGATGGCCATTTTTTAGCAAGCATTGGACATTGATTTATGAGATGACCTTGCTTCTTACAGTAGAAGCATGATCGTTTTTCTTGAAAAGTACGATCCGAGACAGATAGTGGTTTTGGTGAAAACGAAACCGCACGAGGTTTACTCTCAGATACTTTTACTACACATGAGCACTTATGTGAACATGTTGGAGTAAAAGCTTTTACTTTTGAAATAATCTTTGGAGAAGGATTTTTGATTATAGCTTTATCATTATGAGAGTTCTCCTGGATTACTGGTTTCCTTTTAGAGCTTATTTCATCTTTATCTTCATTAGTAAATATGAAAGTTTCAGGTCTGAAATTATTCTTTTTAACTTTCTGAGTAACCTCATGAGTTACATCTTCCACCTCAACCACTTCTTCAACATTTGTTGAAGACACAAACTTGACAGTCTCAAGTTTAGGCTTAATACGCTCAGTTTTTTTTTAAATCACTCCTTTAAGTGATTTAGTCTGCTTGTGATCAACAGCCTTAAGAGTTTTGGGTTGATCATTACTGTTAACACTAACTGGCTTAACAACAGAATCAGTTTCCTTTTTAAAAACAGAAGGAACATAGTCTTTGATTTCATCCTGACAGAGAATAGGCTGATTCAAATTTGAAGGAGGAGGTTGATTATGATAACCAATTCCTGTCTTGCTCTTTGTATCAGTTCGCTGATTTTGCAGGATATCAGCAAAGACCATACTAGAAGTTGATATATTAGCAAGCTTACGTTTTAAATCAACATTGTCAGCCTGAGTTTCAGCAAGTTCCTTTTTAAGATGAGCAATCAGTTTAAGATAACTATCAATTTCATCTTGTTTATTATAAATCATAGCTTTTAACTCTTTCTTTTCTTCAATCATAGTTGTTTGATTGACTCCAAAGACTTTTTCATTTTGTTTCAAAACGTTGTTTGCTTCAATGAGTTTAGTTAAATCTGTATTTAACCTATCATTTTCTACAATGAGCCTGTTGTTTTTGCCAGTTAACTTTAGACAGTTTTCACAGAAGAAGGAATCACATTCTACCTCATTTTGAATACCCGCCATAAGAGCTAGGTTTTCTTGATCATCCATGGCAGAAAAATCATAAGCAGCTTCCTCTTCTAACAAAATAGCAGCCTTAGCTACTTCGGTGTCCTTCTTATATGGAGAAGGCTTAGTAAAACCCGAAGGTGGTTGTCTAGCCTTCTCACATTCTCTAGCAAAGTGCCCAAGATTTTGGCACCTATAACATCTGATCTTGGATTTGTCAAAACCCATGCTGGTTTTGTCAGACACATCTTCAAGAGATCTCTTACCCGTTCGTCTTAGATAAGTCTTAGTCCTTCGTGTCAGCATGGCCATGTTCCAACGCAGATCCACTCTTTCTAATTCATCGGGATCCACTTGAGCAAAATCCTCATCGGTAAGATCCACCGAGCTAATTTTCTTAGAGAGAAAATCATCATAGGATGAGAGAAAAGCATTAAATATTACTGCATGCTCATTCTGAGAAGCAGTTGCTGAAGACGACGACTGAGTTGGAAACGACGAAAATGTTCCAGTTGACTGATTTCCGGAAGTATAAGTCATTTTCGTTCCAGAAGTAGATGGCCCCGATAGAAGTGCGGTACTTCCATAGCCAAAGTTGCTATTGTCAGATACCAGAGAGCCTGACCGTGTGCTTTTCTTCTGAATGTCTAAAGCACAGGTTTCCAATTTTCCAATAAGCTGATCCAGAGACATAGCAAGAACATCTGGATCATTCTCCATCATCAAAACTCTTGTTTCCCAATGAGGAGGTAGAGCATTTAGCAACTTCTTGTTGACCTCTATAGTACTGAACTTATAACCACCTTCAGTTAATTCATTGACAAGACGTGAGTATCTACAGAAAAGATCCTTCACAGTTTCGTTCTTCAGAATATCAAACAGATCATACTGTTTCTTCACGAGCTCTAGTTTACTCTGTTTGTACTCAGTGGTACCTCCACATCGTTCAGCTATCCCGTTCCATAGATCATAAGCTATGTCATGTTGTTTAAACATCTTCATAGCATCAGCAGGTAAGGCCATGGTGATAGCCGAGTGAGCCTTTCGTTCACATTCCCATGCCTTACGTTCCTCTACAGACATAGAACGAATAGGCTTTGGTGGAGGAATACCAACATGCTCTCCACTTGCAACTGGTCTCACATATCTCTCTAGTAATGATATTTCCATTTCCGGATCAGTAAACGCAACAAACGACAAAAAATGACCTCTCCATTCAGAGTACTCCATTCCGGGAGCAAAGAATGGAGGTTTATTTGCACTACCTACTTCAGCATTATGTTTTAACATTGCATTGACTGCTTGCAAAGTAGACATCTTAGAATGTATTAAAATTGATTAACTTTTGTAAAATAGTGAGAAATAACTTAACACTCTAAAGCGATATTGACAATGTCGCTTAAATCAAACCGATAAATGAGCGATATTGTTTATATCGCTATTAATATCGCTAGTTAAAGCAAAAGTCAAAGTCAAACGAAAATAGGCGATATCACAGGCGATATTTCAGTAATATCGCACAAATCAACTATGCGATATTGGGTTAATATCGCTAAAATCAATTAGGCGATATTGAACTAATATCGCTTAATGATATCGCTCAAATTAATGAGTAATGTCGCTTCCAATGTCGCAGTAACCCTAATGGCGATATTGAGTTCCAATATCGCTAAAACGGCTGTAAACCCTAAAAACACAAGTTTCGAAGATCAAAACAAGTTTTAGGATTGAAACCAACGAACAATGATCCAGAAACTAAAATAAAAGTAATAAAAGATTAGTTTAACACTTAAAATACTCAAATGAACAGAAAAACTAATTAAAATTTTTTTTTTTTTATAAAATATTAAACGTTATCGAATATTGATTCAAATCAAATAATCCAATGATTGAAAGGCTCTGATACCAATTGTAGGATCCCAGAAGGGCTGACCTTACACACTGAATCAATATTACACAATCTAAAGAGCGGAATTCAATAGATTATGCTTGAACGTTTAATAGACAAATGTAAAACAAAACACAAGAATTGCTTTAACACATAAATGAGTTGCTATTACTTGATCACGAAAATCACAGAGGCTACAGAGATTATCTGATGTCAAAAGCCGAAAAATAGCAAAAAACTCTGTTGACAAATGAAACCCTAAACAAATTTATATAATTATCTATTTTAGGCAACTAGGCGATATTGACAATATCGCTTAAGCGATATTGACAATATCGCTTGAGCGATATTGACAATATCGCATGAATCAGAAGTTGACCTAAAAAATTACAACTCGAAACTTAGACCAAGTGACAGACACACTAAATGCACCAACAGGTTCTCAGTGTAATGGAAGAAGGTAACCTCAAAGTGTTCTTCCACACGCTTGGTCACTAAGTTATATACGCGTTTGTTTGGTGAGTTATTAGAGAATCCTAGAAAAACACCTTCACAAGATTTCTCACCAAACTTAGCAATTCGTTCTTTGGTGTGCATAATAGTGCATAGACAGCCAAACGGTTCAAGAAATTGTAGATTAGGCTTTCTGTTGTTGAACAATTCATAGGATGTCTTGTTCTTCTTCTTAACCGTTAATACCCGATTTAGAACGTAGCAGGCCGTATTCACAGCTTCGGCCCAGAAGTTGATTGGAAGCTTAGAGTCAGATAACATTGTACGTGCAGCCTCAATCAAGGTTCTATTCTTACGTTCTGCAACCCCGTTCTGCTGTGGAGTCCTTGCGGCACTGAATTGGTGTTCAATACCATTACTCAAACAGTACAGTTCCATAATCGAGTTCTTAAACTCTGTACCGTTATCACTCCTAATTTTCTTGATTCTCAAATCACAAAGATTTTGCAGTTTATCGAATAGATAGATGAGAATCTCAGGCACTTCATCCTTGGTCTTCAGAAAATAAACCCAAGAAAACCGCAAGTAGTCATCCGTCACAACCAGACAATAAGAAGTACCTCCCAAACTCTTCTTTCTGACTGGTCCGAATAGATCCATGTGAAGCAGCTCCAAGGGCTGCCCAGTTGAAATGGCCAGCTTCGGTCTGTGAGACTTCTTGTGTTGGTTTCCTTTCTGACAAGGGACGCAATGATCATTCAGTCCAAAGGATTGCTTAGGGACACCTCGCACTAGATCATTCTAGATCAGGTAGTTCATCTTGCGAAAGTGCAAGTGTCCCATACGCCTGTGCCATAATAACGATTCCTTCTCAGGAGCTTTAGAAAGAAGACAAGTGAGCTGTGTAGTTTCCACAGTACTCATGTCCAGAATATACGTGTCTCGCTCCCGAGGTGCCCTCAGTAGCACCCAATCTTCAGGGATCACAAATCCCGGCTTCAATATACAACATTCAGTGTTTGTAAAAGTAGTAGTGTACTTTTTATCGCACACTTGAGAGACACTGAGGAGATTGTGTTGTAATTGCTCCACAAAATTTACCTTTTCAAAGCTTACCATTCCATTGGTAAGCATACCTTGACCAGAAATAACTCCCCCTTTATCACCAGCGAAGGCCACATAACCTCCATTGAAAGCATGAACTTCAGATAAAAGAGAAACATCACCGGTCATGTGCCGAGAACAACCGCTGTCGATATACCATTTACTATTTTTTACAGATTCAGGTTGCTGCGGCACCACAAACAAGGCAAATTAGTTAGAAATGGAGACCCAAGCCTTGATAGTCTTGGGTACTCCAGTAACCTCATCAACAATGACCACATCAGTCCAAACTTTATTTTCAAACAGTTTAGAATGTTTGACTGATGAGGTATTGTTAGATGTAGAATCTTTGCAAGATTCTTTAATCTTCCAAACTTGTTTTGGTTTGGATGCTTGCAGGTCAACAACTTTGGGCTTTAAGTTTTGCAAAGTATTTTGCTCAACTTTGTTGACCTTAACAGCTGGGATAGTAGGCTTAGAGCATTTCATTGAAATAGGTTTCTTTGAAAGTTTTTTAAGTTTTGAAACTTGAGAAACCTGTTTCCCAGACTGTTTCTTTGCAAGCACATGACAATTATTTATCAAATGACCTTGCTTCTTGCAGTAGAAGCAAGATCGTTGCTCAAAACAAGATTGAGATTTAGGAACAAACCGATGAGCTCGACCAAAAGAAGCATGTGTTGAACAATCACACTTGTGTGAGCATTCAACAGCAACAGATGCTTTAGTTGAAATTTTAGAAGATTTATTTAATTTAATCGTTTTAGAAACAATCTTCTTTTGAGGTTCAGCCATAGCTTTATCTTTTCCTTTTGTTATAGCCTGTTCTCTTTGTTCGATAGTAATTATATGATTTTCAGGCTTGACGTTTTCTTAACTGGTCGATACTCTTGATCAGTTATATCCTCAATTTCAATTTCCTCTTCAATAATACGAGGAAGCATAGAAAGAGTCTTTCCTAATTTAGGCTCAACTATATTTTCAGATTTAATAAGTTCAGTCTGATGAATCTTGGCCTTAATAGTTTTAACTTTTTCAACCTTTTGAGTCTTACTTGTTTCAGACTCACTAGTATTAGCCCTAATAGGCTCAGGCCTACTAGTTTCAGGTTGTTCACATGCAATGATGACATTTTCAGCCTTAACTAGCTCAGGCTTACTTATATTGATGCTCACAGTTGGTTTGACAGTTTTAACATCTATCTTAGTAAAGATAAGCATCATATCATTGACATTATCCCTAACAGGCATAGGTAAATAATCCTTAGGAGGTGGGACTTGATGAAAACCAAGTCCTGCCTTACTCTTAGTGTCAGTCCTCTGTGCTTGTAGGATTTCATCAAAGACTAGAGAGGATGTGGAAGAGTTTGAAAGCTTTTTCTTCAAATTTAGAACTCAAGTTTGAGATTCAACAAGTTCCCTTTTAACAGATGATAGTATATCAACATAGCTACCAATTTCATCTTGTTGTTCAAAAATTTTAGCTTTTAGTTCCTTTTTCTCTTCCAAAACAGCTTTTAACTTTTGACCACTGGCCTTATCACTGTCCCGTAACATATTATTTGTTTCAGTTAAATTTTCTATGACAGTGTTAAGGCGTGTGGTATCCTCTCTATACCTATTTAGCTGGGTAGTTAATCTAATGCATGATACACAAGATAAGGGTTCATCATGTACCTCATGCACTTCAGCCATTAGTGCCCGTTCTGTATCATCTTCATCTGGATCAGACCATTCCCAAGCATTGTTGGAAAGCAGTAGCGCAGCGGAAACCATCGCTTTTTCATCAGATCTGGTCTTCTCAGATGTGTTGGACTGAGAGGGCTTGGACAAACCGGAAGGTGGATTCTTCTTTCTGTCACATTCACGAGCAAAGTGTCCATAGTTGTGACATTGATAGCATTTTACCTTGCTCTTATTGAATCCAAGACCCTTATCTTCCGGATCAGTGACGTTCTTCCTCCCAGTCTTTTTCAAGAAATTCTTGACGCGTCTTGTGAGCATAGCCATGCTCCACTTCAAATCCATTCTTTCAAGCTCTTCTTGATCGATTTGACTGAAATCTTCTTCAGTCATATTCACCGTGCTGTTCTTGTTTGATAGGAAATCATCATATGCTGACAGGAAAGCGGTGAATACAGCAGCATGTTTCTCAGCAACTGCAGGAGATGCTCCTTTAAGATTGGAGTAAGTACCACCCCCACTAGCAGAGTTTGTGGTAGTATATCCAAAACCACCAGATAAGTTAGGAGCACCAGAACCCCCAGAAAAGAATGCAGACCCAGCAGGTTGATTTGCTGCAGCAGGAACATCCACACCATATAACATGGGATTCTGAATATGTGCAGTAGCCTTAGTCTCCTTCTTCTGCATGTCCAAGAGGTCAGCAGCAATCTGTCCAATTAGATCATCAAGCTCCATATCCATTATATCCTCATCTTTTTCCATCAGCAGCACGCGTGTATTCCATTTCTTTGGTAATGAACCCAGAAGCTTCTTGTTTACATCAGTTTTGTCGAGATTTACTCCACCCTCAACCAATTCACTTACGAGCTGAGAATATCGACTACACATATCTTCCAGAGACTCCGTAGGTAACATGTCAAAGACCTCAAACTGTTTCTTAACCAGATCCAGTTTGTTTCTTTTGTACTGATCACTACCACCACATTTCTTCTCAAACCCTTTCCATAAATCATAAGCGGTCTTGTGATGGCGTAGTTGTCTCAAGATCTGTTGAGGAAAGGCCATAGTAATCGCAGAATAGGTCTTTCGTTCGGTATCGAAAGCCTTACGCTCTTCAGGAGTCATTGATTTGATGGACTTTTCAGGAATAGGTCCATTAAATATACCGGTTCGAACAGGACGTTCATATCGTTCTTCAAGATAGATCAGCATCTCAGCATCGTTGAAAGATACAAAAGCTTCAAACCGTTGACGCCAGTCTAAGTAGTTCATACCCGTAGTGTACATCGGTGGTTTGTTTGTAGAACCCACCTCACTTGAATGCTTCAGCATTGCTCCAACCTGTTGAAGTGAAGTAGAAGTAGACATGGTAATAAAGTAGAAAATGACTGTTCAAAAAATTTGAAAAACTGTAAAATGCGACACAAGTGATATGTCGCAGAGGCTATGTCGCAAAAAGACTAGCAGCGACACAATTATTATGTCGCAACTGATCAGACAGCGACACAAGTGTTATGTCGCAGGTTCTGTGTCGCAGTATTAAGGTCGCTGAAGACCTTGTGTCGCAACACTATGTCGCAGAATTAAGGTCGCTGAAACCCTATAGCGACACAATATTATGTCGCACACTGTGTCGCAAAAACGGCGCTGTCAGTACGAACAAGCCTCAAAAACATAGATTTTCGAACCCTAAATGTTTTTTATCCAAAAACCAATAAAGATACAGCTTTCTAGGTTCAAAAACACTACAAAACAACTATACCCAATAAAGAAGATCAAACACTAATAAAATGTCAAATGATCAAGAAAATGCATAAAAGTTTAACCAAAATGATTTGAAACCACTATCAATCATAGATATTGGCTCTGATACCAATTGTGGATCCCATAAGGGTGATCTTTACTCAAATCATAAGGTTAATGAAGACAAGAAGACAAAGCAAAAGATATAAAGTTTGTAATAAATGATAATCAAATGAAAACAAAACTTTATATGCACCAATCCCCAAAATATTCTCAACAAAATCAGTGTAGCAGCCAAATACAGAGAATAAAATGATTGGAAAATGTCTTACCCTAAATATCTATAACAAGGGTATTTATACTAAACTGTCTGGCCGTTCTGCGACACAAGCCTTGTGTCGCAGAGGTCACAATTGCGACACAAGCACTGTGTCGCAACTACAACTAGTGCGACACAAGCACTGTGTCGCAGTACACAGAAAATGTAATTATTCTAAGTCTATTACATACACAGACACATTACAGACTTGACCAACTGACAGACACTCTAATATGTATCAACAAGATCAATCGCGTATAGTCAAGAGCAGAGTTGACAGTAGCATTTCTCCAAAATTGGCCGACGTGATCTCTATAGATAGTATCCGAAGCAATAATAGCCGTGAAAATACGCGAGCGGCGTAAAAATGCAATCAACGGCCTGAAGGGCTCAGCAGAGTCCTTTATATCATCCAGAAATGCTGTAATATTGTGACGGGCATAACATTTAGAATCGAACTGAGCGAAATCTTCCATTTCTGCAAAACAAGTCAATAAAAACAAAAGACTCGAAAACAGTTAGTGAAATAATCGAAAACAGGCCAAAAGCACATTAGAACACGTAAACTGGGCCCGTTTCATCAACAGTTTGGGCCTGGCCCAATTAACATGTTCTGATTTAGGCGATATTGAAACTGATATCGCATAAATTGATTTAGGCGATATTGAGTTCAATATCGCTTAAAATTGAACAAATTGATGAGGTCTGATTGAAATTGGCGATATTGGAAATTAATCCGAGTTAAGCGACATTAGATAATATCGCACATGATATCGCATCTGATATCGCTATTTAGAAAATTGATCACAGGAGATATCATCACAATATCGCTTAAATAAAAACAATATGATTAATGTCGCTTTGTTTTGGCGATTTTGGAAATTAATCCAATTCAAGCGATATTAGTTAATATCGCATGTTACATCGCACCAGATATTGCTTATATGAAGCGTTATTGCAATATCGCATGTTACAATATCGCCAAACGAACGGCACAAAACCCTATGGTCACAAAACGCATAAGAACAAGTTCTAAATCTTAACAATCGACACACAATGCAATAGGCAATACACATAACCTTTTTACACTAGTTTTTACTGCGTTTTGATAGGTTAGATACACAAGAAAATTTTTTGCACAAAACCGAATAACCCTCCCAATAATGCGGCATAAAAACTAAATAATAAGGCAATAGAAACATACCAATAGATGAGATAGATATAAACGAACACGGTGATGTGGTTTGATTGGAGTAAGGGTCGAAAACGATAAGACAATCGAAGAAAAATGCAATATCGCCAAAATCGCTTCACAATATCGCATGTAATATAGCAGAAGTGATTTTGAAAACGTATCGAATACTGTAACATACAGTTGTATATATACAATTATATGATTAAGCGATATCAATAATATCGCATTCAATATCGCATGCAATATCGCAAGCATTCAAATTCAAACAGTAACTTGTGACAAAACAATAAACTAATCAAAAAAAATAAATTAAAAAGAAAAAGAAAATAAATAAAAAATTAAAATACAAAAATTTTATATATATATATATATTTATTTTTTTTTTTTAAAAAAAAACTAAAAATTTGAAAAGTAAAGAAAAATTAAACTTTACTTATTTTTGGTGACGAACTAGATGGTGTCGAATTAAGGATCATATTAGAAAGACAGATTCGCAAGACAATATCAAATTTTAATTCGATTATCAGTATAGTTGTCCAAATTTAAATTTAGCATACAAAGTAACTAGCCAAAGAGACTATCAGTAACAAGACGATTATCGGTATTGTTTGTCCACTTAAACATGTAACATAATCAACTTCAAGCTTTAGCAGTTATTGTGAGAGTGAATAGGTCTCCGTGAATCCCACATAGATATACTCCTAGTATCAAGACATGCCCAAGACTTCGATTAGTTAGAGAAAGCATTTGAATTCAACATTTTTAAGAATCAAGCCAGCGGTGACAGGTCTGTACATACGTACAACAAAGCGACTTAAACTTGATTCAGGTGTAAGCAAAACCAGACTTGGTCAAACCATTTGGCGACCTTCTGAGGAATTTTTGATTTTATAAGATTTGAAAGTACTTTGACTTTTGTTTGCTTAGGTTTTGAAAGTATACTGACTGAGACCAGGTCTGTACAGACGTACAACAAAGGAAACAGACAGCATAAATCCCCAAATGTTGTCATATACAAGCTCAAGTTAATAGAAGCATGGCAAGCTGATACATAAGAATTAAGACCCATTGTCATACATCATATGTTGGTTATCACAAAAGATTTAAACACAGATTAAGGTATTTCTTAGTTGCTCAAAGAAGAGTATGAAAATGCCTACCAATACATCGTGCAAGTAATAAGATGTCTGTAAGGACAAGTATAACAAATACGAGATAAACCTACTGATACATCGAGGATAAAACTTAAGATTGACTTTTGAGGGGTGTCTCCTAATGTACTATCATTTCCCTAGTTGTTTACAGACACAACTAAACGTCTTTAACAGATGTTGCAACGTTGCTTTTCTTTAATGCTAGTAAGCATAAAGAATGGCTATTGCTCCATGTTTACTAAGAAACTATCAAATAAAAACAAAAGAATTAACTGTCACAACTTATTGTTTTATTTGAAAGAAAAACGCAACCCTATCATGTCGATAAGCTGGTTAAACTTAGTTCTAGAGAAGGCCTTGGTAAACAAATCAGCATTTTGCTTATCAGTTTCTATTTGGACAAGGTCTATCAAATGCTTCTCATAGCAATCCCGTATAAAATGAAACATAATCTCTATGTATTTGGTCTTAGAGTGTTGTACGGGATTTTTAGTAATAGAAATAGCAGCAGTATTATCAATATATAAAGGAGTCATAGTTAAGAGTAAACCGTAGTCACGAAGTTGGTGCTGAATCCACAAGATTTGTGAACAGCAACTGGCAGCCGCAATATATTCAGCTTCCGCTGTTGAAGTAGAAACTGTCGTTTGCTTTTTGCATTGCCAAGATACTAAACGTGAACCGAGAAACTGGCATCCTCCTGACGTAGACTTCTTATTGATGCTACAACCACCATAATCAGAATCCGAGTATGCTGTGAGAGCAAATGTCTTCTCTGTTGGATACCATAGACCTAGAGTAGGTCTATGTTTAAGATATCCAAATATCCGTTTAACCGCTTTCAAATGAGAAACCTTGGGTTGAGACTGATATCTTGAACACAACGAAACAACAAATACTATATTAGGTCGAGAAGCTGTAAGATACATTAAAGATCCAATCATCGATCGATATAACTTTTTTTCACAGTCCTCCTCATCTTCATCCGGTCCAAGATTGTGGTTTGTTGGAATGGGAGTTCCATACTCTCTACAATCATGCAACTTATAGCGTGTCAACATGTCGTTAACATACTTTGATTGATGAATGTAAGTGCCCTTTAATGATTGATCAACTTGAACACCCCTTAAATGTCGCATACGCTAAGAAGATACGAATAGATTCCATTCTTGCAACAGGCGCAAAAACTTCATCATAATCCAAACCTTCTTGTTGTGAATACCCTTGGACTACTAACCTAGCTTTATTGCGAATCACCACTCCCCTATCATCACGTTTGACTCGAAACACCCAACGAGTTCCAATTGGGTGTACACCTCTTGGAAGTGGAACTAAATCCCAGACTCTCAGCTTCACAAATTGCTGCAACTCTTCTTGCATTGCAGAAACCCAATGTGAATCCTTTAGAGCCTCATCAATCTTTGTTGGCTCAACTTGGGATAAAAAGCATCCTTCAATTGTAGCCTTTAGACATGCAAGATCATCAGGATCTTCAGAAGTTTCATTCGTATGATCATTCGTTGAAGAAGGTTTAGCTGCTTTACTTCTAGTTAGAACACCTGCATTCACATCTCCAATAATATTCTCAATTGAATGATCTTTATGAATACGAGAGACAGGTATTGGATCAGGTGTGAGGTTCCTCTTCATTTTCAGAGAGCATGTCTTCTACACCATCAACAGTAGCAGGAGAAGCTTCGGGCTGTTGATCTGCAGAAGAAATCTCAGGAACATCAGTAGACGAAGATGGTAGAAGATCAATAGTAGCAGGAGTCGAAGACGGTGTGGATGAAGAATTATCCGGATTAAGATGCAAGCCATGAAGAAGCGTAACAACTTGATCCACTTCATTGAATTTCGGAAGATTGAATGAGTTAACAAGATGGTCATACTCAAACAACCAATCAGGACCTTTTCCTTTAGGAGTCTCCGTGTATTTTAAACATTTTACCTCAAAATGTTCTTCAATCTTTCCCGTTTCCTTGTTGAAAACCCTCTTGTTAGGAGAATTAACTGAATACCCAAGAAATAATCCATCAAGTGCTTTTTCACTGAATTTAGAAACTTTATCTTTTGATATCAAAATGGTGCAAGGACATCCAAATGGTTCAAAAAATTTCAGGTTTGGCTTTCGGTTATTCAACAACTCATAGCAAGTCTTATTCTTCTTCTTGTTCATCAGAACACGGTTTAATACATAGCATGTCGTGTTAACTGCCTCTGCCCAAAAAGTAATCGGAAAGTGTGAATCAGACAGCATAGAACGGGCGGTTTCAATGATTGTTCTATTCTTTCTCTCCGCTACACCATTCTGTTGTGGAGTTCTTGCTGCACTAAACTGATGAACAATTCCTTTGTGTAGACAATATAATTCAAGAATTTTGTTCTTGAATTCCGTTCCATTATCACTACGTATCTTCTTTATCTTCAAGTTGCACAGATTCTCAAGTCTATCGAACAGATAGGTCAGTATATCTGGTGTTTCATCCTTTGTACGCAAGAAGTAAACCCGTGAAAAACGAGAGTAGTCATCAGTTACTACCAAACAGTAAGATTTACCTCCAATACTCTTCGTGCTTACAGGTCCAAACAAGTCCATGTAAAGTAATTCCAATGGAGATTCAATGGAATTAACTTGCTTAGACTTGTGAAACTTCTTGTGTTGTTTTCCTTTCAAACACGAAACACAATCGTCTTCCAAAGCAAAGGATTGCTTAGGAATCCCCTCCACCAAATCATGTTTCACTAGATAATTCATTTTTCGGAAATGAATATGACCCATCCTTCTGTGCCACAATAATGAATCCTTAGTAGACACTTTGGTTAGAAGACAGGTATGTTCTTCAGTTTCCACTGTCCTCATGTCCAAAATATAAGAGTTCTTCACTCTAGGAGCTCTAATCAGAATCCATTCCTCGGGAATCACAAATCCCGGCTTCAATATCAAACACTCTAAGTCTGTAAAAGCAGCTGTGAACTTCTTATCGCAAACTTGAGAAACACTTATCAAGTTATGATTTAGCTCCTCCACAAAGTTTACATTCTCAAAGCTCACTTGACCATTAGAGAGTGAACCTTGCCCAGTTATCTTACCACTGTTATCACCAGCAAAAGCAACATATCCCCCATTATATGGTTTAACATCAGAGAGAAGGGAAATATTGCCTGTCATGTGTCGTGAACAGCCACTGTCAACATACCACTTGCTATTCAGCACCTTTGACTGTCACAACACAAAGAAAAGATTGTTAGTTTGAAATGGAGACCCAAGCCTTGACAGACTTGGGTACTCCTGAGACTTCATCGATTATTACCACATCAATTAAAACCTTGTTTTTTAGTAAATCATTATCTTTTACTGATGTGATAACTTCAGATGACACATTATTCTTTACACTTCTCTTTTTCCAAACTTTATGAGGAAGAAATGGTTGCTTATTAATAACATCAACCTTTTGAACCATTGGTTGAGTAGGTGTAATGTTATTAGCTTTTGAAATTGGAACATTTCGAGATAATCCAGGTTGTTTTGACTTTTGAAAGTTTCTACTTTTAGCATGACGTGGATTATTTCGTGATGCCCATTTTCTAGCAAGCACCGGACACTGATTAATGAGATGACCCTGCTTCTTACAGTAGAAACATGATCGTCTCTCTCGGAAAGTTTGATCATTAATCAATAGTGGTTTTGGCGAAAGAGGAACCCTACGAGGCTTAATTTCAGGTACATTTACTGCACATGAACACTTATGCGAACATGATGGAGTAAACATATTTACAGTTGAGGTAATCTTTGAAGAAGGATTTTTAATTGAAACTTTACTATTTTGAATATTTTCCTCTAGTTTCATTTTTAAATCCTTGATTACTGGTTTCTTTTTAGAAAACATTCCACCTCTACCCTCGTTAGTAAAGATGAAATTTTCAGGTTTGAGGTTATTCTTCTCAACTTTCTGTGTAACCTCGTGAGTTACATCCTCCACCTCTTCAACATTTGTTGAAAGTGCAAACATGATTGGTTCAAATTTAGGCTTAATTGGCTCAGCCTTCTTGTTATTTGAACTCAGAACTTTAGGCAACTCAGGTCGCTTGTCTTCAGCAGCTTTAACAAGCTTAGGCTGTTTAACATCTTCAACCTTGACAATGTTAGGCTGATCGGGATTTTCAACAATAACTGGTTTCACCACAGGATTTGTATCCTTCTTGAGAACAGAAGGTACATAGTCTTTAATTTCGTCCTGCGAAAGACTGGCTGATTCAAATTTGAGGGAGGAGGTTGGTTGTGATAACCAATTCCTGCATTACTCTTCGTATCAATCCGTTGATTTTGCAGAATGTCGGAAAAGACCATAGTAGATGTGGAGATATTTGCAAGTCTTCGTTTTAAATCAACATTTTCAGATTGAGTTTCAGCAAGTTCCTTTTTAAGATGTGAAATGAGTTTTAAATAACTGTCAATCTCATCTTGTTTGCTAAAAATCATTGCCTTTAACTCTTTCTTTTCGTCAATAAGGGTTTTCTGATTTACAGTAAAGACTTTTTCGTTATCTTTTAAAACTTTGTTCGCTTCAATAAGATTGGTTAGATCTGTATTTAAGCGATCATTATCTACTATGAACCTGTTGATCTTACCAGTTAGTGTGATACAGGAATTACAATTAAATGAATAAAAGTCTACCTCATTTTGAACATCCGCCATAAGAGCTACGTTATCTTGATCGTCCATAGCAGAAAAATCATAGGCTTCTTCATCCATCAGAAGAGCTGCCTTGGCGACTTCATTCTCTTTCTTGAAAGTAGAAGGTTTTGTAAATCCAGTAGACGGTTGTCTACCTTTCTCACACTCTCTAGCAAAATGTCCCAGATTTTGATACTTGTATCATCTAATCTTGGACTTATCAAAACCCATGCTAGTTTTATCAGTGACGTCTTCAAGAGATTTCTTTCCTGTTCTTTTCAAATAGGTTTTTGTTCTTCTGGTAAGCATAGCCATGTTCCAACGAAGATCCACTATCTCTAGTTCATCAGGATCAACTTGTGCAAAGTCTTCATCAGTAAGATCTACCGAGCTAATCCTCTTTGATAAAAAATCATCATATGATGATAAAAACGCATTGAAGATTACTGCATGCTCATTGTGTGATGCAGTAGCAGAGGAAGATGGTTGTGCAGTGAAAGAAGAAAATGTTCCACCCGGATTATTATCAGACGAGTAATTAGGTTTAGATACAGCAGTAGAAGGTCTAGATAAAAGAGCTGTACTTCCATATCCAAAACTACTAGTATCAGGAAGCAAAGAACTGGATCTTGTGCTTTTCTTTTGGATATCCAAAGCACATGTTTCTAATTTTCCAATAAGTTGATCCAAAGTCATTGCCAATACGTCTGGATCATTCTCCATCATCAACACTCTAGTTTCCCAGTGAGGAAGTAGAGCATTAAGCATTTTCTTGTTAACCTCAATAGAGCTAAATTTGTATCCACCCTCAATCAGCTCATTCACTAGACGTGAATATCTACAGAACAAGTCCTTAACCGTCTCGTTCTTCTGGATGTCAAACAGATCATACTGTTTCTTCACTAACTCCAGCTTACTTTGCTTGTATTCAGTAGTACCTCCACATCTTTTAGCTATATCATTCCACAAATCATAAGCTATGTCGTGTTGCTTGAACATCTTCATAGCATCGGCAGGTAGAGACATGGTTATAACAGAGTGAGTTTTTCGTTCACATTCCCATGCCTTGCGTTCCTCAGCCGTCATTGAACGAATAGGTTTTAGAGGAGGTATACCCACATGTTCTCCACTTGCAACCGGTCGAACATATCGCTCGATCAAAGGTATCTCCATTTCAGGGTCAGTAAAAGCAACAAAAGATAAAAATCTACCACGCCATTCAGAATACTCCATTCCAGGTGCAAAGAATGGAGGTTTGTTTGCGCTACCAACCTCAGCGTTATGTTTTAACATAGCATTAACAGCTTGTAAAGTAGACATTTTAATATATATTAACTAAGACTAATTTTTTGAAAAAGTTAAAAATTCTGATTAAAATAGTATAGCGATATTAATGATATCGCTAAAAAGCTGATGATGATTGAGCGATATTGATGATATCGCTATCAATATCGCTAATTAAAGCGCA
Source organism: Logfia minima (assembly GCA_963921325.1). Taxonomy (NCBI): domain Eukaryota; kingdom Viridiplantae; phylum Streptophyta; class Magnoliopsida; order Asterales; family Asteraceae; genus Logfia; species Logfia minima. Next base: position 23,310,400 of record OY992770.1, read on the forward strand.
AAACAAAATCAGAATAAAAAAAGGCGATACTACAGGCGATATTGAGATTAATATCGCTAAAATTAATTAGGCGATACTATGTAATATCGCTAGTAATATTGCTCAAATTAATGAGTACAGTTCAAGTAATATCGCTGAAACCCTAGAGGCGATATTAAGATAAAATCGCTTCTAATATCGCTAAAACGGCTGTAAACCCTAAAAATTATTAATCTCAAAGATCTAATTAAATTTAGGTTTGCAAATGACGAACACTAATCCCAGAAAACACTACAAAGCACTAATTAATCAGTTTTAAGACTAAAAAGTAATTAACCTATATGAAACTAGTTACTTAGCCTTTTTTAACGTACTAATATTGATTTAAACAACCACTAATCCAATGGATAAAGTGCTCTGATACCAATTGTAGGTCCCGAAATAATTGAACTTTAACACAAATCAATATTCAATAACTAATGAGCGGAAATCAATAGCTATTCAAAGTACGTTATCAATAAAACTAATCACACAACCACATATATTTTGTATTAATCAAAGCATAAAGTGTGGGTTACAAATACTGACCAGGGAATAACAAAAGCTGTGCTCCAATTCGTATCTCTCCCAAAAGTCCCGTAACTCAAACACTAATTAGGTATTTATACTATTACCTAATCAGATAGGCGATATTGATGATATCGCCTATGCGATATTGCCAATATCGCAATAGCGATATTGCCAATGTCGCTAGTTACATCAGAAATAGACTAAGTAATTACAACTCAAAACTTAGACCAAGTGACAGACACACTAATGTACCAACACAAATGTTGTCATTCCCGACACCAACACTCAAGTCGAAGAAAGCGAAGATGAATTCAAAGTCGAAAGCCGACAAGATGTCAAACAAAAAAGAAAACAAGTTCGGTGGACCGACGAGGATGCACGAATTTTAGTCGAACATTGGGTACATTGTTCCGAAAACGGCATACAAGGCAACTCGTGAAAAATACAAAAGGATTTTAATTCCTTAGTCGCCGAGAAGGGTAATATTAATCAACTTACGGGAAAATGGAACAAAATTGCACACGACGTGAAGAAGTTCAACGCAATTTACAAAACTATTCCGAGCTTCACCTTCAAAGCGGTGCGAGAGAAGAAGACGTGTTAGACGCCACCCGAAAGCACTTCAAGCAACAAAACAATAAACGTAAATTCATTTACGAGTAATGTTGGAATGTGCTAAAAATGATTAAAGCCGCTCGAAAAGAAGTGGTAAACACGTATAGTTCAATGTTTCCGACGGACGATTCGGACGAAGACGAAGACGAAAACGAACACGAAGCCGATGCCGCGGACGAAGAATCGAGTTCCGATTAGATTACGTTTTAATTATCTAGTGTGAATTTTATTATTGTAATGTTTTTCTTTTTTTAGGAAATGTAATGTTTTTATTTTTTAGGAAATGTAATGTTTTTTCTTTTAGGAAATGTAATGTTTTATTTTAATTATTGTAATGTTTTTATTTTAATTATTGTGTTTTAAATATATAAATTAAAAAGTGACCGAAAACTGACCGTGACCATTGGCACGGGTCAGTCAGTTGTTAGTCAGTTTCAGTCAGTTTTGAGAAAAGCTGACGTGGCGCTGATTTGACACAAACTGTCCAGTCGATTTTCAGTTACCATTGGGTATGGTCTAAAAACCACTTAACTAGACATCAATTCAAGTGTTGACTTGGGTGTCTATTAAAAGATGAAAACATTTCAAATAGAAATACAATCTTTGATTCAGCTGCCGTTCGCTTTTTTATGCTGCGATCTCTACCTGAACCAGCATTTACCTAAACTCAACAACAAAACCATCCAGCAAGCTTCTATCGTTCCTGCAAACAAGATCATATTGACACATTTAATGGAAGAACATGAAAAATCTGCTACAGTAGAAAAACTGATTATGACACGGTCAAGTTCTTACCTTAAATATGTTAATCGTCTTCATAATCCTTGTAAGCTATTGTCTGTTTCAACACACCATCATTTAACCCTTTTAAGTAAAAGTTAAAACCAAGTTAGTGCTTGCAATCTCATACATATTTGCACGCATATACACATAACTTTACAAGGATAGAGTTGACTTTACTTACATTAATACAACTCCTACCTAATTTTGCAGTCACTATTGGGCTTTCTGGATGCACTTGTTCAACATAAGGAGATGCACGTTGACTTGTACCGGGAGTCAATGAAAAACCAAAGAGTCTGCTACTACTTTTACACGTTGAGACCGCTTCTTGTGGAATAATGTGAGATCGGTTTTGGCTTCTATGCTGTCCCAAATGTCCCCGAGAGGAATTGGGTGTCCCCAAATTATTGGTAACGTTAATGGGATGAGAATGAGGAGCTTGAATGGTTGCATTCTGGAAATGTAATACAGACGAATGCAAGTATGATGTCTGTATAAAGGGTGTTGAGGGCACAAAGTTATTATAATTTTGAGTTTCAAAAGTATTTCTGGACCTTGCAAGACCTTATTGGATCTTAAAGTTTCACCAAGGCCAAAGCCAATGCGGTTTCTGAGATCACTCTTTAAAGGGGATAATAAGGTGATTTTTGACCCCCAATGATACCCAATGGCTTCAGAGGGGCGATTGTTTAGGTCATCAACACCATCATAAGTTTGGTTATACCGAAAAATTTCTTGACCATGCAAGACCTTCTGAAATCTCATAGATTTCTCAAAGTCGAATGTTCCTCCAGCACCATATGAGAGAATGACGAACAAGTTCACACTTTTTATTATAAGTGACAATTTCCCCCCTCTATTATGAATGGGTGAATTTGAATTGTGTTTTAGTTCAAGCGAGTCAAATTAACGGTTGAATAAAAAAATGTAGGTAAAAGGAGAATGGGTTAAAATGTCAAATGGGTTGAAAGCCCACCAAAGTCTACTTTAATGTAGCAACCTCCAAAATCTTTTTAGTCAAGTGTATAAATCATTTGGATGTAAACAATGCTGTTTTTGTAATTATAGTTAACTAATATAGTATTTATAGACTTGTACAAAGAATAACCAACTGGACCGAGCCCATTCTCTTCAAAAAATGATATATGTTACAACCCCTTTTGACACAAAATCCAACCCTCTAATTTATGCACTTCACTAGAGGATATAAAATTGAAAATTATTCTGAAAAATGACCTTTAGGCACTTGAAACTCAGGTCTGAGGGTCGGAAAATCGGTCCTTATCCTTTTGGCCACAGGTGACAAAATGCTGCTCGATCCAGGAACCAAGTTACACCGCTAAATCTCCCATGAAGAAACTCTGTTTGCCTTGTAACATCTCCACGATCCCACCTTACTAGAAAATTATTATTCATATATAAAGAAAAACAATCACCTCAAAGATCGGTAAAACAGTAATAAAATGACCGAAAGATCCATAAACACACCGTTAAGGACCTTCACTTTGATCCAGGCCAATTCACGATCTATATCACTGATCCCAGTAATGATCCTTGAACACCTTCTCTCTGAAGCATCTTCTGTTTCAAAACAAAGGTTAAACCTCATTCCTGATGTGAATTTATTAGCAAAAACTCTTCACAAACTGGTGATACGGTACAAAGAATTCCGATGAACCACCCCTACAAAATGAAATCAAAATTTGTAGATCATAAATCCATTGTTTAGTGAACTGCATACTCGAAAGCAAGCCCTTTATATACCTTGGGTTGTAACAGACACTGAAAGCACTTCTCCTAGATATGGAACTAACCGCAGTGGTAAAATCAATATCATTGACCCGAAGTCCTGGTGCAGTTTTCAGTTGAACGGCTCTACAGTCTAAGTACTTCATCATCACCTCTGAGAAATGGAAGTGCGAAAAGGAAAGCACTTCCAGAAACAAGCATCTTTTTATTTAGACCATTTTTAACCTTGGGCGTGTCAATAAACAAAAACAACCTTTGATAATTAAACAACCTTGTTCGTCAAAACATTATCAGGAAACAAAAACAACATATGATAATTAAAATAAAAATATACAAATCGGGCTCTACTTCATATTCATGGGCCCAAAAATAAACAAAATAAAACCCTAAAGCCCAATAATAAAACAAAACCCTAAAACCCAATAACATAACAAAACCTCCTCATCCGCTCATTCTCACCATCTCCTCACCTCATCATCTTCACTAAAAATGGCTGCAATTTCATCTTCCATAATATCATCTAATACTCACATCCATCCATCTATCTTCTATCTTATTAATTAAAAGAAAAACTTTGAAAGAACAAGGGCCATTAGATGAGAAATAAACTTGAAGATCTAGCCATCCATATATTTAATGACATACTTATTCTTAATTTTTCTAGATGAAAAGACTAACGTACCCTTATAAAACCAAACCCCATATTCTATTCAAAATTAAGATTTATTTTTCTGTGCTTCAATTCATCATACGGCGGCCATTCCATTATAACTTCTCTCCGCTTCATTCTTCAATTCGAACACCATTCTCTTAATTTTATGCATAATTAGTTGAAATCTCAACAGATTCAAACTCGGATTGCTTGCAAGAAACGATTGTTCATAATTTAGGGTTGCCTTAATTCGAATTTAGGGTTTTGTTTTTTTTATGAACGATTGTTCATATATATATATATACACTTCATCTGTTGATTCAATACTAATACTTTAAAATCTATTTCAGATTCTAAGTGGGAAATTCTGTTCATGGCACCATGAGGAGCTTCTTCCTCGTCGAATGCTTGCTCCTCAGGTATTCTACTTTTCTTTGACATGCATATGAGTGGAAAATGTTTATTAAGATTAAAAAACATTTTTTATCGTGTTTGCCAATTTAATAAGATATTAGAAGTTGCCCAGAAATGGTAGTCTTCCATTGCTGAAGGTGGATCTGGTGGGGTTTCACAACAAGATTTGCAGACTAGCAGCAATATGTGAGTATTAAACTATGTTTGTGTAATTACGTAAGTTGGTTGATTTTTAATTTTCAAAATATCACACCGTCTCGTATCATATTATGATTTCTATGCTTCATTGTTCCAATAAGAAAAATATATAAAGTGCATTGCTTTGATAAAGAAATATTTTTGATAAAAAATATATAAAGTACACTTTGAAGGAAAAAAAAATTCCACCGAAAAACACCGTGGAAGAAACTTTGAGAGTAAGTTGTTAATCATTAAAAAATTTGGATGTGTTGTTGTTTCTTGCCTATAATCCTTCATCTATATAATTAGAAGGGCAAATTTCATAAAAAGGGAACGTGATATAACAAATGATCGATAAAGGGATTGTGAAATGAAGGAACCGGGATCGTGAAATGATTCCTTTTTGTAAGTTCCTGGTGAACGGATCTACGAGGTAATCTTGTTTATATGAGTGTAGAATCCTCACATAAACTTAAACGATAACAAACAAGTAATAACAAATATGTAAAGATCACAATTTAAGCTTTATTGAATGTTAACTTGTATTACATTCAAATTAAGACTTACAAACACAAAGTATTCGAACTAGTCTCCTGGAAACTCAGTTCCTCAAACTCTATTTACAAAATTTCGGACTTGTGTATTTATAACCAGCTAAGTTCGTATGAACTTACCTAAGTTCGTACCTACTTCTCAGTTCGTACGAAATCCTAAGTTTGTACGAACCTACAAAATACACATACAAAACTAAAGTTAATAATTACAATGATTAACAAAATGACTTATAAAACTAAGTATTACAAACTAGAAGTTGTTGTCACAAAAAATGCACCAACAGACTCCTCCTTGACAATAGCTCTAGTTTCGATGCACCAACAGACTCCCCCTTCACAATAGCTCTGGTTTTACCTGAGATGTTGTCACCCGTGTTGTCTTCGATCTTGATTATGTTTAGCTCTTTTGACTTCCTGCATACAACACCTTTTCCACAAACTTTTCACTACCCTCTGACATCTTCATCCTTCATGTCTCTAACTATCTCTATAGTTTCATGAAGCTTTATCATATCATGTCATACACCGTCAACAACTCTTGTAGTTTCCGACTCACCTCTAGGAATTTCATCTTTTTCAGATCGTAACTCCTCTAGGTCTATCACTACGATTCACCATCAGAAGTTTCATCATTTTCTGAACTAAACTTCTCTAGGTATCCTCTAACTCAGACTTATCACTATTAAACTCGTCAGTTCAATGGTATATGTCTATGTTAGATTGACTATACTCCCCCTTAACCTGTGCAAACGTACCAACTCTTCTAGTTAAAGAGTTAGACAGCTCATCATCAGTTGGTCTACTGCTTGGCAGCTCACCATCATTTAGTTATTGGGATCATCGTCTTTGTCTTTGTCTTTTTCTCAACTCATCCTCTTTACAACCAGTCTTCTCCCCCTGCCAGGCTTCTCCTCCTAAGCTGCCGCGCTCTTCAACAAGGGATTGATCTCCGCCTAAGCTATGGTGAAATGGTTGTAATAGGTACGGTTGGAATTTTTGTTGTGATAGTGGGTGTGGTGGTGGTTATGGATTGGGCAGTCGGCTCACTAATGACAACCCCACTAGATCGTCTTCATTTTAGACCGTCTAGTTAGTATCATTACCAGAATCATCATCGTCATTGATATTGCCTAAATTAGATATATTCATAGAGGCGATATCGATCCAATTTGTATATTATTTTAGTCATTTTATAAACTATTAAATACCTTTGACTGTCTGTTGTTAAAAGGTAAATCCACTTTTAAACTATAAATTATACAAATAACCCTTAAAGTGCATATAAACTTTTCCTGTGAGAGACCACTCAGTAGACTTATCATTGTTATACTACTATTCGATTAGGTATATTTTCCTAGTTGTGTAATAATTAGCTTTGACTTTTTTACTAATTTTTATAACTAGATTAATAGACATCAAGTTTTTGGCACCGCTGCCGAGGAACAGTTGTGCTATTTTGAGATTATTTGTAAATTCTATAGTTAGTACATAATTTTCTTTATTTTATTTTATTTTTAGTAGGTGTTTTCATTTGCTTTATTATTGTGCCCTAACCTTGCAGTTAGTTTATGCCTCGCTCCTCCAAGAAGTCACCACTTCTTGAAGGATTCGATGATCCCGAAAGGGAATTTAGACGCTTACTTAGGTCTAGGGCTACACCACCTGTATTTAACTTAGGGACCACTTTAGAGCAACCCAAAAACGCCTACCCTTTGACTTTCCCTACCCCAACTTCCGTTCCAATGGCCAATCCCGATAATCAATCCATGGAGGATTTGATGAGAGCCACCCGTAAGGGTCAAGGATCGGCCATTACTCAATTTGCCATCGAGGCGGAATTTGAGATTAAGGGGCAATTCCTGCATATGATTAACAATCAATGCTAGTTCGCCAGAACTGCTGAGGATGCTAACGAGCACCTCTGTCGCTTTCTAGGAGTTTACACCCTCTTCAATCTCCGAGCCATCAAGGACTCGGTGATCTACCTTAGAGTTTTCCCTTGGACTCTCACGATACAGGCCAAGGATTGGTTAGATTCTCTATCCGAAGGGGAAATAACCAAATGGGACTCTTTGGTGGAAAAATTCTTACAACGGTTCTTCCTGGCCTCCAAATCAGCCCGTCTCCAAGGGGAAATTACTTAATTCGAACAAAAACCTATGGAGACACTATATGAGGCATGAAACCGAATCGGGAAAATGCTACGATCGTGTCCCCAACACGGCTTGAACACCTTTCAAAAGGTGCATATCTTCTATAAGGTGGCCGACGTGGCTACACGGAAAGAAATAGACACCGCCGCGGGCGGGTCTATCATGAAAAAGACCACCACCCAAGCCCACACCATCATTGTCGACTTGGCCGCCCACACTCATGAGTGGCACCAAGAAAAGCAACGATCCTGCTCTTCTCTAGTCGCTAGTGCCAAATCTAGCGATGCAATTGCCGCCTTGACCACACAAATGGCAACATTTGGTCGGCAAATGGAGAAGATAACACAAGAAATACATGCCATTAAAGTGGGATGTAAGACTTGTGGTGGCATGCATTTGACCAAGGATTGCGATACGGATCGCCCCATGGATCAAATGGAAAAAGTAGCTTTCGCGAACCAGAGACCTAATAATTACCAAGGGGGAGGTAACCAATACAATAACCAAAACTTTAACTCCTCCTACAACCAAACTAGTCCGGGCTATTATAAGCAATGAGAGGAATCCAACCTGAGTTGGAGGATCTCATTAACAAATTTGTGACGGCTCAAACGCAAACTAATGAGCTAACCACCCAATCTTTCCAGAATCAACAAGCCTCCATCCAAAATTTGGAGCTGCAAGTTGGTAACATCTCTAAGATGTTATCCAATCGGCAGTCGGGAGCATTACCGAGTGACACCAAGGTGAACCCTCAGAATGAAAATGTGAACTTCATGGTTGTTGATAACGGAAGGGTTAATACTCAGCCCACTCCTACTCCCGAGCCTACCACACTAATTAAACCTTTGGTGAAGGAGTATCAACCTAAAATCCCATATCCCCAACCCTTTCTCCGCACCACCATCCAAGACAAGTATGGACAGTTTTGTTGGATCTTAACTTGTGATTTGGATGTGAATTGAATGAAAACCGAATGTAAATGTGCGTATGTATATGTATGTAATTTGAACGAGTAATCAAATGCTTCTATATTGTTCTTACTGATCTGTTACAAGCTCTAATATCTCTCTCAATATGATATACAAACGTACGTTCACAAAACTCTCTGGTTCAACCAACCTAAAATGAAAAGCAAAGTCTGGTATTTATACAGCAGCACCTGCGACTTTTTATACGCGACTTTAGCAGCACCTGCGACTTTCTTTTGCGACTTTATTCTTAAAGTCGCATATTGTATTCCTGCGACACTAACTTAAAGTCGCATGACCAGTTTTTCACTTACAAATGCAAATCCTATTTTTATATCTAACAATCTCCCCCTAGGATTTAGCATCTTGTTTTTCTTGAATATCTTCTTTGAAGATCTTTCTTTATATTTCTGTTGATTCAGCTTTTTGTCTTGAATCTTTTGAATGTCTTTGACATAGAGAAATAGAACTTTCTTTTGAGTTCTAGTCTTCTCTTTTCCTCTTTGACTTTTCTTCACATATGATTGTTGACTTTGAACTTCTTCTCTTGTGTAATCTTTTCTTTTAACCTTCTTTTGAGATAGACTATCAGTAGTCTTCGCTTCATATTGAAATTTCTTCTGAATTTATTTCTTGACTCTCACTTCTTGCTTTAGCTCCCCCTTAAATGTATATCTTGATCTTCTAGAGCTTTTAACCTTTATTTTGACAGAATCTCTTCTTTATTTCTTTTCTATTCAGAGCATTTGAGCTTGTAACTTTAATCATTCTTCCTTGATAGTAATTGTGATATAGCATGAATATCTTGAACATGTCATTCTTGGAAGAGTGTTTTTCTCATTTGTTTTAGTAACCTAAGGTAAGCAACGATTCATTTGATGTAATCTCAGAAAAGTTGATTGTATAATCAGAAAACACATTTATGAAAAATACTATAACTCCTGGATCACATATATTACCAGTTAGCACAACAATTGAATCAATTAAATGTTTCAATTGAGTGACCTACGCTCAATGTTGTCACACCCCGCTAAAGCGGAAACACGAGATGTAACAGTACAATGATTTCATAATCGAAAATTACAAAAGATCACCGTTCAACGGTCTACAATTAATACATTACATAAAGTCTTACAAGCGTTTACAGCACAAAAGTAAATAATCTAAACATGCGATTACATCCAAAAGAGACAAAATTCCGTAACGCTACAGCAGCATAGATCATATAATGGGTTCAGCTTCAATAGACAAGTTGTGACTAATACCTGAAAAGCATGTAAAATAACAGGTCAACTATGAAACATAGTTGGTGAGTACACAGGTTTTGTGAAATGAAGACCCTTTCCAAGAGTTTACAAATCTAGTTTAAAAGTTCCACGTTACTACGTGATTAGTTTGCAAAAGTTTAGTGTCGAGGCTCATACAAAGACGATAATCATCCGATAAGTTCTTAAAATCAATTTTTAGGATAATCAAATGCTATTGCGCGAATAATTATGAAGTAATTCATTATAACTAGGCTCATTTAAGAGCGAAACTCATTTGATAGTTAAATTCATTTGAGATTCGATGTTTTGTTCGCAAAAGAGGTTTAGTTAAGTACGAGATTCATTAAGGAGCGATTCCCTTTTTGTACTCAATTAAAAGTCGTGATTCATTTATAACACCGCGCTCATTTTTTTCAAAGGAGTGTTTAATTCACGTTTATAAAGCTCAAGATATAGTGTTTAATAAGTTCAAGTTATGTTTATAAAACTCATATTGTAGTATTTAATAAGTTCAGGTTACGTTTATCAAGTCAATGGATCATCAAATCAATATCAAAACGTTTATAATCTCAACGGATTATTATGTCGAAGTTCATAAGAATACGAGGCGTTATTATGAAATCACGTTTATCATTAACCAAAACCACAATGATTTATAGTATGAAACTCAGGTTATAAAATTTATGGTTTTAAAGAAATATCGTTTCAAATGACAAAGTCATTGTAAAGCTCGGGTCGTAAGTTTTATAGTTTCAAAGAAATATCGTTCAAATGACAAAGTCATTGTAAAGCTCGGGTCGTAGGTTTTATAGTTTCAAAGAAATATCGTTTCAAATTTCAAAACGTCATACGTTTATAGTCGTTTATGAATTTCTATGCTATCACGTTATATTGTCTATAGTCACAATGATTTATTATGCTTGAGTCCACAACCAAACCTACAACCGATAAACCTTTGCCCCAAAAGAGAGATGCCCTATCGTTGGCATTTAGGATGATGGGATGCACTCACGTGGCCGCGTGAGTGGGGAGGTGGTCTCGCTCCCAAATAGTACTATTCATATGCATCATTTGGCTCATATAGAGTTAATGGTCGTGTAGATATACCGGGGACTTTAGATACGATAGAAAAACAAGCATATAATCATGTTCGTATAAACTTCAAACATTAAAGAGGTTATTCGTAATCAATACGACATTTTAACCATGTCAAGTATTCGAAAGTAAGCATAGCATATACCATAGCATAGCATTTGTAAATCAAGGATAACATAATAATAACATTTGTAATCCAAATATAGTAATTAAATCATATAACATGCTTTTCACCCCAAAACATTTAAGTAAAACGTTAAACAGAGGGGCTGTGTAAACTCACAATCGTTAATGAGCGTACGGAATAGATGTAATGCGCGTTTCGACCGAGTGTGACTCCTATCCAAGACCTACGAATACAAGGTTCCTAATTAGATTCTCGTCTAATATGGTTTGTTAAGATTGCTTAGCTAGTCAAATACGTTACAAAGTGCCGTTAGAGTTTGATTTGTCGTTTAATTAACGTTGTCGGTAATCATTCGGGTTGCGAATAAAATAATGGAAACACATGAAAACAGACTCCAAAAATTATCAAATTTAGTATACAATATACAATATGATTTACAAATTTTCTGTGAAAATTTGGGGATTTTTAGACTTACAGATTATTTTTAATCAAATAGTGTCTAAAAGGTGTGATAAATATGGGAAAAATAGTAATTATTCATGAAAAATTCTGGAATTTTTACTAGATCCTTTTTAAGTCATTTTTAGGTTTGTGTAAAATTTTCAGCTCGTTTTGAGCACTGGAACTTTGGTTTCCAACTTTATGTGTTTTAACGAGATGTAAATCGGAAAACATATCAAAACACTTCCAAGGAGTGTTAAATTTTGAGTATAGTGTCATTTTCTGTGTAAAATGACACAGGAATTTTCCCATATTTATTTGATGTCAAAAAGTATTTTTCATGAATATTTTTATTTTTGTAGTCTTTATTTGTATTAATCTAGGAAAAATTACTTGTGTTTATCCAAAAATTCTCATTTTTATTTTCAAGATTCTTTTCAAGATATAGTTACTTAGAAAAATCATCCCCAAATTTTTAACACGTTTTATCTAATATTTTTGTATTTTTGCTTCATCACAACACAATTATTTACATTTTACAAGGCTAGAATAATGCATGATGTTCATGCATTTTCTAAAAATAGTAAATCACCAAGATAAATTCCTATATTTTTATACTACTGAGATACACATGTTAGGAGTCTAAAAATAATTTTTCTTAGATTTATAGAACACCTTAAGACCCATGAACAAGTATCACAACAAGGTGCTCACTGAAAAGTTACTGTTTGCGCATCAGTTTTGTGTGATATATTTGGAGGTCGTAAACTCAATGGATTTGAGTGAGACCAGTGGGGTTTTAAAGGTAAGACATTAAGCTAAATTCTAGAAGAAAAATCAAGATTTTTGGACCATTATTCACTGAGTTATGGTCGTTTCAAGTAGGGTCAAAATCTGGACAGATTGCATGCATGACAAAGTGATCTTTTTGGTGTGATTTCACTACCAAACGATTTTTAGACCTCATCCAAAGATTGAAGTCTTGTCTTTTATGCATGAACATGTGTTTTACAGAAACATAAATATATTTTAACATTTGAACCATTTATTCTAGCAAGAACATGTAAATAAACTCTATAACATCAAAAAGTCGACTTTTCGGTTTGATTTTCGGTTTGATCATAGGTTGCCCTTTTGTTTTAACACTTAAACAAGTGTAAGGGAACCTACAAACCATCAAACCTTGTATGAGATTTTTAGCCATGGTAAAAGGCATAAAAATCATGTTTTTACAAGATTCAAAGTATGAAAATGCAAGAATGGAAGTTAAAGATGGTGTTCATACCTTGGAATGTTGGTTTAGGTGTATGAACACCTTCAAAGAGATGATTTAAGGATGATAAGTTGCTGGAGTTTAGTGTGTGTTTAGAGAGAATTGTGTGTGTTTTTGAAAGTGGAAATGAGAGAAATGATGAAAGTGGAAGAGTGTGTAAGTGTAGAAGGCTTTTTGCATGGAATCTTGATATGTGAGTGGGGGTTTTGAGTGGTCAAAGGGGGAGGCCGGTTTTTAGGCATCAAAATGAGTTATTATTTTCATTTTTTTGTTAAAATATCATATATATTATTTTTGATATTTATTTGTATTAAAATCTCACAAGTCTTGCACATTTGAAAGCTTTAAATTGTGTTGTTTTTATGCTTAATATAAGGGTTATAAAAATTGATGTTCTAAATTTCTAAAATACTTCAAATTGTATTTTAGATTGTTTATAATGGATATTCAAGTATTAGTTTGTCGGATTCGAGTTTCGTTTATTCAATTCGGGTCGCGTTTGCCGAGCTACGAAATTTCGGTTAATTTCCGATTTTTCGTGATTTTTTTGTTGGTTAAAGTGTGAGTCATAAAACTTTATTTTATAAGTTTATAGCATTCATCAAAATGTATTTGATTCGATCACGATTGACATTCGCGAGTTAATAAACCGATTTCCAGTCGTGTTTACCGAGCTACGGAATTTCCGGTTAAATTCCGATTTTTGAGATAGATGAATATTTTGTGATGGCTTATGAAATTTAATTTCATTTGTTTTCTTTGGCACTTTGTAACCTAATTTAAGGTTCATCACGGTCTTATAGTCCGCTAAGCAATCTTCAAAGACGTCACGTGATTTCGGTAACTTACGGTTTCGGTACTTAAGGAGTCGAACCTAGACTTTTCACTAGGATTTTAGAGTGCTGTAAACGTAATTAAAAGTACTAGGGATTCTAGTGCGATGTTGACCTGAGATATTTTTGACGGTTGTCACAAATGTTAGCTTTGATGTTAGCATTGGTAGGATTTCCATTCAATCATTGTGGAATACCATTTTAGGTATCACTATGAATGTTCTGGCAATATCACATAGATATGCATAATATTCTTAGACATAGAGTGTAATAATACACATGTGTCCTAAAATATATTCTTTTCAGGCTTTAGACTCGATTAGTGCATTAATGATGTCAGGGACTGGAGCAGACTGTCCTCTTGTTTCAATATCAACAAACTCCAACAGAGTTGTCGATAAATTATGTGTAAAATCTCCGTGAGAGTACTGAAACAAGAATTTGTTAAGAAATTCTTGAGTGGTTAGGAGGGTATATGTGCATTGCATCACTGGGTCCATGATGTCTTCTTCAATACCAGAAATCAACACATGATTTCCGATAGTAGATGTGGCTACCCGACGATTATTTGTTTAGTGAGGGTTTTCTTTTTCTTTTAACCCTTTCACACACTCCTCACTCAACCTTACTCAATTTTTCTACTCCACCCTCAATTGGCATTTGTTTTAAAAATATGTTGTTATGTACTAGAATTTTCACCCTTACTCAATTTTTCTACTCCACCCTCATTCTAAGACTTAAACTTTTATCCTATATTTGGAAAGTGACTCCTTTGGTAAATCCAACTAGCTCTAGAGGATTATAGGAGTAGTTTATAAACTGACACTCCTAGTACAGAAAACAGCATTTTGCTAAATAATTTGATTGACATTGGTAATCTGATTATCCATCAATCCTTGGAGTATCAAAAAGTCTTTGAAAATCTTTCAAAGTGTTGAGCAATATGCAAATAGATTAGAACACTTGAAAGTTTTGGATTTTGAAAAATACTCCCCCTTAACATATGCATAAGATTTATAAAATATTACATATGAAGGTGAGTGTCACACCCCGCGCAGCGGAAACACGAGATGTAACAGTACAATGATTTCATAATCGAAAATTACAAAACATCACCGTTCAACGGTCTACATTAAGCACAATACATAGAGTCTTACAATATTCCCAAATACAAAAGTAATATCCGAATCGTACTAATACATTCCAAAAGACATAAATTCCGTACGCTAATAGAATCTAAAATCAGACAGCAGGTTTAGCTTCAATTGTCAGATTGTGACAAGTTCCTGAAAAGCATGTAAAATACAGGTCAACTATGAAACATAGTTGGTGAGTACTCAGGTTTTATGAAAAGATAGACCTTCATTGAAGTTATTGAAGTTCAATGGAAATGTAAAACGTCATACGGGATTAGTAAAGAAAAATGTGTTCGGTGTCGAGCTCATAGGACGGAAATAATATTTGTTGTTCATGTGTATACAAGTCTTGACGATAGATAAGTGTAGTATAAGAGTGATTTAGTACGTAAGACTCACTTGCTAACATTTTATAGATTCAAGTAAAATTCGTAAAATAATGTTTTTGTTTTATAAATGTCAAAACGTTCATATTTTAGATGGTTTATCCTGTCGGTGTAAAAAAAAGGGCATCACCTTAAGGCCATGCCTATGATCGTCAAGACCGCCATGATTTACCTTTTAAATACTATGATTTTGATTCAATGAATCTCCAAGAATGAGTGTTTTTAATTGACAACATCAGAGTAAGGTTCAAATCATTGTGTTTATGATTTTCAATGAGAAACTGTTTCAAATATCTAAGTCATCCTAGAGCTCGTGTCACAAGTTGGTAGTTTCAAAGAAGACATCAGAACGTCATGCGTTGTGAAATCATTGTTTTAATACATTATGGTTTATAAAGTCCATGATTAATTATGCTTGAGTCCACAACCAAACCTACAACCGATAAACCCTTGCCCCAAATAGTGATGCCCTATCGTTGGCATTTAGGATGATGGAATGCACTCACGTGGCCGCGTGAGTGGGGAGGTGGTCTCGCTACCAAATAGTACTATTCATATGCATCATTTGGCTCAAATAGAGTTAATGGTCGTGTAGAGATACCGGGGACTTTAGATACGATAGTAACCAAGCATATAATCATGTGGCATCAATAAGTATTCACAACATCGTAAATCAAGTATCATAAACATATTATTTGCAAGTAAATAAAATCATTCAAGTCATTCATGCATGCTTTTCACCCCAAAATATTGAATTAAAGCATTGAAATAGGGGCTGAGTACTCACAATCGTTAGTAAGCGTACGGAAAGGGTTGTAAAGCGCGATTCGACCAGAAGTGGCTCCTATGCAAGACCTACGAATACAAGGTTCCTAATTAGATTCTTGACTAAGATGGCTTGTTAAGATTGCTTAGCTAGTTGTTTATGTTACAAAGTGCCGTTTGAGTTTGATTTGTCGTCGACGGTAAAAACTCGGGTTGTGATTAAAATAATGTAAACACTTGAAAACAGATTCCAAAAATCACCAAACTTGGTATACAACATGGAAAATGATTCAAAAATTTTCTGTGAAAATTTGGGAATTTTTAGATTTACAGATTATTTTTAATCATTTCTTGACCAAAGTGTGGGATAAATATGAGAAAAATAGCAATCATTCTTGAAAAATTCCGAAATTTTTACTAGATCAGTTTTGGCCCATTTCTAAGCTTGTGTAAAAATTTCATGCTGTTTTAAGCACTAGAACATTGGTTCCCATTCGTATGTGTTTTAGCAATTCGCACGTCGGAAAACATAACAAAACAATTCCAATCAGTGTTAAATTTTGAGGGTGGTGTCACTTTATGTGGAAAATGACACAGTAATTTTCCCACATTTTTCTGATGTCAAAAAGTATTTTTCATGAATTTTTCCCCTTTTTAGAGACTTTATTTGCATTAATCCTAGAAAAATGCTTAAGTTTTCCCAAAAATTCTCATTTTTATTTTCAAGGTTTTATTTAAGATATGGATACTGAGAAAAAATCACCCTAAATTTTTAGACACGTTTTAACAATAGTTTTTGTATTTTACATTCATCACAACAACGTCATTCATACATTTACAAGGCCAAGATTATGCATGTTATTCATGCATTTTCTAAAAATACTTAATCAACAAAATAAAATCCTATCTTTTTATACTACTGAGATATATGTGTTAGGAATATAAAATAATTTTCTCAAATGTTTTTGAATAGTGTAAGAACCTTAAACAAATATCAATACATGATGTTAACAGAAAAATTACTGTTTGCGCACCAGTTTTGTTTGGTACGTTTGGGGATCTTAAACTAAATGGATTTGAATGAGACCAGTGGGCTTTGAAAGGTAAGACATTGAACTAAATTCCAGAAGAAGAATCAAGATTTTTGGACCATTATTCACTGAGTTATGGTCGTTTCAAGTGAGGTTAAAAATCTGGATAGATTCATATGAGACAATAGAAATCTTTTTGGTGTGTTTCCACAACCCACGATTTTTAGACCTCATCCAATGATGGAGACTTTGTCTTATATGCATAAATATGTACTTTTACAGAAATTAAATATACTTTAACATAAAATAAGATTTAGACACGAAAGTGGTGCATGCAAGCCCAAAAATTGGGTTTTTGGCTCTTTTTCAAGAATATCACTTGCTACCAAGTTCTAAATCTTATTTATTCCTTTAAATCTATGATCTAACACATTCTTGGTGTTAAAATACATTCAAGATGTGTTAGATATGATTCTTAGTAGTTTAAACTTTTTATTCCAACTAGAACTAGTAAATAACATCAAAACACAAAGAAAAAGACGATTTTCGGTTTGTTTTCGGTTTGATCATGGGTTGCCCTCAGTTTTTGACACTTAAACAAGTGTAAGGGAACCTACAAACTAATAAACCTTTTATTGAGGGTTTTAGCCATGGAAAAGGGCATAAAATCCGTGTTTCTTCAAGATTCAAAGTAGAAATTGCAAGAGGAGACTAAGGATGATGGTTTTACCTTTGAATGATTGATTGAAGTGGATGAACACCTTCAAGATGAGATTATTTTGTCAAAATGTGGCTGGAAATTAGAGAGAAAATGTGTGTTTTTTTTTGGCCGGATTTTGTAAGGGGGGGGGGGCTGATTTTAAAAAAAAAAAAATTTATTAATTATGTTATATAAATGTTCCAATGTTTATATAATTAATTTGTATTAGTTTTGTGAGTTTATAGATGTTAAATTGGGGTTTCTTTGCGGTTTAATTCAAGTTACGAATTTATATTTTTATAAGTTTCATGACATTCATCATAATGTATTTATTTTATTTATAATGATTTTCGCGAATTAATTAATCGGTTTACGGTTGTGATTACCGATTTACTGAAATTTTCCGATTTTTGTGATACGATGAATATTTCGTGACGACTTATGAATTTTAATTTCATTTGTTTTCTTTGGCACTTTGTAACCTATTCTAATGTTCCTCAAAGTCTTTAGAGTTCGCTAAGCAATCTTCTAAGACGTTGTGCGATTTCAGTAACTCGCGGACTAGGTACTTAAGGAGTCGATCCTAGACTTTTTCATTAGGATCCTAGAGTGCTATAAAAGAAATTAAGAGTACTAAGATTTTAATTACGATGTTGACCTGAGATTTTGACGGTTGTCACAGTCTCCCCCAGTTAAAATGAATTTCGTCCCGAAATTCAACTGGTCGTGCTGTGAGATTTAATTTGTGAATAAATGGGGATATTTTTGTCTCATGAAGTCTTCTCGTTCCCAAGTGTACTCAGGTCCGCGCTTAGAATCCCATTGGACTTTGACAATCGGAATTTTGCTACGTCTCAAACGCTTGACTTCTTTGTCGAGGATTCCAGTTGGTTCTTCAGTAAAATGTAAGCGATTGTCAATTTGAATCCCTTCCAAGGGTAAAATATGCGTTTCATCAACTAAACATTTCTTAAGATTGGATACGTGGAACGTGTCATGAATCGCACCTAATTCTTGTGGTAACTTAAGTTTGTAAGCTACCGGGCCAATTCGTTCAATGATTTCGTAAGGTCCGATGTAGCGTGGGCTTAACTTACCTCTTTTGCCAAAACAAACCATTCCTTTCCATGGTGACACTTTCAAGAACACCCTATCACCGACTTGGAATTCCAAGGGTTTCCTACGGTTATCAGCATAACTTTTCTGTCGATCTCGGGCTGTCTTTAGTCGATCTTGGATAATTGAGATAAGATCGGGTCTCGTTAGGTGTTTGTCGCCCACTTCATGCCAACTTAAAGGTGATCGACATTTTCGCCCGTAAAGGCTTCGTAAGGAGCACATTGTATACTGGTGTGATAACTATTGTTATACGAGAACTCTATCAATGGCAAGTGAATGTCCCAACTCCCTCCGAAATCTAATACGCAAGCTCGAAGCATATCTTCCAACGTTTGTATTGTTCGCTCGCTCTGACCATCCGTCTGAGGATGGTATGCCGTACTTAGATTCAATCGTGTACCCAACGCTTTTTGTAATGACTGCCAAAAACGAGAAGTGAAGCGGCTATCTCTATCATGGCGCGATATTATCTCGTTAATATAAATTCGGGCGAGTTTCTCCGTGTTATAATCCTCTCGGATTGGTAAGAAATGAGCGGACTTTGTCAGTCGGTCTACGATGACCCATATGGTATCATGTCCTTTCGTGGTTCGAGGTAGTTTGGTGATGAAGTCCATTGTTATCTGCTCCGATTTCCATTGAGGTATTTCCGGTTGTTGTAACAACCCTGATGGCTTCTGATGTTCTGCCTTAATTTTGGAGCAGGTCAAACACTTCGCAATGCAGACGACAATGTCTCTCTTCATCCCAGGCCACCAGTAGTATTCCTTCACATCTCTATACATTTTTTCAGCCCTGGGGTGGATTGAGTATCGTGATTTGTGAGCTTCCGCCAAAATTAAGTCTCGTAGTTCATAATCCTTGGGTATCCAAACCCTATCCTTAAAGTACCTCACCCCATCGGACTTAGTTTCGAATCTTTGTTCGAGGCCGTGCAGGGTTTCTTCCTTCATTTTCTCGCCTCCCAAGGCCTTTTCTTGAGCAAGCTGGATATGCGTTTTTAAGTTTGTTTGCACGAGTGCTACGCATGCTCTCGCTCGAGAGGGTTTCGCTCTTTCCTTTCGACTTAATGCATCGGCCACTATGTTGGCTTTGCCCGGGTGATATCGAATCTCACAATCGTAATCGTTCAGTAATTCCACCCACCTCCTCTAGCGCATATTGAGCATCTTTTGCTCAAAGATATGACGGAGGCTTTTGTGATCTGTGTATATGGTGCACTTAGTCCCGTAGAGATAATGTCTCCAAATTTTTAATGCGAAGACGACCGCTCCTAATTCTAGATCATGAGTTGTATAGTTTTTCTCGTGAGTCTTTAGTTGTCTTGAGGCGTAAGCTATGACTTTGTCTCTTTGCATTAACACACATCCAAGACCTTGGTGTGATGCGTCGCAATAAACTACAAAGTCATCGGAGCCTTCTGGTAGTGCTAAGATTGGTGCGTTGCATAACTTATGCTTCAACATTTGGAATGCGTCTTCCTGCGATTTTCCCCAGACAAAGCTCCTGTCCTTCTGTGTTAGCGTGGTTAGTGGTTGAGAGATTTTTGAGAAATTTTCAATGAATCTCCTATAGTAACCTGCTAAACCCAGAAATTGCCTAATTTCTGTTGGAGTTCTGGGAGCTTCCCAATTCTTAACGGCTTCAACCTTAGTTGGATCTACATGAATTCCGTCTTTGCCGACTACATGACCTAGGAAACGTACTTCTCTTATCCAAAACTCGCACTTGGAGAGCTTGGCATACAATTTCTCATCCCTAAGGACTCCTAATATCTGCCTTAAATGTCCTTCGTGATCTTCCTTGCTTCGGGAGTAGATTAGAATATCGTCGATGAATACTATCACGAATTTGTCTAGGTATGCTCTACATACCCGGTTCATTAAATTCATGAACACGGCAGGCGCATTTGTTAGTCCAAATGGCATGACCATGAACTCATAGTGTCCATATCGTGTTCGGAATGCAGTTTTGGGGATGTCTTCGTCATGAACTCGCAACTGGTGATATCCTGATCGCAGGTCGATTTTTGAGAAGTATAAGGCTCCTTGCAGCTGGTCAAATAAATCGTCAATACGAGGGAGAGGGTATCGGTTTTTGATTGTCAGTTTGTTCAATTCTCTATAATCGATGCACATTCGCAATAACCCATCCTTCTTTTTAACGAAAAGGACTGGAGCTCCCCATGGTGATGAACTGGGTCGTATGAACCCTTTTTCCAGGAGTTCTTGGAGTTGATTTGATAGTTCCTGCATCTCCGCAGGTGCTAGGCGATACGGTGCCTTAGCTATCGGGGCGGCTCCTGGGACTAATTTGATTCGGAATTCAACCTGTCTAGGCGGGGGTAGTCCAGGTAGTTCTTTTGGAAATACTTCAGGGTATTCCCGAACTATTGGAATATCTTGGACGCGTTTACCTTCCGATTCCTTCTCGACGACGTGTGCCAGGATAGCAAGGTACTCTTTTCTCAGGTACTTGCGGATTTTCATGGACGATATCATCTTCAAACTTCTTCCGGACTTGTCTCCGCGTACGACAAGTGTCTCATCTTCTCGTAAGGGTATCATTATCTCTTTGTCGTGACACCCTATGTTCGCGTGATGTTTGGTTAGCCAATCCATACCTACTACTATGTCAAAGCTTCCTAATTGAATCGGGATTAGGTCGATTTTGAATAATTCACCTTCTAGATTTAGGATACAGTCGGGTACTATTTCCCCAGCCTTAAGCTCAAAACCACTAGCTAATTCGATAGTGTAGGCATGTTCTAACGTTTTAGGCTTGATGCCTAATAAGGGTACAAATTCGTGTGACACAAAACTCCTATCGGCTCCAGAGTCAAACAGTACGTAAGCATAGTGGTTATTTAGGAGAAAGGTACCTGTCACTACTTTAGGATCCTGTCGAGCTTCCTCAGCACCTATCACGAACGCGCGCCCTCGGGTCTGTCCATCACGGTTCCCTTGGTTGGATGTACTTGCTTGATGTCCAGAGTTAATGTTGCCCGGACCCTGTTTTGCCTTTGGGCAGCTGTTCTTTAAGTGTTCTGGACTTCCACATCCATAGCAGGTCCTTCCTACGACAGTTCCTTCCCTTCGATCTTTCCCAGCCCTACAGTATTTCGCAGTGTGACCAATTTTGTTACAAGTGGTGCACTTAGGGCAAGCTCCCACATAATGGAATCGACACTTAGTGCACTTCGGGTGAGGGCCAGTGTACTTCTTCGGTTCAGTAGTGGTGATTGCGAAGCTCTTGATTGGTTTCGGGTTCCTACTTACCTTGTCGTATATCTTTCTAATTGTCTGGCTTTCAGCCTTTCGCTTATTCCCCGAATTGCACTTAGTCAGAATCCCTGAACGAACCATGTCAGTGGTCAAACGATACGCCAAGGTCACTGCACTTTCGATAGTAGTTGGGTTTGATGACGTGACCATTCCGCGGATCTCGGGTGCCAATCCCCAAATGTAGCGGTCGATTCGGTAATATTCCGGGGTAACTAGGCGTGGCACTAACTTAGCTAGTTCATGAAAATGGAATGTGTACTTTTCTATCTCCGCACCTTCCATGGTGTGATTCCAGAGTTCAGTCTCGAGCTTCTGAATTTCAATTCTAGAGCAGTATTGATCGGTGAGCAAAGTCTTAAACGATTCCCATGGGAGATTGTAGGCGGCTTCTGGCCCCCGGTTTTGGACTTGGGTGTTCCACCAGGTTAGGGCGACGTCCTGTAGCAAGCTGGACACATAACCAACTTTACGGTCCTCTGCACAATTACTCACATGGAGCACAGCTTCAATGCTCTCGAACCACTTCAGCAATCCTACCGCACCTTCTGTGCCACGAAACTCCTTGGGATTGCAAGACATGAAGTATTTGTATGTGCACTCACGACCCTCGTTGGCGAACATCCCCGGTGCACCCTGTCCTCCGGTAGGGTTAGCACCGCGATCTGGGTTAGGTCCACCATTGCTTCTTTGGTTAGCCTGGATGCCAGCAGTCACTTGGGCAACGATGTCGGGTATGGCTGCAGAGATGTGTTGGGCAATAACTTGGGCCACATCAGGTTGTTGTCGTCCTTCTGACTCTGCTCGGGCGCGTTGGGTCGATCGTCTTGGAGGCATGATCCTAATACATGTTTTGAAAGTCACATATATCAGCTTTTATAAAAATCTTGATGGTTGGAAACTTCATTATTATAGAAATTTCTTAAGTCGAATTGTTTCAAAGAAAAATAAAATAAAAAATAATTTAGTATTCAAATTAACATTACAGAAAGTAAACCACAATTGAAATAGATAAACACAATACGCTTCTTCATTAATCATTCAAAATTTGCAAAGTTTGCATTTTTCATCATACTACAAGTTTTTCATACAACTAAAAATAAAATCACTTCTAGAGTGCAAAAGATACA
The DNA here is from genome assembly GCA_963921325.1 of Logfia minima. Classification (NCBI taxonomy): domain Eukaryota; kingdom Viridiplantae; phylum Streptophyta; class Magnoliopsida; order Asterales; family Asteraceae; genus Logfia; species Logfia minima. The sequence continues at coordinate 23,333,605 of OY992770.1, forward strand.
AAATATTTCCCCTGAGATCTATCCCCTGAACCCAATTATCCAAGCAAGAGTCGCTGTCAGAAGGAACGTCATCCCTGTCAACACCTTGCACCAAAATACTGCTATCCTTGCTGTGTCCATAGAGTCATGGCTACGGTGAATCAGTCACTCCGTGAGCTCAGTCATCCTCTCCAACATCTGTCCCTGATGAGCAAACCTAGCTCTGTGAACCTGAAGCTCCTCGGTCATAGCATCTACTCTCCGAGCAATAATGAAGGTCAGCTCGGGGTCTCGAGATATTGGAATCCCGGACACCACTCTCGAAGATCCCGCCTCTGTGGGAGATGGTGCTCTAGAAGGTCCTGCCTCTGTGGGCAATGGTACTCTCGATGGTATCGATGCGTTAGTAGGCATGCTTCTACGTGCAGGGGCTCTAGAGCGTAAGTTGTAGCGAGACGTGTGGGATACGACGGGTGTCAGTGCTACTCTAGGTGTGTCATCGCTCACCTCGTGGGAAAATGCGATCTCCATCGAGGGATACTCCTCTTCGGACTCAACTCGAGATGTGATAGGTCTAGTGGGACGGTTGGTAATGTATCTGGATGCATCGGCTGAGTAGGGGGTACGTGATGACGATGATGACATAGTGAAACTGCGAAAAGGTAGGTCTTAGTTTCTACAAGTGAGTAGATTCCTAGCATGAAGATATACTATGCATACTTAAGTGGATCGTTATTAATTTATTCAAGTCCTAGGTTGCACACTACTCCTATAACCAGTTCCGATCTTGCATCGCTTCTCCTTTAATTATACATAGTTGATCAGGCTATGTTAAATTAAACTAGAATGATGCAACACCCGAACAAGTCATACTTAAAGGGGTACTAACTTAATGGTTATAGTTTCTAGGTTTCTTTAAGGAGAACCGGTGTTTCTATAACCTTCGGCTCTGATACCATTCTCTGTCACACCCCATGCAGCGGAAACACGAGATGTAACAATACAATGATTTCATAATCGAAAATTACAAAACATCACCGTTCAACGGTCTACATTAAGCACAATACATAGAGTCTTACAATATTCCCAAATATAAAAGTAATATCCGAATCGTACTAATACATTCCAAAAGACATAAATTCCGTACGCTAATAGAATCTAAAATCAGACAGCAGGTTTAGCTTCAATTGTCAGATTGTGACAAGTTCCTGAAAAGCATGTAAAATACAGGTCAACTATGAAACATAGTTGGTGAGTACTCAGGTTTTATGAAAAGATAGACCTTCATTGAAGTTATTGAAGTTCAATGGAAATGTAAAACGTCATACGGGATTAGTAAAGAAAAATGTGTTCGGTGTCGAGCTCATAGGACGAAAATAATATTTGTTGTTCATGTGTATACAAGTCTTGACGATAGATAAGTGTAGTATAAGAGTGATTTAGTACGTAAGACTCACTTGCTAACATTTTATAGATTCAAGTAAAATTCGTAAAATAATGTTTTTATTTTATAAATGTCAAAACGTTCATATTTTAGATGGTTTATCCTGTCGGTGTAAAAAAAAGGGCATCACCTTAAGGCCATGCCTATGATCGTCAAGACCGCCATGATTTACCTTTTAAATACTATGATTTTGATTCAATGAATCTCCAAGAATGAGTGTTTTTAATTGACAACATCAGAGTAAGGTTCAAATCATTGTGTTTATGATTTTCAATGAGAAACTGTTTCAAATATCTAAGTCATCCTAGAGCTCGTGTCACAAGTTGGTAGTTTCAAAGAAGACATCAGAACGTCATGCGTTGTGAAATCATTGTTTTAATACATTATGGTTTATAAAGTCCATGATTAATTATGCTTGAGTCCACAACCAAACCTACAACCGATAAACCCTTGCCCCAAATAGTGATGCCCTATCGTTGGCATTTAGGATGATGGAATGCACTCACGTGGCCGCGTGAGTGGGGAGGTGGTCTCGCTCCCAAATAGTACTATTCATATGCATCATTTGGCTCAAATAGAGTTAATGGTCGTGTAGAGATACCGGGGACTTTAGATACGATAGTAACCAAGCATATAATCATGTGGCATCAATAAGTATTCACAACATCGTAAATCAAGTATCATAAACATATTATTTGCAAGTAAATAAAATCATTCAAGTCATTCATGCATGCTTTTCACCCCAAAATATTGAATTAAAGCATTGAAATAGGGGCTGAGTACTCACAATCGTTAGTAAGCGTACGGAAAGGGTTGTAAAGCGCGATTCGACCAGAAGTGGCTCCTATGCAAGACCTACGAATACAAGGTTCCTAATTAGATTCTTGACTAAGACGGCTTGTTAAGATTGCTTAGCTAGTTGTTTATGTTACAAAGTGCCGTTTGAGTTTGATTTGTCGTCGACGGTAAAAACTCGGGTTGTGATTAAAATAATGTAAACACTTGAAAACAGATTCCAAAAATCACCAAACTTGGTATACAACATGGAAAATGATTGTTGTTGTATCCACAGAACTTGAGAAGAACAACTGCCAGCTGCAACATACTCAGCTTCACATGTAGAAATGGCGACTGAGGTTTGCTTCTTGCACTGCCAAGAGACTAGTCTACCTCCTAGGAATTGACATCCACCGGTTGTAGACTTTCTATTCTGATTGCATCCTCCGTAATCAGAATCAGTGTAAGCCAGTCGGATACCAAAGTCCCAGCTTCGGCTTCCCTTTGAGGTAACGAAGAATTCGTTTTACAGCTTGCATGTGAGACTCTTTAGGAGTGGCTTGATATCTTGCGCAGACACATACTGCAAACATTATATCAGGCCTTGATGCCGTAAGATACATTAGTGATCCAATCATGGCCCTATAAAGAGTAGGATCCACGTCTCTATCACTCGATGTATCTGGACCAATACCATGAGCTTCCGGAATAGGAGTATGAAAAATTCTTGATTCTTCCATCTTAAATCTTTCTAGAAGTTCATTAGTATACTTAGTCTGATGAATGAAATATCCATCTTTCTTTTGATCGACTTGCAATCCTAAGAAAAATGTCAATTCACCCATAGCAGACATCTCAAACTTGTTCTTCATAACTTGTGTTTCATGACTTGTTCAAATTCACTACACATCTTTTCGTTAGATGACCCAAAGATGATGTCGTCAACATATACTTGAACAAGTAGAAAGTCTCTCTTTTTCCATTTGACGAAGAGTGTACTATCTATTCTTCCTCTTGTAAAGCCATTCTCAAAAAGATAAGTAGACAGTGTTTCATACCACGCTCTCGGAGCTTGATGTAGTCCATATAGAGCCTTATGAAGACGATATACTCTATTTGGATACTTTGGATCAGTAAATCCCAGTGGTTGAGAAACATACAGTGTTTCTTTGACTTTGCCATACAAGAAGGCACTCTTAACATCCAGCTGAAATACTTTCATTTTCTTTGAGGCTACAAATACTAAGAATAACCTAATTGCTTCAAGCCTAGCCACAGGTGCAAACACTTCATTGTAGTCAATCCCCTCTTGTTGATTGAAACCTTGAAAAACTAGACGAGCTTTATTGCGAATCACGATTCCCCGATCGTCTTTCTTGCACTTAAATACCCATCTAGTTCCAATTGGATATTCTCCAACAGGTAAGTCAACCAACTCCCAAACTTGCAATTTTGTGAACTGAGACAGTTCTTCCTGCATTGCCTCAACCCACAAATTTTCCTTCAAAGCAATCTGAACATTCTTAGCTTCAATTTGTGAGATAAAGCATGAATATAGACATAGATTTGAAATCCCTGTCTCGTTCATTTCAGCATACAAGCTTGAGTGAGTGGATGTACTAGCTTTAGTTTGATTCCGAGTCAGAACAGGAGAATTTGGATCACCGATGATATTATCAATCAGATGATTCTTATTCAATCTTGTTGAAGTAACGGGTTCGACTGGAATATCATCCTGTAAGTTAGCACCAATTTCCTCCAAAGGTGGTATACCATCATTAGTAGTTGATATCCTTAATTATCTCAAAGGAGTGAGAATATCATCCACAATCCTTTGAGAAGCAATTTCAGGATCTTCACACTCTTGAGGTATATCATCTTGAGGTTGTTGTGACTCAATAGGAGAGACCACATCAGTATCGACTATAGTCTTAACATCAGATGTTTGAGCGTTCGATGTTGGAGAAGGAGTAGGATCCTCATCTCCTGACAATAAATGCTCAGAAATATCTGAATTACTGACATAGTCACTGAGAGGAACTTTGAATGACTTGAAGAGATCTGAGTAGTCAAATTGCCAATCCAATCCCTTATGTAAGTCATGTGTATAGCTCGTAACTTCAATGTTATAAACTATTTCAACACGTCCCGAAGTTTTGTTGAAGACCCGTTTGTTTGGTGAGTTAGGCACATAACCTAGGAAATATCCTTTGTCAGCCTTCTCCCCAAATTTAGGTTGATGACTTGTCTTCAACAACGTACATGAAACTCCAAAGGGTTCAAACCCTTTTAAGTTCGGTTTCTTATTGTTCAAAAGCTCATAACATGTCTTGTTCTGCTTTTTAACCGTAAGAACCCGATTGAGAACATGACATGCTGTATTCACTGCTTCTGCCCAAAATATGACCGGAAGCCTTGAATCTGCAAGCATTGTTCTTGCTGCTTCAATTAGAGTTCTATTCTTCCTTTCAGCAACACCATTTTGTTGAGGTTCATATGGTGCACTGAATTGATGTTGAATACCTTTGCTCAGTCCCATTGTCACTACGAATTCTCTTAACTCTTTTTCTATAGATATTCTCTATTAGATCTAGAAATTCCATAAGAATGCCTGGAGTTTCATCCTTAGATCCCAAAAAGAACACCCAAGAGAATCTAGAGAAATCGTCTGTGACAACCAGACTGTACCATTTGCCACCTATGCTTCTCTTGCTTATTGGGCCAAAGAGATCCATATGTAGCAACTCAAAAGGCGAGGAAACAGAGTTCACAGTTTTAGACTTGTGTGGTTTCTTATGTTGTTTTCCTTTCAAGTAGGATATACACTTGTCTTCAAATGCAAAACTCTTCGGTGGTACACCCAGAACTAACTCATGTTTTGTTATGTAGTTCATTTTACGAAAATTCAGGTGTGCCATTTTCCTATGCCATAGGAGAGAGTCTGATTCTGAAGCCTTGGATAACAGACAAGTAGACTCTATTGAACATATAGGAGCATTCATGTTGATAGCATAAATGTCCTTCTTCCTTGGAGCTTTCATCAGTATCATTTGTCAGGAATAATAAATCACGGCTTCAGGATCAAGGCCTCTTTGTCAGTGAAGAGAATAGGGTGACCTTTATCACAGACTTGGGAAACACTCACTAGGTTGTTGTAGATCCCTAGTCTGATCTTTTAATCAAATCGTCAATAATCCAACGCGCGGAATTCGTTAGATTAAATCAAACACAAATACAAAGCTAAAACAAATAAAAACAATCAAAGAACCACTTTATATTTGTATTACTAAATTCTCAGTCAAGATTATAGCTGAAAAACGCAGAGAAATACTACCAAAAAGTCTAACCTAATTACAAAGTAATTAGGCCTATTTATACTAATCTGGCCGACTTATGCGATACAAGCCTTGTGTCGCAGATATCACTATTGCGACACAAGCAATGTGTCGCAACTACAACTAATGCGACACAAGCCTTGTGTCGCAGAACACAGAAAATGTAAATTTAACTAAGTCAATTACATTTACAAACACATTACAGACTCGACCAACGGACAGACACACTAAGATGTATCAACAAACTCCCCCGTGTGTTCAGCTTGGTCTTCAAAATCTTCAATCAAACCCAGCCTGCTGGAAATACACCGCCAGCGTGTATTCCATGTGTTACACAGACGTTGACAATCCTTTGAAATTGAAATGCGATCTTCTTATTCACTGCATTTCTCTCATTAAAGCGAATCGGATTGTCAAACAGCTTTCTCAAATCTTTCTCTGAGAAATTTATCAAGCTCATTGGATCAAATACTCGAAATTGAGTTTTCTTCAAATTATACAACGAGCTCTTCTCTGGTTGCTCTGTCTCAGGCACAAATACAAGAACTGCCTCACCGGTGTGAGCATCCAATTCCCAGTAGTGAAATCTTCTTAGAAAGTCCAGGGGAACTGTTTCCAGAGGAATCTTCTTCAAACAATCAGCCGGAGGATAACGCATTTTGATCAAAGGCTGATTGGTGACTGGATCTAACCGTTTCTTATAGATAATTTTGGTTCCCAGTGTCGATTTGATAAACTTGTACCTTTTGGTACGAATCTCTCTTTGTAGAGTAGTCAGAATGAAGTTGGCACGATCATCATTTGACAAGTTAATCAAAGAGAGTTGAGCAAGATGATTAACTTCTCCTTTTGGCAGTGTGCTCAGCTTGGTGAATGATCTTTTGAAATATTGGATAGCATCTAACCTCTTGATCATAAACAACCCGTTCGATATCTTCCAAATCTTGATTAATCCAGTATACGCTCCACTGACTTTGTACGATTTGCAGGTAACCGGCACTTGCTTTCCATCTTTTCCGTGCGGCTACCATTTTGCGAGTCTCTCAGCTCTAGTTTCGATAACTTCAGATTCAGGAGCAGGAGCATCAGATGTTTCTTCAGCTTGTGCCTCAGATGCATTTTCAGTTTCTTCTTCAATTTCATCTTCAGAAGAATCAGTCTCAATAATCGGAGCATCATCATAGAACTCATCATCATTAAGTCCTTCCTCCTCAACCTCAACATCATCATCTTCTTCAAAATTTTCACTTTCATTATCAGAATTAACTTTGTTTATCATACGTTGAATGAATGAAAGATCTGCACATGAGTAGTCAACAGCCAAAGGTCTCGGCTGGCCTGGAGTGTGGTGCACAGGGAAGTACTCTAAAGTAGGCATTTCATTACTTTGTTCAATATGTACATCTTCAGTTACAAACTCAGACCCCAGTCCTATTGGTTCTATAGTTAGACCAGAGGGAACAGACTCCCCCGGACCAATAGACCGGGTCTCAAACTCCCTAAACCTATCCTCTAAGTGCATAAGCCGAGAAGTTTGAGCCTCAATAAGTGCAGCCTGAGACTGGATGATAGCAGCTTGGTCGGTCACAATCTTTTGCATTTCCTCCATCCGTTCCAAAAGTTGCTTTATAATATCTGGATGAGGTTGCACTAGAGTCTGGACTGCTGAAGGCCCTGCAGACGAAGAGGTACGAGGACGACTGGTAGTAGGCAAGTCCTCAGAGACAATGAAGGTCACATCCTCACGGGGCCTTTTGCCCGTTGACCGAGGAGGAGAAGGGTATAACTCATCAATATCCCTAAAAATATCATCAAATTGAGGATCGGGATTGATAGCCTGTTGTTGTTGTTGAGGAGGTGTTAGTTGCTGGAGAGGGGCTTGAACACCTAGAGCCTGTGGAAGAGGTGAGAGAGGCCTTTGAATCGGAGCCGGATCAGCAAATTCATCACCCTCCAGAGGCACATAGGCCTCATTAATGATATGTCCAAACAGAGGGACATCTGGCGGGACCGGTGCACCCCGAGCATATTGACCGGATACCACGAAAATACGTGTATTCATCGGTGTAGGGCGAAACTGGTGCTGCGGAGCCACCGGTAAACCCGGGAGCAAGTGGTTGATCCACAACTGAAGAAAATGTGGGTATAAAGCCCACTGACCCTCCCCGGCCTTCGCGTTGTCTACCAAAATCCGAAAAATGTAACCCGAGAAGTTGTAGGGTTTGTTGTAGACCAATGCTAGCATAGCAGAGGCTGTAGACAAGCTCATACCATCAAAGCCAGCCTTCCTGCTAGAGAGGCAAACAATCATAATATGCATCAAATAACGCCAGACCCTGGTTAGATAGGCCTTGCGATATTGGTCACGGGGAATCCCGGATAGCCCAGATGAGCCATACCCCCAGCTATAAAATCATGAGCATAAGCCACTGGCATGTCAGAGTCATCCGGAAACGGAAAGAAATCCCGAATGAGCTGCTCAGAAAATACAATCTCGCAATCTTGAACCCGAGAGATGATCCGGGTAAACTCGAGATCCGAGTTAACATGGGCATTAGCCCAGAAATCAGAAACATGATCACGATAGATGGTGGTGGTGGCTGTGATCGTTGTATAAATTCTCGATCGACGAAGAAACGCAATCATCGGGCGGTACGGTGCCGCCGATTCTTTCTCGTCATCGAGGAAAGCCATGACGTTATGTCTCGGTTCCCAGAAAAAAGCATGTACGTGAGCCATATCTGTAAAAACACAGGAAACTCGGAAGCCATTAGTAATAACTTACATTTCAAAACATTGACATTTGTCAATTGAAAATGTACTACACAATCCTTGTGTCGCAAGAGTGTAGTGCGACATAACGAGTTATGTCGCAGTTTAGCAATTAAATCTATTTAATGATTTATTAGCGACATATAAGTTGTGTCGCACACATGTCAGCGACATAAGTCGGCGACACAAGGACTGTGTCGCAAACATTAAGCGACATAACACAAGGACCAGGTCTGTACAGACGTACAACAAAGGAAACAGACAGCATAAATCCCCAAATGTTGTCATATACAAGCTCAAGTTAATAGAAGCATGGCCAAATGATACATAAGAATTAAGACCCATTGTCATACATCATATGTTGGTCATCACAAAAGATTAAACACAGATTAAGGTATTTCTTAGTTGCTCAAAGAAGAGTATGAACATGCCTACCAATACATCGTGCAAGTAGATAGATGTCTGTAAGGACATGTATAACATATACGAGATAAACCTACTGATACAGCGAGGATAAAACTTAAGATTAACGTTTGAGGGGTGTCTCCTAATGTACTATCATCTCCCTAGTTGTTTACAGACACAACTAAACGTCTTTTGCAAATGTTGCAATGTTGCTTTTCTTTAATGCTAGTAAGCATAAAGAATGGCTATTGCTTTTTTTTTTTTTTTTACTAACATAACACTGAGAACAGTATAAGGTCACAAATATTAATTTTTTATTTGAAAGAAACGTAACCCTATCATGTTAACAAGCTCATCAAAACGAGCACGGGAAAAAGCTTTGGTGAACAAGTCTGCATTCTGCTTAAGTGTGTCTATTTGGACCAGATCAATTAGGTGTTTTTCATAGCAATCACGATTGAAATGAAACCTAATTTCTATGTGTTTGGTCTTAGAATGTTGGACTGGATTACGTGTAATTGATATAGCAGCAGTATTATCTATATGAATAGGAGTCATAGTTAAGAGTAAATCGTAATCGCGCAACCTGTGTTGTATCCAAAGAACCTAGGAACAGCAACTGGCAGCAGCAATATATTCAGCCTCTATGGTTGAGGTAGAGACGGTTGGTTGCTTTTTTCACTGCCATGAAACGAGCCGAGGTCCAAGAAACTGACATCCACCAGAAGTAAACTTCTTATCCATATTGCATCCACCATAGTCCGAGTCCGAGTAAGCAGTGAGCGCGAAGGTTTTCTCATTAGAATACCATAGACCAAGTGTTGGTCTATATTTGAGATAACCAAAGATTCGCGTAACTGCCTTCATGTGAGACACCTTCGGTTTAGACTGATACCTGGAACAGAGAGAGACGGCAAAGACAATGTCCGGACGTGATGCAGTGAGATACATCAGAGAACCAATCATAGATCGGTAATCTTTTCCCGGACAGTCCTCTTCATCCTCTGCTGGACCAAGGTGATGATTCAGCTCCAAAGGCGTCCCATAGGATTTACAATCAGTCAAGTTATACCGAGTCAACATATCGTTGACATACTTGGACTGATGAATGTAAATCCCTTTGGCAGACTGCTCAACTTGTACACCCAAGAAAAATTTTAGCTCCCCCATAGCGCTCATTTCAAACTCCGACTTCATGATCCTCTCGAAGTCACGACACATATCATCCTTGGTAGAACCAAAGATGATGTCATCCACATATACCTGCACTAACAAAAGATCATCCCCGTCAAGCTTGATGAAGAGGGTACTGTCGATCGTTCCTCATACGAAACTGTTCTTCAGCAGATGAGTAGCAAGTCTCTCATACCAAGCTCTAGGAGCTTGATGAAGACCATACAACGCCTTGTCCAGCTTGCATACGTAGTTCGGATGAACAGAGTCTTCAAAACCAGGCGGCTGTTTGACGTAGACCTCCTCGACCACTTGACCATACAGAAAAGCGCTCTTCACGTCAAGCTGATATACCCGAAAACCTTTGAAGGAAGCGTACGCCAGGAAGATGCGAATCGATTCCAAACGAGCAACCGGGGCAAACACTTCATCGTAGTCCAAGCCTTCAATTTGAGTGAAACCCTGGACCACTAGTCGTGCTTTGTTGCGAATGACAACGCCTCGATCATCCTTCTTCACACGATACACCCAACGAGTGCCAATTGGATGAACACCTTTGGGTAATGGCACCAATGTCCATACTTGCAACTTTTTAAACTGTTGAAGCTCTTCCTGCATCGCCTCAACCCAGTATGGATCCTTCAACGCATCAGCAGTCTTCTTCGGCTCAACTTGTGATAGATAACATTCTTCAATTTGCGAAGCAAGACAGACAGGATCAATATCTGCAGCAGATGAAGACGTTGAAGCGGATTCAATAGCAGCAAGTTGGCGTCTGGTTAACACTCCCTTTTGCAAGTCACCAAGTATGGCATCAACAGGATGTGACACATTGATACGAGAACTCAGAATTTCAGCTGGAACGATGACAGAATCAAGGTTCGTAGAATCAGCCTCAAGTTCGAGCTCAAGATCAGGTAAGTCAGCAAGATCAGATGCCGGTAACGGTTCAGGTTCAGATATAGGGGACAGGTCGGAAGCCTCAAACATTGGTTCCTCATCATTGGGAGAATCAGGAACAGCCTCAGTAACAGGTGGAGGCGGAGAGTCACTAATGATAACATGATCAGAGGCGGGTGTGGCTGGAGGTGGTGGAGACATAGAAATAGGTAAAGTGTTGGATACAATATCCAACCCATGAAGCAGTGTCACCATTTCCTCTTCTTCATGTTCCTCAGGAAGATTGAAGGAATCAAACAATGTTCGATAATCAAACAAGTATTCGGGTCCCTTTCCCTGAGGGCTGTCAGTGTAGTGAAAGAAAGTGACCTCAAAGTGTTCTTCCACACGCTTGGTTACAAGGTTATATACACGTTTATTCGGTGAGTTGTTAGAGAACCCTAGGAAGACGCCTTCACAGGATTTTTCACTGAACTTAGCAATATGTTCCTTGGTGTGCATAATCGTGCATAAGCAGCCGAACGGTTCAAGAAACTGTAGATTAGGCTTTCTGTTGTTGAACAACTCATAGGATGTCTTGTTCTTCTTCTTAACCGTTAACACCCGATTCAGAACGTAGCAGGCCGTATTCACAGTTTCAGCCCAAAAGGTGATTGGAAGCTTAGAGTCAGATAGCATTGTACGTGCAGCCTCAATCAAAGTCCTATTCTTAGTTCTGCAACCCCATTCTGCCGTGGAGTCCTTGTGGCACTGAATTGGTGTTCAATACCATTGCTCAAACAATTCAGTTCCATAATTGAGTTCTTAAACTCTGTACTGTTATCACTCCTTATCTTCTTGATTCTCAATTCACAAAGATTTTGCAACTTATCCAAAGTGCAAGTGTCCCATACGCCTGTGCCATAATAATGATTCCTTCTCGGGAGCTTTAGATAGAAGACATGTGAGCTATGTAGTTTCTACAGTACTCATGTCAAGAATATACGTGTTTCGCTCCCGAGGTGCCCTCAGTAGCACCCATTCTTCAGGGATTACAAATCCCGACTTCAATATACAACACTCAGTGTCTGTGAAAGCAGTAGTGTACTTTTTATCGCACACTTGAGAGACACTGAGAAGGTTGTGTTGCAATTGTTCCACAAAATTTACATTCTCAAAGCTTACCATTCCATTGGTAAGCGTTCCCTGACCAAAAATGTTGATGCATCTTAGTGTGTCTGTCATTTGGTCAAGTCTGTAATGTGTTTGTTAATGTAATTGAGTTAGTTAGATTTACATTTTCTGTGTTATGCGACACAAGCCTTGTGTCGCATTAGGTGTGTCTGCGACATAGTGTTATGTCGCATAGTGTCTTAGCGACATAATGCTTATGTCACTAATGTCGGCCAGTTTTAGTATAAATACTTCAAATTACTTTGTAATTGAAGAGACTTTTTGGGGGTTTTCACACACACTTATTCTCTGTTTGGCTGCTGTATTTATTGAGAGAATATTTGAGAAAGAAATATAAAGTATTATTATTAATTTGCACTTCATTGTTCTAAGCTTTATATTCTTTGTGTTTGTGTTTGTCTCCACCATTCGGTTTGATCAAAAGATCCATCCTAAGGGATCTACAATTGGTATCAGAGCCATAATCTAAGGATTTTGGTTGTATCAAATCGTTTATGTAAATTTTTAATACATATTTTGATTATTTAACATCTATTTTGGTGTTTGATTTTCATTATAAGTGTTTTGGTGCTGAAAATTGGAGTTTTTAAGCCTAAAATTTGAAGGTTTTACGAAGTTTTTCGTTAAAAACTCATTAGGTTTCGAAATTTTTCGATTTTGAGGTATTTGGGATCTGACAGCGCCGTTTTGCGACACAAGCTTGCGACACAATTTAGTGTCGCTATAGGATTTTAGCGACCTTAATATTTGCGACATCAATCTTTGCGACATAAAGTTGCGACATAGCCTGCGACACAACTCTTGTGTCGCTTACTCTTACCAAAAAAAAAAAAAAAAAAAAACAGGCGTGAAAATTCTACAATTATCAAAATTTGAATTTGAGCTTCCCATTGACTAATTCTAGTTTGAGAAAATTTTCATTTTACTCCGGCGAAATTCGAAAAATTTGGAGGGAAAATGTACTCGCCATATCCAAGGTATTTGAAGGCTTTGTTCTATAACGACTATGCTAGCTGGCAGGAGAAGTTTAAAGAATATATTGAATACATTGATTCAGATTTGTGGACTTCTATTACTGAGAAATATGAGAGACCAACTCTCATTAGTCAAATGTCAGTCACAGAACAAAAAGCTTTTGACAACGACCAGAAAACACGTGAAACAATTATCATGTGTGTACCAAAAGATGTGGCACAAGATATTCCACTTTACAAATATAAAGATACATCTTATGAATTGTGGAGGTCACTTGAACAAACCTACGGAGGAAATACAGATAAACAGCAAATTCAAAAAGATCTAAGCGTTGAATTGCATGATTTGAGAGTTAACGTTTCAAATCAACACATTGAAATCAATTTACTACGCAAAGAAAAGGCTATAGCTCAAAGTGAGACATTAGAGTATCAACGCAAGCTCTCAAATTTTGAATCATCTTCCTTAAGGTTGGATCAACTGATTCAGTCTCAGAAAAAGGATACGAAATCCAAAGCTGGTATCGGATATACATCAATACCGGTCAAGGATGATTTTGTAGAAATTGTTCATGAAGTCGAAGAAGGTGATGTGCCAACACAACAGATTAACAAATCTGATGTCAAGCCTGAAAATCACATCATCACTAATGAGTATATTGTGGCTTCTAAACAAGAGAAATCTAAACGCGATGCAAGAATTGATAAGTTGAATAAATATTCAGACAAAGGGATTAATGCGAAGTTGATAAAGAAGGAAGAAGAGATTAAAGCTTTCCAACTTCAAATACTTAACATGGAAACTGAACGTGAAGAAATGCGTTCAAAAATTGTTGAACTTGAAAAGCGGATTTTAAAATTTGAGCATCTAACCAAACCTCAACTCTCTCAGTCACCTGAACAACAAGTCAAGGTGACTAAGAAGATTTACCCGACTAAATCTTCCAAACCATGTTCAAAAATGGTTCGTGCGAAAAAGATTTCACAGTTTACTAATTATTCTTTGCAAAAGAATAAGAAGTATTCTGAGAAATCACAATCAACCAGAAATTTTGATCATCATAAGGTTGATTGTTGTGATTTTGTAGCCTTTGAACGAATCAAAAGATCGGTTTCAAGATCTCAAAAGCCAACAAACGTATTGAAACCGACACAATCGGAATCTGGTGAAACAAGATCTTTTATATATTCAAGAAAGCAAATGCCTGATCTTGCACCATCTCGTCGTATGGTGGTACAAATGCAAAGAGATTTTGTTCCTTTCTCCCCAAGAATGGTTCTACCAACAATGGTTCCACGAAAAGTTATTAGATATGAAACATCACGTTTCAATTTCAGGTGGAACTCAATGTCTTTGGATTAAATCGATGCCACTTACAAATGGCTTTCGAAAAAGAAGAGTCCTATTGGCAGCGTGCTCAAATGGGTTCCTAAAGTTGTTGCTTGAAGAAAAGACAACTATTGATTCTGCTATTCAGGGGGGGTAATTATTAAATTTTGGTGAACAGTCAGATTCTTGATTCTTGAGGAAATTGTTTGATAATCCAATTCGCTTTAATGAGAGAAATGATGTGAATAGGAAGATCGCATTTCAATTTCAAAGGATTGTCAACGTATGTGTAACCCATGGAATACACGTTGGCGGTGTATTTCCAACAGGCTGGATTTGATTGAAGATTTTGAAGACCAAGCTGAAGACACGGGGGAGTTTGTTGATGCATCTTAGTGTGTGTGTCAGTTGGTCAAGTCTGTAATGTGTTTGTTAATGTAATTGAGTTAGTTAGAATTACATTTTATGTGTTATGCGACACAAGCCTTGTGTCGCATTAGGTGTGTCTGCGACATAGTGTTATGTCGCATAGTGTCTTAGCGACATAATGCTTATGTCGCTAATGTCGGCCAGTTTTAGTATAAATACTTCAAATTTCTTTGTAATTGAAGAGACTTTTTGGGGGTTTTCACACACACTTATTCTCTGTTTGGCTGCTGTATTTATTGAGAGAATATTTGAGAAAGAAATATAAAGTATTATTATTAATTTGCACTTCATTGTTCTAAGCTTTATATTCTTTGTGTTTGTGTTTGTCTCCACCATTCGGTTTGATTAAAGATCCATCCTAAAGGGATCTATGAGAAATAACTCCCCCTTATCACCAGCGAAAGCCACATAACCTCCGTTGTAAGCATGAACTTCAGATTGCAGAGAGACATCACCGGTCATGTGCCGAGAGCAACCACTGTCGATGTACCATTTACTATTCCTTACAGATTCAGGTTGCTGCGGCACCACAAACAAGGTAAATTAGTTAGAAATGGAGACCCAAGCCTTGATAGTCTTGGGTACTCCAGTGACATCATCAACAACAACCACATCAGTCAAAATTTTATTTTCAAACATTTTAGAATGTTTGACTGATGGACTATTGTTGGATGTAGAATCTTTGCAAGATTCTTTAATCCTCCAAACCTGCTTTGGGTTGGATGCTTGCGAGTCAACAACTTTGAGATTTAAGTTTTTCAATTTATTTTGCTCAACTATATTGACTTTGACAGTTGGGAAGGGAGTCTTTGAGCCTCTCATAGAAATATGTTTCTTTGAAAGAATTTTAGATTTAGAAACTCGTGAAACTTGCTTTCCAAACTGTTTCTTTGCAAGCACAGGACACATATTTATCAGATGACCTTGCTTCTTGCAGTAGAAGCAAGATCGATGCTCAACACTAGATCGAGATTGAGGAATAAACCGATGAGCACGACCAAAAGAAGCACTTGTTGAACATTCACATTGACGTGAATATTCAACAGGAGATGCTTTAGGAATATGTTTAGAAGATTTATTTTGAATAATATTCTTTTGAGGTTCAGCCATAGCATTACCTTTTCCTTTTGACCTAGCCTGTTCATTTCTTTCAATTGTAATTATGTGATTTTCAGGCTTAACAGTTTTCTTTATTGGCTTATACTCTTGCTCAGTTATGTCCTCAATTTCAATTTCCTCTTCTATGATACGAGGAAGAATAGACAGAGCCTTTCCTATCTTAGGCTCAACAACATTTTCAGACTTAATAGGCTCAATCTGATGAATCTCAGCCTTAACAGGCTTAACGTTCTCAACCGTTTGAGTCTTACTTGAGTTAGACTCACTCGTATTATCCCTAACTGGCTCGGGCCTACTAGTTTCAGGTTGTGGAGATGCAGTGATGACATTTTCAGCCTTAGCTCAGGCTTACTTATTTTAATACTAACTACAGGTTTAATAGGTTTGACATCTATCTTTGGATAGATAGGTGTCAAGTCATTAATGTTTTCCCTGACAGGCATGGGAAGATAGTCCTTAGGAGGTGGGACTTGATGATAACCAAGTCCTGCCTTGCTTTTGGTATCCGTCCTCTGTGCCTGGAGGATTTCATCAAAAACTAGAGAGGAGGCAGAAAAGTTAGAAAGCTTTTTCTTTAAATTTAGAACCTTAGTTTGAGATTCAGCAAGTTCTTTCCTTACAAATGATAGCATATCTACATAGCTACCAATCTCATCTTGTTGTTCAAAGATTTTAGCCTTCAGTTCCTTTTTCTCTTCTAAAATAGCTTTTAACTTTTCACCACTTGCCTTATCACTGTTTCTCAACATGTCATTTGTTTCATTTAAATTTTCGATAACAGTGTTAAGACGTTTGGTGTCCTCTTTATACCTGTTTAACTGGTTAGTTAATTTAATGCATGATACACAGGATAAAGGTTCATAATCTACCTCATGCACTTCAGCCATCAGTGCTTGTTCTGTATCTTCTTCATCTGGATCAGACCACTCCTAAGCATTGTTAGAAAGCAGCAAAGCAGCGGAAACCATCGCTTTCTCATCATTCTTGGCCTTATCAGATGAATTATACTGCGAAGGTTTAGATAAACCAGAAGGTGGGTTCTTCTTACGGTCACATTCACGAGCAAAGTGACCATAATTATGACATTGGTAGCATTTCACCTTGCTCTTATTAAAACCAAGACCCTTCTCTTCTGGATCAGTAACGTTCTTCCTTCCAGTTTTCTTCAAGAAGTTTTTGACGGATCTTGTGAGCATAGCCATACTTCATTTCAGATCCATACGCTCAAGTTCTTCTTGATCAATCTGACTGAAGTCTTCTTCAGTTAGATTCACAGTACTATTCTTGTTTGACAGAAAGTCATCATAAGCAGACAAGAAAGAAGTGAAGACAGCTGCATGTTCTTCAGTAACTGCAGGAGATGCGCCTTGGAAATTTGAATAGGTACCACCTCCACCTGAGGAGGTAGTAAGTATATCCAAAACTACCAGAAGTACTTGGAGCACCAGAACCCCCAGAGAAAAATGCAGAACCAACAGCTTGAGGTGTTGCAGCAGGAACATCCACACCATATAGTTTTGGATTTTGAAGGTGTGCTGTAGCTTTGGTTTCCTTTTTCTGCATATCAAGAAGATCAGCAGCAATCTGTCCTACCAAATCATCAAGTTCCATATCCATGATGTCTTCGTCTTTTTCCATCAACGGTACTCTAGTATTCCACTTTTTGGGCAAGGAACCCAAAAGTTTCTTGTTCACATCAGTTTTGTCGAGAGTAACGCCTCCCTCAACTAATTCACTCACAAGCTGTGAGTATCGACTACACATTTCTTCAAGAGATTCAGTAGGCAGCATATCAAAGACTTCAAACTGTTTCTTGACTAGATCCAGTTTGTTCTTTTTATATTGAGTACTTCCACCACACTTCTTTTCAAAACCAGTCCATAAATCATATGCAGTTTTGTGGTGTCGTAATTGTCTCAATAATTGTTGAGGTAAGGCCATGGTAATAGCAGAATATGTCTTTCTCTCAGTGTCAAAGGCCTTACGTTCCTCAGGAGTCATAGAGTTAATGGACTTTTCAGGTATAGGTCCATTATGAACACCGGTTTTTAACGGACGTTCATATCTTTCCTCCAAGTATATAAGCATTTCAGGATCATTGAATGATACAAATGCTTCAAATCTTTGACGCCAGTCTGAATAATTCATACCATTTGTATACATGGGTGGTTTATTTGTTGAACCCACCTCACTATTATGTTTTAACATTGCCCCTACTTGTTGAAGAGATGATGATGTAGAAGCAGTCATTATAACGGATTCGAGAGACTTTTCAAAATTTTCTGGAAACTGGAGTATGCGACACTAAGGTTGTGTCGCAGAGTTGTGTCGCAAAAGTACAGATAGCGACACTAAAGTTGTGTTGCAAGAGAATCTGTGTCGCAAATCCTGTGTCGCAACAGTATGTCGCAAATATTATGTCGCAATTTAATGTCGCAAAACAGGTATATCGCACAACTATGTCGCACCGTATGTCGCAAGCTGTGTCGCAACGTTATGTCGCAAAATCTACTATGTCGCAAGGTTTATGTCGCAAAAACCCTACAGCGACACAAATGTTATGTCGCAGCCTTGTGTCGCAAAACGGCACTGTCAGATGTCAAAAACCTCAAAAACAAAAAATTTTGAAACCTAAAACCTTTTTAACAAAAAATTTCCTAAAAGCTTAGAATTTTAACTTCAATAACTCCAAATTTCAGCTCCAAAATACCTATAATGAAGATCAAACACCAAAAAAGATGTTAAATAATCAAAATATGTATTAAAAACGTACCTAAACGATTTGATACCACTAAAATCCGTAGATTTAATGGCTCTGATACCAATTGTAGATCCCTAGTCTGATCTTTTAATCAAATCGTCAATAATCCAACGCACGGAATTCGTTAGATTAAATTAAACACAAATACAAAGCTAAAACAAATAAAAACAATCAAAGAACCACTTTATATTTGTATTACTAAATTCTCAGTCAAGATTTACAGCTGAAAAACACAGAGAAATAATACCAAAAAGTCTAACCTAATTACAAAGTAATTAGGCCTATTTATACTAATCTGGCCGACTTATGCGACACAAGCCTTGTGTCGCAGATATCACTATTGCGACACAAGCAATGTGTCGCAACTACAACTAATGCGACACCAGCCTTGTGTCGCAGAACACCGAGAATGTAAATTTAACTAAGTCAATTACATTTACAAACACATTACAGACTCGACCAACTGACAGACACACTAAGATGTATCAACAGTTGTGCGTCAGTTCTTCAACATAATTCACATCCTCTAGAGTCAAAGTTCCATTCGAAACTTTTCCTTTCCCAGTAATGACTCCTCCTTTATCACCAGCGAAGTGTACTCCTTGTCTCACTCCACCTCTGAAGTCTGTCAGTAGACTTTTGGTTCCTGTCGTGCCTAGAGCATCCACTGTCAACATACCACCAATTGTCATTGTTCCCAGTCTGCTCCTGCACATACAAGTTGTACACAATCAGTTATCAAGAGGGACCCAAGCCATTACGGTCTTGGTTTGTCCCTTATCATCAACAAACTGTAGCTCTTTATAGTAACCATCCTTTCCATTAGGAGCTTTGGTCACCTTTGAAGGAGCATCAGCTTGCTGATGATTAGTGGTCCTGGGTCTATGAGTTGACTGATTTCCAACCCTCCCCGATATATAACCCTGGGATTTTTGCCCTTGGTTACGACTATTGTAGGACCCTTGATTAACTCTTTGTGTGCGTGAAGTCACACCATTCTCAATATGACTTTGGTTCCTTGAAGTAGAACCGATTTCATAACTACTATGGTTCCTAATGGGAGTCATAAACCTCGACGGCACTTGATCTTTAAAGTGTTCAGGCCGTTTAGGTTTGGGTGGCGAGACACTGTGAGAAGCATCTCTTTTAAGAACATCTACAGGTTTAATACCAATTCCCGGTCTGGTACCTAAGCTGTCTGTGCTCGAACTAGAGTTATTCTTAGGCTTATCACTGTTCTCGCGTTTAGGAGTAGCTTCCGTCTTCTTATTGGGACAACAAGATACGTGTCCTTTTTGATGACACTTGAAGCATGACATCTGCTTTCGTGACTTAGCAGTCTTAGCAGTCTCCTTCTTTGTCTGATTAGAAGACACTGAAGGTATATCCTTCTGTTTCTTAATTACCTCATCATTTACATTAGTACTACCAATCATTCCACTTGATACAAACTGTACTTTAGTGAATGATTTGACTGTACTCTTGTCTAATGATGGGTCATTAATAGTATCCTTCTGAGTCTCAGATGTGTCAGACAGTTGAAATTCCAAATCCTCAGTCTCAGGATTCGCATCTGTCATCTCTAAATCAATTTGAGTAGTAGTATAATTTGTATTAAAAGGCGGAGGAACATCAGAGTAACCTAGGCCAGTTACATCCTTCACACTACGTTGTGAGCTAATGATTCTATCTAAGGTCAAAGAAGATGTCCTATAACCTTCAAGTTTTCTATTTAGCTCTACTAACTTCATGTTTGACTCTGAGAGTTCTTTATCCCTAATAGCAATATTTCTATTTAGCTCATTAAGGTTTAGATATAACCCGTCTATCTTAATACATTGTTCATTAATTATGTCAGTTAGACTAGTCTTATCTAAGGCATCGCTCTTAATCTTTTCAGTTAATGCTAACTTATCCTCACCTAACCTACGAACATCAGACTTAGCTATATCTAATTCGGATGTTAAGGTTTTGTTAGATTCGGCAAAAACACTAACCTGAGTTTGCAAATCAGTAACTAAATAGCAAACATCAGCAAGAGTAAGAAGATCAAGACATACCTTTTTCTTGTCTGTTTGAACATTAGCCTAGTATGCAATGAAGTCATCGGGACTAATCTCTTCGGTTGAATTGATGTAGAGCGCATCTTCATCGCTCCCCTTGACTTCTATGTGTGGCACATTAGCTTGAGGTTCCTCAGCAGTTGGCATGTATGATGTTGATTCAGTTTGTTTCTCTTGATCATCTATCTCAGCCATGAGGGCTTGCTCAGGCTGAGTGGACCATTCATAGGAACCGTCTATTTGCTGAACCACTAAGACTTTGGAAGTTAAAGTACTTCCCGAGTCTTGTTTAGCAGCGCCAGTATCAACCTTTGGTCGTTGACATTCCCTGGCAAAGTGTCCGTAACCTTGACAGTTATAACACTTAACCTTGGCTTTGTCGAAACCAAGTCGATTTCCAACAACTCTTCTACCCGTACGATTTAGGAAATTCTTCACCCTCCTTGACACCATTGCAAGCTGCCACTGGAGGTCCATTTCCTCTAAGTCATCGAGATCTACTTGATCGTAGTCCTCATCAAATTGTGCAGGATCGTTTATCTTCCCTTGAATGTAGTTTTCATAGGAAGCAATGAACGATGCTAGCACTGAGAGTTGCTGTTCAGCTGACTTCACACTCATCGGCATCTTATGATGCCCTTGAGTGGACTTATCAGAGGTAGTGTTTCTGCTTCGTTTTTCACCGCCATCCGAAGCTATGAAGCACATATCCTCGGTCAACATTTCTCCGAGTTCATCAATTTCACCAGCAAACAATGCAGTGGTCGAATTGGATGAAGAATTAGAGATACTGGTCTTTCCATGGTATAGACCAGGATTATGTAGATGATCAGAATTTGTATCTCTCGTCTTTTTAGAGAAATCATAACCCCTTAGCTTATCAATTGCCTGCTCTAGGGTCATGGTGGCATATCTCTCATCATTATCTTTTAAGATGATACCATACATTTCCCACTTACAAGGCAAACCCTCAAAGAATTTGTCGGTTTTCTCCTTGTCATTGTAGAAAATCTTGTGGTCGTCAAGTTCACTTAATAAGTGATAAAATCGGGTAGTGTAGGCTTCAAGGTCCTCTTCTCTAAAAGCTTTAAATACCATAAATTGCTTTATCAGAAGATTATACTTGCCTGCCTTCACCTGAGGGCTTCCCTCACACCTTTTCTCTAGAGCATTCCAGAGCTCTTTAGCTGTGTGAAAGGACTTCAATTGGTGATTGATTTCCTTGGGAAGGCTCATTTTTATTGATGAATGTGCCTTATTATCAATAGTGAATTCTTTCTTCTGATTGTCATTCATCCTGTCGTAAGGCACAATCACAGTTGCATTCCCTACCTCAGCTGTAGGTGCAACATATCCGTTCTTAATGCACAGCCAGATGGTGATGTCGTGGAATCTACAGTAACTTTCGAATCTGTCTTTCCACCCATAATAGTCCTCAAGTCTAAGTAGCTTCGGTGGAACATTAGATTTGCCAACCTCGTGTTCTATCTTGATTATTCGACTCAAATAAGACATTTTAAAGTCAAAAATCAAGTTATCTTACGAATTCAGTAATCTCAACTCGCAACTAAACTCAATTCGCAGGTAAAGTCAGCTCGCAGAAGTCTCAGCTCGCAAGTGAATCTCAGTACGCAGGTGAATCTCAGTTCGCAGGAAACTCAGTTCGCAAGGGAACTCGGTTTTCGCAGGAAACTCAATTCGCAAGGGAACTCGGTTCCCAGGAAACTCAATTCGCAAGGGAACTCGGTTCGCATGAAACTCAACTCGCAGCTGAATTTGAACTAGCAAGTAATTCTCAACTCGCAAATAACAGTAACCCTAATCTCAACTCACAAAACGGCGCCTCGAAATCTGGGAACTGAAACTTTTTGGTATTTTTACGAATAAATCAGTAGATTTCGTTCGTAAAACAACCCCAAAGTTGTTATATAACCAAAAACCTTGTAACCACAACGTTTCTAAGCCCGAAAGCTCTGATACCAATTTTAAGCTCGCTAGATCTTGGTTCGATAACGGATTATCTTTTAGGTATTGAGGTGCGGAATCCCTCAATACTTAAGGTTTTAGGCTTATATAACTAATCTATCAATTAACAAGCTTCGTTTTGATATTAACTAGTGTTAAACAATCAAAACCGAGCCTATTTAATAATAGCTTTTATATCAGCACGAAATACGAGGAGAATATTATAATATTTGCTGTGTGTAATAATGGCACGGATTCCAATAAATGAGCAGCATTTAAATATATATATCTGGTTCAACTCGCAGGCCATGGGCCTGCGAATCCAGATGGCTGCGAGCCCAGATCTCAATTCGCAAAGTAAGGCTGCGAATCCAGATCATCTGCGAACTGAGATTTCATCTCGCAGGTTATTAGACCTGCGAGTTGACTTCTCATTTCGCGATTTTGACTTTAACTTGAAATCGATATTTGTCTACTAACATGTAACAAATAATAATAACAAATTAATATCATATATTTACGAGTCTAAACCAATTATACAAGTTTGACAATAAATACACTAGTCCTATTACAAGCTAGATCTGTTGTCACAATAACATGTCCCAACAGTTCGTCGTCTTCACCAAGAACACCAAATCTGAGATCGATCAAATGATGAAATTAACTCCTAAACTTGATTTCTGATTGATCCATAGCACTAATGGAGTACTTTGATCGGTGGAATTTCACTTAAACAAGCTTAATCAATACAAATCAAACTTAAAACGCCATTTTTGTGTTTGAATCAAATTTGAGAATTTGTATGATTTATCCGTGAATTCTTGTTCCACTCTGTTGTAGATCACTATTAGAAGCTTCGTTGATGCTTTAATTGTACAGAAACACACGATTTAATCGAATTTGATCACTAATTCGAATCTAACACTTAGAATACCCATTTTGACTTTTCTTCAAATTGGCCCGATTCTAGCTGTAATTTGATGAAATTGATACTCAATACTTGTTTCTTTATCACTAAGCTTCAATTCTATCGGATTACTTTCACCATAACACAATCAAATCTCCGAATTTGATCTTTAAAGTCACGAATTTGACTTTTTGTTGACCTTTTCTTTGATGAATTCTTGTTTGATAATCTTCAAATCTTTAATCCTCTAGCTCTGATACCAATTGTTAAACATATTCAAGCAATATTATGATGAATGTTGAGAGAGAATTTGGTTGAATGATTTTTTCTATTAAGCACAAATGATTTTTCAAGGTTAAGTGTTACAAATGACAAAGGTTAACCACCTATTTATACTAGTCTCACACAACTCACACTTAATACAAATAAAAACATGCAAATCCTATTTATATTCCTAACAGATTGCATTGTGAAAACAAATAATTTAGAGTATTAATTCTCATACGTTAAATACATTTCTATTTATTGTCCAACTATAGTGTTGAATTGTCTAGATGAACATACTTCTATCCTTTGGTTGATTAATTGATTTACTTTCTTAGTTAATTAAATACCTTTGACTGTATGTCGTTAAAAATTAAATCCACTTTTAAACTATAAATTATACAAATAACCCTTAAAGTGCATATAAACTTTTCCTGTGAGAGACCACTCGGTAGACTTATCATTGTTATACTACTATTCGATTAGGTATATTTGCCTAGTTGTATAATAGTTAGCTTTGACTTTTTTACTAATTTTTATAACTAGATTAATACATGATGTAGACTGCACACATATAATAATGTTCTAGGCATGGGTAACGCTTTCGTCATTTCTTCGCATAATTACAGCGACACTCAAATTTTTAATAGTTTTTCAAACTGACTAAGACTACTAAAAGATAAAGATAGATAAAAGTTCTTTAGGGAGATACGTTACTCATGAATTGTCATTCTAGCGATTTGGACTAACAACTCAAAACGTGATTTATCAAAAACCTTAGCATAAAGATCGCTAGATTATTATCCGAGATTTGATCTTATCTTCCCCTCAGTCGCTACATCTTCTACTGAACTTGTAGCCTATGAAGTCTGTGTTCCAGCACATTAGATTAAACCATTAGTTATTAAGGGGGACTGTTGGGATTTATTGATTTGATGATACAAAATATAAACTGATAATTTACATAGGAAACATGAAGGATCAAGATCGACATCATGGAATTCTAGAAGATGGAGGATTTTGGAAGACTTGCACATAAAGTTAAAGATCGACATTGAAGAATAGAAGGAACTAGTTTCCTAATATAATTATGTTTCCTTATGTAAGTCTTGAGGGACTCTATAAAGAAAGAGATCCCTAGACATTTAGATGTGTGTTTTTATGAGGGTAAACACCCGATTTCATAACTTGAGATCGTCTCCCATGTGAACGATCTAACAAAGAAAGATCGATTCGATATCCCTAAGGTTGTAAACCCTGATACATAAAGTTATATCCGTCTTGTTAATTGATCAATAGTAAGATTAGGGATTTGATGTTGTATTCATAATTATCTTCTATGTGTTCTTCGTATTGTGGTTATTGTTTTAATCTTTTGTTTGGTGTTTAATGGGATTTCTCAAGGACCCAAGCCACCACGGACTTGGATCGACCATTCTCATCAACAAATGTAAATTCCTTCATATATCTATCTCGCCTTTCAGGGACTTAGATACTTTGGAATTCTCACTTATTAGGGAATGGGAGGTGCAACCACTAGGCCTTCTATCCTAAGACTTTTGGAAACGTATCTGATTGACTGGCCTTTGGTTTGATGTAGATATAACTGATATCGCCTATATTAGACATATTTATAGGGGCGATATCGATCCAATTTGTATATTACTTTAGTCATTTTATAATCTTTTAGTACTTAATTAGTCTAGTTTAGTTTCAGGTTAATAATCGAGAAGAGATCGAAAGGATATGAAGAAAAGATCAAGAGTTGATGGATTTTTGCAGCTTTGCGAGGCTCCACGGTTTTGGCCATAACTCCCTCATACGGACTCCGATTGAGGTGATTCAAGTGCCCAAATCTCCGGAACTCAGAGGGCTACAACTTTCAAGAAGGGATCTAGGGCCGAAAATGAAAAGTAACCGCCAGGTAAGCCTAGTACCCGCCGGGTACTCAAGAAATGTACCAGTTTTGGCCTAGCCGGGTACAGAACTCTGATTCGGGTGGGAAGGCCTTAGTAGCCGCCGGGTACTTGCATTCCCTGCCGGGTAGAAGGGTCGGTTACAGCTTTTTGGCTTAAATTATACCCTAAAACCTAATTATCATTAACCTTTTGATTAACTACGGATTAAGGACGATTTTTTGGAGTTTGGGAGAGCTTTTGGGGACACCCTAAGTGATCTACCCTCTTGTAATCATCCTAGCAGTTAGTGTTTAATTCTCTTTCACTCGAACCTTATTTAATTAACGTTTGATTCATATTTGTAATTGCATGATGAATTACTCTTTGATTATTATTGTTTGTTTGATTGAACCTATGACAATAGGCTAAATACTTTATGTTCATCTAGACTAATAACCCTAGATGTTGGACTTGTGATAATTAGAATTGGTTATGCGTATGATTTGATGTTTAATTGTAGAATGATTTGTATTTAATTATTTAATCTATTCAATTGATGTGATATTTGTTTCAATGAGTGAAAACTCTTGTGTTACATTTACATGATTACGAATCTTATGCATTTGATTGGAGACAATAAATGAATTGAACTAGGTTATTGAATTAAAATATGAGTGGATCATATTTAGAGACATCTTATATGATTAGTAATCCCTAGGACACTAGGATTATAAAGATTAAATCATTAAGTTAATAGAATTGTTTGATCATAATTGGATATAATAACTTGTCAAGGAGACTTGCATTTTAGAATTTCAATTAAACGATTGCATTGTGAAAACAAGTAATTTAGATTAATAATTCTTATACGTTTAATACATTTCTAGTTATTGTCCAACTCTAGTGGTGAAATGTCTAGATGAACATAATTCTACCTCTTGGTTAATCATTTGATTTACTGTTTTCTTTAATTTAAAAACCTTTTGACTGCCTGTCATTAAGAGGCATTATCCTTTTATCTTAACTATAGATTAGACTAATATCCTTTTAATACATATAAATTGTTCCTGTGAGAGACTACCTGGTAGACTTATCATTGTTATACTACTATCCGATTAGGTACACTTGCCTACTTGTGTAATAGTTAGCTTTGACTTTGTTTTACTATTTTTATAACTAGATATTTACACATCAATAACCCTAGATTTATAGTTATAATTCGAATTATGAAAATTCCTATTACTACTACCCTGGTTAGAAAAACTTTTGTTGGGGTTGTTAAAATGTTTTGAAGGTTTCGACCGAATTGATTCTCCATTTGATCTTCCTGTTTCAGGAGAAGTGCTCCTTGGAACTTACCATGTCATAAATAATGCCACGTAGCCATTTAATCGGTGTAACCGGAAGTCTAATAATTTTTTACTGGTTTCAATAGTACGTTCATCTAATTGTTACGAAAAAAAGTTGTTCTTGAAATTGTACATTAACGCAAAGTTTGATACCTAATATGTCAATTAACCCTATTATTTTTGTTAAGGCATATAGTAAAACTGTTTAATGCTTATAGCATATGCATCAAACTCAATGGTATATGATATCACCACCCTATGTAAAAATAGACATATATATTTCTTTTTTAAAAACAAACACATACATATGTTAATTATCATAATTATTGTTGAGACATGTTTTGTGACAACAGATCTAGCTTGAAATTAGTCTTTCTAGTTTGTAATAGGTCTTGTATTAATAGTAATCGAGTTTGTACATTGGTTTTGAATTGTAAATGAAAAACTATGGTTGGAAAACATTTTAGAGTGAAAAATCAAAAAGCTGAAAAATGTTGACCAAGGTTGACCGCGAACCGAGTCAGTTCGCAGGTCAAACTGGTGCTGCGAACCGAGTCAGTTCGCTGGGCCTAAATGGGCTGCGAACCGAGTCAGTTCGCAGAAGCCCATGACCCGCGAACTGAGACGGTTATAAATACAAATTAGGTTTCAAACCTAATTATCTTTTGCGATTAACCCAATACGAATCATCTGAGTTTTCCAGAGCAATTAAACCTTCTAAAGGCTAGGTATTGATCGTTTAACTGAGATTAATAATCAATACGAAGCAAATTAGATACCCGATTCACTATAATTGTGAAACAATTTGTTATAGATCCTATAACTAAGTATTGAGGGATTCCGCACCTTAATACGTTAGATAACCTCGTTATCGATCCGAATAGACACGGACTTACAATTGGTATCAGAGCCTACGGCTATATACGCGTAGGTTCGAGGTTATTTGGGATAATAACGATTGATTTGGGTAAATAACGTTTGATTTAGGGTTGTTTTACGTACAATTTGTGCGTATTTTTGACCAAAATCAGTTTCTGGAAGTTTTTAGGTTCGTGTACGTTCGAAATCTTAGGGTTTAGACGTTCAAAAACCTAAAAATTTACGTTTTTGGGGATTACAGCCGTTTCTGCGAAGTGAGATTAGGGTTCTGCGAACCGAGTTTGCGAACTGAACTGGGATTCTAGTCTGCGAACTGAATCTAGGCTGCGAACTGAGATTTCAGCCTGCGAACTGAGTGAGGCTGCGAACTGAGTTCTGGTTCTGCGAACCGAGTAGCCTGCGAACTGAAATTCTGTTCTGCGAATTGAGTTAGCTGCGAACTGAGTTCTCACCCTGCGAACCGAGTTGGCTGCGAACTGAGTTCTCATCCTGCGAACTGAGTTTTTGTTTTCGTGATTTTTGAAAGTTTTGTGATTTGCAAAGATGTCAGACCTAAGTAGAATGATTGAGATGGATCATGAGATTGGAAAATCGAATGTTCCACCTAAATTGCTCAGACTAGAAAATTACTATGGATGGAAAGATAGGTTTGAATCCTATTGTAGATTTCATGATTTGGTAATTTGGGAATGCATCAAAAATGGATACACTGCTCCTACCCAAGTCGTTGAGAATGTGACTGTGGCTATTCCTTATAGCCGGATGAACGATGAGCAAAAGAAGGAATATGAATCTGAGAACAAAGCTCATTCGTCGATCAAGATGAGTCTTCCAAGAGAAATTAATCATCAACTCAAATCTTTTCACACTGGTAGAGAGCTCTGGGTAGCTCTTGAGAAAAGATGCGAGGGTAGTCCACAGGTGAAAGAAGGTAAAAGGAGTCTGTTGAAGAAACAATTTACCGTCTTTAAAACCTTGAAAGGAGAAGACTTAGATGCTTATGTCACTAGGTATTACCATCTCCTTAGTGAATTGGATGACCATGAGATTTTCTGTACTGATAGGGAGAAAACCGACAAGTTCCTTGAGGGTTTGCCTCCTAATTGGGAAATGTACGGAGTGATGATTAAGGATAATGAAGAAAGATACTCTAAGATGACCCTAGAGCAGGCTATCGACAAGCTTCGAGGGTATGATTTTACCAAAAAGACGAGGGACACGGATTCTGATCAGGTACAGGATCCTGGGCTATACCATGGAAAATCAAGTCTCTCAAATTCTTCATCTGCATCAACTTCTGCATTACTGGTTGGTGGAATAGATGATAAAGGTGAAATCCTAACTGAGGATCTATGCTTTATTGCTTCGGATGGAAGTGATAAACGAAGCAAGTCTGCTACTGAGAAGTCACCTCAAGGGCAACACAAAATGCCAATGAGTGTGAAATCTGCAGAACAGCAACTATCTGTTCTTGCTTCGTTTGTTGCTTCTTACGAGAATTATATCCAAGGGAAGATCAACGACCCCGCTCAATTCGATGAAGATTATGATCAAATTGATCCAGAGGACTTAGAGGAAATGGATCTCCAATGGCAACTAGCCATGGTATCAAGGAGAGTCAAAAATTTCCTAAAGAAAACTGGAAGAAGAGTGGTTGGAAATAGACCAGGCTTTGACAAGTTCAAAGTGAAGTGTTATAATTGTCAAAATTACGGACACTTTGCTAGGGAATGCCAAAGACCCAAGATGGAGCAAAATACAAATCCTGTAAGACAAGGCACTTCGTTAGCATCAAAAGCCTTGGTGGTTCAACAACTTGATGGTTCTTATGACTGGAGTGCTTTATCTGAAGAAGCACTTATGGCTGATATTGAAGATCAAGATAAAATGGTTGAATCTACGTCTTACATATCAACTGCTGAAGAGTATCAGGTGGAAACACAAGTTACTGAGATGTCAACAATTGATGATGATGTGCTGGACTTGGGATCTACTGAAGATCTATGTCCTGAAGATTTTGTGGCACATATGGCTGATCTCCAAACCGATAAAAAACGGGTATGTCTTGATATTCTCACTCTTACTGATGTATGTCAACTTGTTACTAGTTTACAGTCCCAAGTAAATGTTTATGCTGAATCACATAGGACTGTTACATCTGAATTAGAACAAGTTAAAAGTGATGTACGTAGGCTAAGTGAGGATAAATTAGCTCTAAAGGAAAAGATTAAGTCTAATATGGCAGATAAGATCGCTCTTAGATATACTATTAATGAACAAGCCATTAAAATAGACGGTCTTTATCTAAACTTAAGAGACTTGAACAAAGATGTAGCTAATAAAGAGCTCGAGCTATCTGAGTCCAAAATGAAACTAGTTGAGTTGAATCATAAGATTGAAAGTTATAGGACATCTTCCTTGACTTTAGATCATATAATTAGTTCTCAACGAAGTGTAAATGATAGATCTGGACTAGGTTGCCATGATGTACCTCCTCCTTTTAATTCTAATTACACTAAGGCTCATGAAGACTTAGAAATGATAGATGTACCTGTTAACTCTGTGAAAACTTCAATAAATAAGTTAGAGATATCTGAGTTAGAGAAGCCTGTTATTAAAGACCTAACATCTAACGAGTGCAAAACTAAATTAGATGTTGAGAATATTAAAGGACAGGAAAGTAAAACTTCAGTAACTCAGAAAATTACTAACTTAGAAAAGGCAAAAGAAGTTAAGTCTAAGAAGATAATGTCGTGCTTCAAATGCCATGAAAGAGGGCATGTGGCTTCTTGTTGTCCCAATAAGAAGTCAGAAGCAAAACATAGACCAGTTGATAGTGACATGTCACCGGGTACTTCTAAGATGGATGTAGACAGGTCGAGTTCTAAGAATGGGTTGGACAATCAATCCATATCTAAACCTGTGAACATTTTGAAAAGGTTAGGAACACACAGTGTTTCTCCACCTAAACCTAAACGGTTTTCTAATGATAATACTTTCAATCATTCTCGAGACCAAACACCGTCAAGGTTTAGGACACCTCATCACAACCATAGTCATTTTGAGATTGGTTCTACTTCTCGGAACCATAGTCATTATGAGAGTGGTTCAACCTCACGTACACATGGGATTAAATATAATTATAATCGTAATCAAGGACATCAATCCCAAGGTAATGTGTCAGAGAGGCCTGTTTCTCATTCACCTCATAGACCCAAGACCAACGTTCCTCAACAAACTCGAACTCCTTCGAAAGTAATTCAGGCCCCAGATGGGAAAAAGGGTTACTTTAAAGAAGTTAAGTTTGTTGATGATGAGGGACGATCCAAGTCTGTTATGGCTTGGGTCCCTCTTGACGACTAATTGTGTACAACTGTCATGTGTAGGAACAAACTGTGAACGGAGCTAGCTGGTGGTACGTAGACAGTGGATGTTCAAGACACATGACAGGAGATAGAAGTCTACTGCTGGACTTCAAAGGAGGACTAAAGCAGCGAGTTAATTTCGCTGGGGAGAAAGGTGGAATCATCACTGGGAAAGGAAAAGTTTCTAATGGAACTTTGACTCTTGAGAATGTGAACTATGTTGAACAACTGGTTCACAATCTAATGAGTGTTTCCCAAATCTGTGATAAAGGTCATCCGGTATTATTTAATGATACAGAGGCCTTAGTCCTGAAGCCAGGTCTGGTTATTCCAAATAAATGGATTCTAATGAGGGCTCCAAGGAAGAGGGATATCTATGCTATTAACATGGGTATTCTTGCATCTTCAATGGAGTCGACATGTCTATTATCCAAGGCTTCAGAAGCAGATTCTATACTGTGGCATAGGAAAGCAACATAAGAAACCACACAGGTCTAAAACTAAAAACTCCATTTCCATGCCATTTGAATTGCTACATATGGATCTTTTTGGCCCAATAAGCAAAAGAAGCATAGGTGGCAAGTGGTATTGCTTAGTTGTCACAGATGACTACTCTCGATTCTCGTGGGTATTCTTTTTGGGGTCTAAGGATGAAACTCCAGGAATTCTTATGGAGTTCTTAGACTTAATAGAGAATGTCTACAACACGAGAGTGAAGAGTATTCGTAGTAACAATGGAACTGAGTTCAAAAATTCTATGTTGAATGTATATTGCTCAAGCAAAGGCATACAACATCAATTCAGTGCACCATATGAACCTCAACAAAATGGTGTTGCTGAAAGGAGGAATAGAACTCTCATTGAAGCAGCAAGAACAATGCTTGCAGATTCAAGGCTTCCGGTCATTTTTTGGGCAGAAGCGGTGAATACTGCATGTCATGTTCTAAACCGGGTTCTTACTGTTAAAAAGCATAACAAGACTTGTTATGAGCTTTTGAACAATAAGAAACCGAATTTGAAAGGGTTTGAACCCTTTGGTGTCTCATGTACTTTATTGAAAACTAGTTCTCAACCAAAATTTGGTGAGAAGGCTGACGAAGGATATTTCCTCGGTTATGTGCCTAACTTACCAAATAAACGAGTTTTTAATAAAGTTACGGGACGTGTGGAAATAGTTTATAACGTTGAAGTTACGAGCTACACACATGACTCACATAAGGGATTAGATTGGCAATTTGACTATTCTGATCTTTTTAAGTCATTTAATGTCCCATTGTGTGATTACACGGTTGATCCTGTACTTACTGAACAGTTATTGTCAGGTGATGGAGATATTGGCTCCATTCCAACATCGACTGCTTCTGTAGATCCTAATCATACAACATCAAGTGCCATAGAACAACCTCCGGTGGATAACACTCAAGAGACTGACACGTCACCAGTAGTTACCGATACGATAACTTCTGATGAGATGTATAGTACTAATGAGGATATGCCACCTTTGGAAGAAATTGGCACCAATCTTTATGATAATATGGTGATTGAGCCGATAATAACCACAAGAATTCACAAAGATCACCCAACTGAAAATATCATTGGTGATCCAACTGCATCGGTTCAAACCAGGGCTAGTACTTCTGAGTACTCAAGCCTTTTTGTTGCAATTATGGAGACTGGGATTATCAATCGATGTTCCTACTCGTGCTTTATCTCACAAATTGAACCTAAAAATGTTCAAATGGCATTAAAGGACAATTCGTGGGTCGAGGCAATGCAGGAAGAGTTGTCTCAGTTCTCAAAGTTGCAAGTCTGGGAATTGGTTGATTTACCTGTTGGAGAATATCCAATTGGAACTAGATGGGTCTTTAAGTGCAAGAAAGACGATCGGGGAATCGTAACTCGCAATAAAGCTCGCCTAGTGGTTCAAGGGTTTAATCAACAAGAAGGAATTGACTACAATGAAGTGTTTGCACCAGTGGCTAGGCTAGAAGCAATAAGGCTATTTTTAGCATTTGCAGCTTCTAAGAAAATGAAAGTTTTCCAGCTGGATGTTAAGAGTGCCTTCTTGTATGGCAAAGTCAAGGAAACGGTGTATGTTTCTCAACCACCGGGCTTTACTGATCCTAAGTATCCAGAAAGAGTATATCGTCTTGATAAGGCTCTATATGGATTACATCAAGCACCGAGGGCGTGGTATGAAACACTGTCTACTTATCTTCTTGAGAATGACTTTACAAGAGGAAGAATAGACAGTACACTTTTTGTCAAGTGGAAAGAGAGAGACTTTCTACTTGTTCAAGTTTATGTTGACGACATCATCTTTGGGTCATCCGACGAAAAGATGTGTAATGAACTTGAACAAGTTATGAAGAACAAGTTCGAGATGTCTGCTATGGGAGAATTGACGTTTTTCTTAGGATTGCAAGTCGATCAAAAGAAAGATGGGTATTTCATTCATCAAACAAAGTATACAAATGAGTTGTTAGAAAGATTCAAGATGGATGAAGCCAGACTATATCATACTCCGATACCGGAAAATCATGGACTTGGACCTGATACATCGAGTGATAGAGACGTGGACCCTACTCTTTATAGGGCCATGATTGGATCACTAATGTATCTTACTGCATCGCGGCCGGATATAATGTTTGCAGTATGTGTCTGCGCACGATATCAAGCCAATCCTAAAGAGTCTCATATGCAAGCTGTTAAGCGAATTCTTCGTTACCTCAAAGGGAAGCCGAAGCTGGGACTTTGGTATCCGACTGATGGAGACTTAGACTTTGTGGCTTACACTGATTCTGATTATGGAGGATGCAATCAGAACAGAAAGTCTACAACTGGTGGATGTCAATTCCTAGGGGGTAGATTGGTTTCTTGGCAGTGCAAGAAGCAAACCTCAGTCGCCATTTCTACATGTGAAGCTGAGTATGTTGCTGCTGGCAGCTGTTGTTCCCAGGTTCTGTGGATACAATAGCAACTGCGAGACTATGGGTTAAATTTAACCAATACTCCAATGATGATTGACAACGAATCCACCATGTCAATTACCAACAATCCTGTAAAGCACAACAAGACAAAACACATTGACATACGTCATCACTTTATTAGAGACTGTGCAGAGAAAAAGCTTATACAGTTAGTCAAAGTTCCCTCAACTGATAACTTGGCAGACTTGTATACAAAAGCTTTTGACAGGACGCGTTTTGAGACATTGATTCAACTAAACGGAATGAGGAATCCAGAATAATTTGTCTTCCAAAGGAGTATGTCATACTTAGTAGTTTCTTTTATTTTTCTGCATTTTTCTTGAAAACGTTATGGTTTTATCTGCTGGGAAATGATAGTACATTAGAAGAATATGCTTAAATAACAATAAGTATAAGTCTTTGGATAGATGTGTTAGTAAATTCTAGGTAGTTACATTAAATCTACATCTTTAAAACCAGACATTTACTTATGTTTATTTTAGTATACACCTCTCTCCACATGTTATCCTTTGCTTAGAAAATTGAATTTAGACAGCTTCATTATATGATGTACTGATAGGCAAATTCTACTATGATTTCTGCGCATATAATAAGTAATAATGCTTCTGTATGCTATCTAGTGTGATCTGCTATATGATGTATGACATAAGTCTTAATTGTTGAATGATAGTCTAACCATGCACTGTTATCAAGGATCTATGAATATATGTCAAGACAAATAGTAAGAATTATGGCTATTAGCAAAACTACTGGTGACTTTGTTGTACTGAGTACATACCTGACTCCTTTAGTTTTGCCAATGGTTTCAAACTTATCTTGTTCATACTAAGGGATCTTATGTTGTACTAAGTACAGTTCTAGAACCACTAGTATCTTCAAAATAGCTTTGATGTTTGTCAGATTTTAAAATAACTCAAGGGTATGTTATATGCTTCAAACAGAACATCATTTAGTAACCTCTACCTTGAATCCGAAAGATACAGTGTTATGTGTTTTACTTGATTTCTCAGTATGTCATATTTTGGATCACATTAGGTAATGTACATACCAACAATAAAGGCCTGCTATGAAATCATTGTAGACTTTGTTTATGAGGATCATAATATCAGTAATCATCTTGAACTGTCTATGGTATTTGAATATTTCATGGTTGATGAATCATTTGTTCTCAATTCCTGAAAATATATGATTAATGTGATATCTGTTGTGGAGCTAGGTAACCAAGTTATACTTTCATAAATATAAGTTGACAAATGGTTAAGTTGTACTTATGTGTAACTTTCTGTGAATTTCAGTTGGTATGTATACTGACAATCTTCCAAGATTTTTTTTAAATCTTAAAGTCCTGCGTATTCTGTCTAATATGATCCCTGAGCAGATTTAACTATTAATGTTAAGCATATGTAATAATTTTAGTTTCGTTATTTCATCAATAAAATAGTACTTTTGTTTGAATCATTGTTTGTTTGTTTCTTTATTGATTTTAATCCTTTGGAATTCAATAAATTCTTCAGTATTCCGTGTTGTTTCAATGTGACAAGATTGCATTTGGTTTTGTTTATAGCTTAAGAACTGTGGATTATTATTTTAATAATCAGTTATAAGCTAACATGCTTAGACGTGTCGACTTAAATGTGAACATGTAAAAGCATTTTCAAAATATACGACTTATGACGTTTGGTAATAAGTTATATATACTTTAATTTGAGACATTATGTGACAAATTAAAGTACACAGCTATAATTATTAACGGACTTTTGTCAAATTAATGATTATAATTGATAATTAAATTCGAACACCTAATCGTTCAATTACAATTTGTGGGTTATAATTTTTGACTTAGAATATATTAAAACTCAATTTGCAATTTGAGATTAGAATATTAAAAAGACCACAAGTCAAAACCTGCGAACCCACCTGCGAACCCAAATCTGCGAACCCAAATCTGCGAACCCAACTCTGCGAACCCAAAGCTTGCGAACTCAAATGTTGCGAAGTGAGTTACTGTATAAAAGGTCCAAGTCAACAGGTCCAACTTCTCACTTTTCCAAACACCCCTGCGAACCCAAACATTGCGATCCGAGAGCGTACGAAGCGAAACGAGCAATTTTCTTAGATTTTGGATATTTACAAAACAAGGATCGGCTTTTCAATCCGCAGATTATTTACATCTTTCAAATCCGCATCTTTTGAGGTAAGATTCACTAAATTTCATTCACTATTTTGTGTTTAATCCCGTATTTTTGATTTTGAGGGTTTTAGTTTAGTTTTTCACGGATTATGTTATAATTAGTGGAAAAGAAAACATTAAACTTATCAATCTTGTTAAATCGGTACCCATTTCATGTGTTTGTATCCTTTAATTGCAAAAACACGGCTTTAATTTTTGTTTTCGAAAATTTTGGGCTCGCACACGCTCCTACGAACGGAGATCCACTCTCAGTTCGCAAAACCTTCTTGCGAAGTGAATCCTGCGAAGCGAATTGAAAACTTGACTTCGCTGACCTGCGAAGCGAACCCAATAGTTGACTTCATTGAACTGCGAAGCGAACCGAAAGGTTGACTTCGCTGACCTGCGAAGCGAACCCAATAGTTGACTTCATTGACTGCGAAGCGAACCGAAAGGTTGACTTCGTTGACCTGCGAAACGAACCCAACTGGTTGATTTTGTTGACTGCGAAGCGAACCCAAACCAAGGGTTGACTTAGTCAACTGCGAAGCGAACTGAACTGTTAACTTTGCTTGATTGACTTATTTGCTCTGTTTAAATTTTAAACATACTTAGACTTATTCTCGATTTGCGACATTTATGTTTTCAAATAATTTATAAGTCTGGTATTGTTACTTTTTCATAATACGTTTCGACTTAAGAGCTTTCGCTTATAAGTAAAATATGTATTGGTGACAGCATATATTCTGTTCTCTCATGTCGAAAGTCTTCCGACTCAAATGTAGTCGTGCGGCATGTTCCGATATTCGATCGGCGGTATGACTGTTCAGGATATGCTTTATAACTAGCGAACTATGTATAATTTAGAGAATATAATTGAAAATTTAAGTTTTGTACGCTTAATTGTTCAATTAAGTTCAGTGAATTACGTTATTAATTAATAGTAAACATAAATGTTCGGTGATCATTTTTGTTCACAATACATAGATGTTTAGAATTAATTAATGTTCGCTCTGTGTTAGTAGTTATCGAGCTTATTCCCATTTGTGTAACTCTTATGATTACAGATATGGCTGCTCGATCTTTTACGTCTACTCACAATATCTTGGTGAACTTGGACGTCAATGAGCGCTTTACTGAGATCCTGAGATCCTAACGTATCTGAGATCCTAACGTATCTGGCACGATCGAGGATTCGATATGCCGTTACGGAATCACCACCATTGCTCCGATCCATCCTGGATCAGTTTTGGAACAATACCGAGTACGATGCTGCTGCCAACCCTCCTGTCATTCGTTCTAGGGTTGAACAAAATCCGGTTATCTTCTCTGCTGATGATCTGAGACAGATTTTACATCTGGGTACAGCTGAGCAGGAAGCTGGTCCGTCTGTGTACTCCTCTGACTTCATTGAGGGTGCACTTGGTCGTATGGGTTATTCTGGACCCAAACGCGGACGGCAATTTATTAAGGCCTTTGTTCTTGGCCAATGGCGGTTCCTGTTCCACATTATGGTGACTATCTTTGGGAACAAGAAGGGCGGGTACGATGAGTTGAGCCCTGAGTTGCTATCTGGACTACTGTCACTGGTTTATAACAAACCATACAGTTTCTCGTCCTACATTTTTGGCTCATTCATTGGGCAGGTGACTGGCGCGGTTAGATCAAAGTTCATGATCTATCCCCGTTTCTGCATGCTTATTATTCGTCACTGCATACCTGGCTTACCACATTTTCAGCCAGACATTCATGTTGATCGCTTCGGACTGCGAGGATACAATGCTTGCTTTCTTCACTCTTCTCGCCGTCCAGATCAAATTAAGCCTGAAGCTGCTGACTTGTTTGGGCATCTACTTGATGCAGACTATGTTGCTCCACCAAATAATGGTTGGTTAGATGCCGATGCTCCATTGCAACATCAACCACCCCCTCCAGCACAAGTTCCAGCTCAGCCGGCGGTTGTTGCTCCACAGCCCGGCCCGCACGACCTTATTGAAGATGTGTTGAACCAAGCAGCTCAACCTGATGTTGCTGCTAAAGTATTACATGAGGTTCTTATTCAGAACGATGATGCCACTGATCCACTCTTACTTGAGGTGGAAAATTTTCAGGCAATCGAAACCGTCGACCCAGAGGTTGTTCAACCTGAGGGTGAACGGGTTTCAGCTGATCAAGATGCTGGACCGTCTACTACTTTTGGCAAGGATGGTGCCACTGCTTCTGAGTCTGAGGATGAGGATAGTGCTGATGATCCTCCTACTTCCTTTTTGACGGGAATTCCAGCGGGGATGGTTCGTCAAGGTTCAAGACTAATCATGGATCCTGCTTTAAAGGGCAAACGCAAAGTTGATGATCGTGATCCTGATTACAGTTTGGTTGATGAAGATTCTGAGGAGGACGATGCTTTACCTCTTCAAACCAGCCGCCGCAAACGCATTCGGTCTACAACCGCTCAATTGACAATTGGCGATTTATCTCGTCCAGCGGTTAGAGCTACACCTTCATCACCTGCACAGCCTACATTACCACTTTCTCCTGTGCCAACACCTACTACTTCTGAGCCCTTGATTCTTCAATCTACTAAGGCCAGCCTTATCACAGCACGATTGTTATTGGCTGATGTTGCTGCTCTCATTGGTAAACA
This sequence comes from Logfia minima, assembly GCA_963921325.1. Classification (NCBI taxonomy): domain Eukaryota; kingdom Viridiplantae; phylum Streptophyta; class Magnoliopsida; order Asterales; family Asteraceae; genus Logfia; species Logfia minima. The sequence continues at coordinate 23,372,670 of OY992770.1, forward strand.
TCTTCCCTCATCTGATACTGCAACTGAATCAGCAATTGCCATTCCTTTTCGGACTTCTGACCGTGTCACTACTTTGGAACTGCGGGTTAAAGCTTTGGAATTTCAGAATCTCAAACTTGCAGCTCTCCTTAGTACTCAAAGTGCTTCAACGACTCACTTGTTGAGATCACATGCGCTTCTATTAAGTGAATCTGCTGATCAACAGCGACAGATTGACCGTTTGGAACGCATAGTCAACCGTTTGTTGACGGGACAGCCGTCTCAGGGGGAGATTATGGCATATCAAATTGCCAGAGACGAAGATGAGCTGATAAGGAAACGGCGTCATGAGGTCTGTAAGGATGATGAAGAGCTAAGAAAAAGGCGAAAGGACACAGATGATGATCCCAACTCACAAGATGATAGAGAGCCGACTGGTCCGTCAACGACTGGTGAGCTTCCTATAATTCAGGGGGAGTCTACTAAGGCAAGTGGAAGTGGTGCTGGTACAAGTACACAAGAGGGTGGTGCAACTGAAGGTGAAGTTTACATTAACTTAGACTAAGTTGTAATTTTAGTTTACATTAACTAAGACTAAGTTGTAATTTTATCTCAACCTTCGTAATTTGTAACTTAAGAATATTTTGTCATATATATATTAGACTTGCGATTTATCTTTACAAGTTAAATATATTTAGTCGACTTGAGATTTATAATAACAAGTTAATTAAATAAGTTACAATTAATAAAGATTGTGTGGAATTTTGATCGAAAGTCTACCGACTTACAATAGTTGTGTGGCGTGTCCCGAGTTATTTTCGGCGGTCAATCTTTTACTATAATCTTTGCATTTTAGACTTGAGAATCGTGAGATTGACAAGTTAATTATGCAGAAGAATTAATTAATGGTAAGCCTGAATGTTTGGTGATCATTTCACAATACATTATTGTTTAAATTTAACTAATATTCTGATATTATAAGACTTTTGAAATCTTAGATTGATTGTAATTATACGTTAAGATCAATGAAAGATTTATAAGTTCATATAATGTATTCGAGATACACAAAGAAATTAATAAGAAAATTCTTAGATTGATTCAGGGAAATAAATAAAAGAATTTATGATATTAATTGCTATTGATTAATATGGAAATCCTTAGATTGATTCAGGGAAATCAATGAAAGGATTTAGAATATTAATGATTATTTGTGTATGACCTAATATAGGTTTGGAAGTGCTAGATCTATCTGATTCTGATAATGATATACTTGATGAGATAGACGAAGACATTGATTATGATCTAGAGGAGGGAGAGTTTGTACCTCCTGAAGATTGGTCTTCTGTCTCGGAGTCTGGGCTAGATGAAGGTGTAGATCTTGATGCTGACATCGATGAACACATAGTAAGCCCCTCAAAGACAAATGTTATCTTTCAGGATGAGGATGGAGAAAGAGTTTTGGACTTAGATGAAAATCTAAGTGAATCAACTGATTCTAAATCCGATGATGAACTTCCTGAGAAATTGAAGAATAATCCGATGTTTAGACCTTTGAAAAGAAAAAGGGAAAAGACATGGATTAAAGAAGTAGATATCACTGGAAAACGTATACCTAAAAGGGGTATAATAGGATGGTATTACGACGCTGACTTAAAGCTTTTTGCAATTAAAAGATTTGACGGAGTTCAATATTTTGAGAGAAAGCTAGCAGTCTTCAGTTCATTGCCACGTTTTGAAATCCGAGACTTGGCTAGATTAGAAATGATTAACCCCAGTAATGATCCTTTTGGACGTTATGTAGAAAAGATTATCAAGACTGAGGGTAGATCTATGAAGTTTCAAAGAATTAAGCCAAGGGTTGGAAAAACGATAAAGCTTAATGAAAGAAGCGAAAGAACTGGAAGGCGTCGAAGGATGAAAGTATATCCAGCTATTAAGTGCATGCAGCAGATTCCATTAAAGACTATGCCTCAAGATATTCTAAGAAAATTGAAGAGATGGTCTGTTGATTCTGTGACTGGAGAAGCTCTCATGTTTGTACATGATGATGAAGTAGAATATGAAGAGAGCGAGATCTTAAAGATTTATGATCGACGACATCTAATGAACCTATCAAAGGCTGACCTATTAATGTTACACAAGAATAGGATCACTGCAATTGAAGGATGGGAAGATGTTGCTCGAGACTATCAGTCAATGGTTAAAACATGCATCAAGCTGAAGATATATGCTGGAAGTAAAATTTACAAGTGATTACCAAAGACAAACTTGAAGACCAAGACACTAAGACAGCTAGAGCTATTGTCAAGGGGGAGTCTGTTGAGACATGTTTTGTGACAATAGATCTAGCTTGAAATTAGTCTTTCTAGTTTGTAATAGGTCTTGTATTAATAGTAATCGAGTTTGTACATTGGTTTTGAATTGTAAATGAAAAACTATGGTTGGAAAACATTTTAGAGTGAAAAATCAAAAAGCTGAAAAATGTTGACCAAGGTTGACCGCGAACCGAGTCAGTTCGCAGGTCAAACTGGTGCTGCGAACCGAGTCAGTTCGCTGGGCCTAAATGGGCTGCGAACCGAGTCAGTTCGCAGAAGCCCATGACCCGCGAACTGAGACGGTTATAAATACAAATTAGGTTTCAAACCTAATTATCTTTTGCGATTAACCCAATACGAATCATCTGAGTTTTCCAGAGCAATTAAACCTTCTAAAGGCTAGGTATTGATCGTTTAACTGAGATTAATAATCAATACGAAGCAAATTAGATACCCGATTCACTATAATTGTGAAACAATTTGTTATAGATCCTATAACTAAGTATTGAGGGATTCCGCACCTTAATACGTTAGATAACCTCGTTATCGATCCGAATAGACACGGACTTACAATTATAAGGTTCCTAATCTAAAATTAACATGTACAATCTAATACAATGAATAAATGTTTTAGCATTGGAAAAGATAAAGTCATGAAAAAGAACAAGTGATTTCTTTTTTACCCTTTTCACCTTTTAGTTATTACGAAGTCATGCGACATTTTGACCAACAATGTTCCATCTTCTTAAATGGCAATGACTTTAACATACATTCTGAAATACAATAGTCACTAAGCGATAATCATATCTTAAAAGATATAATATATATATATGTACTAATATATAATATATTTTAATATTTTTTAAAATAAATTTTGTTATTTTTCCCATATAATTACAAATAAAATTTTTAAAAATTCATAAAAATGACTAAAATACCCTTAATTATTAATTATTGAATTCTCATTAATACAAACATAATTAAAGTATAAAATAATTAATTTAAGACATTTAATTATGTCACACCCCGTTAAAGCGGATACATGAGATCTAATAGCATAATGGTTTCACAACGAAAGTTACAAAAGTTCACCATTTAAAACATACTACATTAGCGCTTACAAGTGTTTACAATCGTTTACATCACAAGATACAAGTCGCAGATTGGAATACATCCATAAGCATACGCAAAAGTAAAGTTCATGACTACAACATCAACACAAAATAAACTTGGACTTCAAATCCGTACCAATGTCAGTTTCCGAAAAAAAATGTAAAGTAACCGGGTCAATTATTGAAATAGTTGGTGAGTTCACAGGTTTTGTATATGAAAAACCATTTAGAAGTTTTCAGACCAGGCCTGAAAGATTTATGTTGCTAATGTAAGACCGATTTAGTAATCAAAGTTTATTTGCCAAGCAAATAGTATGATTTGTACTCCAATATTAGAGTCAACGTTTATGATGCGTATTTAAATGCGAATGAGTGACTGAACTAGGTAGTCATTGTTTCTAGGTGTTTATACGAAAATTGGATTCATTTAAGAATCGATCTTTATATAGCTTGAGTCCACAACCAAATTTACTAGCCTGAACTTACGCCCCAAAGCACTTTCTATCGCGAACGTGTCGTTGGGGATATGCACTCACTTGCGTGGGTGAGTTGGAAGGTGACCGCCCTCCAAATAGTACTATCTGTTGATACATATTAGAGTGTCTGTCAGTTGGTCAAGTCTGTACTGTGTCTGTAAATGTAATAGAGTAAATAAAGTTACATTTTCTGTGTACTGCGACACAAGGCTTGTGTCGCATAAGTGATAGGTGCGACACAGTGCTTGTGTCGCAATAGTGAATCCTGCGACACAAGGCTTGTGTCGCATAAGTCGGCCAGATTAGTATAAATACCTCTAATTACTTTGTAATTAGGTTAGACTTTTTCATTAATATTCTCTGTGCGTTTTCAGCTGTATTCATCTCTGAGAATTTAGAATAAGAAATATAAAGTGATTGGTTAATTGTTCTTGATTTGTTTTAAAAGCTTTATATTTGTGTGTTTGATAATCTAACGAATTCCACACGTTGGATTAATTGACGATTTGATTATAAGATCAGACAAGGGATCTACAATTGGTATCAGAGCCATAATCTATAGATTTTGGTGGTATCAAATCGTTTGGTAAATTGTTTACACTTATTTTGATTATTTAACATCTTGTTTTGGTGTTTGATCTTCATTACAGGTGTTATTGGAGCTAAATTGTGTTATTTTTGAACCCTAGTAACTGTGATTTTACGAAATTGGTTAATAAAATTCGTTTAGGTTTCAAAAATTTCGTTTTTTGAGATTTTGGCATCAAACAGCGCCGTTTTGCGACACAAGCTTGCGACATAATATTTGTGTCGCTGTAGGGTTTCTTGCGACATACTGTTGCGACATAATCTCTGTGTCGCTGATACTACTCTTGCGACATAACCTTTGTGTCGCTGATACTACTCTTGCGACATAACCTTTGTGTCGCTGATATTCCTTTTGCGACATAACCTTTGTGTCGCTGACATCTCTGTTGCGACATAATCTCTGTGTCGCCTTTGCCTCATTTGCGACATAATAGTTGCGACACAACCTTTGTGTCGCCTTTTTCAGTTTCAAAATTTTTGAAAAGTCTCTTAAACCCAGTATCATGTCTGTTTCTACTTCCACGTCGCTTCAGCAAGTTGGAGCTATGTTACGACACAATAGTGAGGTGGGTTCCACGAATAAACCTCCTATGTATACAGCTGGGATGAACTACCTCGATTGGCGTCAACGTTTTGAGGCATTCGTATCATTTAATGATGCGGAAATGCTTATCTACTTAGAAGAGAGATATGAACGCCCTGGTAGAACAGGTATTTTTAATGGACCAATACCGGAGAAGTCCATTAAATCCATGACTCCTGAAGAGCGTAAGGCCTTCGACACCGAGCGGAAAACATACTCCGCTATTACCATGGCCTTACCCCAACCACTACTTAGACAACTCCGACATCACAAGACTGCATACGATCTTTGGAAGGGGTTCGAGAAGAAGTGCGGAGGCAGTGATCAATACAAAAGGAACAAACTGGACTTAGTGAAAAAGCAGTTTGAAGTTTTTGATATGCTGCCTACTGAGTCATTAGAGGATATGTGCAGCAGATACTCACAACTGGTGAGTGAATTAGTCGAAGGTGGAGTCACTCTTGACAAAACCGATGTTAATAAGAAACTTCTGGGTTCCTTACCCAAGAAGTGGAATACTAGAGTGCTGCTCATGGAGAAAGATGAGGACATTATGGACATGGAGCTTGACGATCTCATCGGCCAGATTGCTGCTGATCTCCTAGATATGCAAAAGAAGGAGACTAAAGCTACTGCTCATCTACAAAATCCAAAGCTCTATGGCGTAGATGCTCCTGCTGCAGCAACTCATGCTGCCGAAACTGCTTTTCTATCTGGGGACTCCGGTGCTCCTAGTACATCTGGTGGCTTTGGATACAACACCACCAATTCTTCCAGTGGAGGTGCTGCTTATCAAAATTTCAAAGGCGCATCTCCTGCAGTTGCCGAAGAACACGCTGCTGTGTTTACTGCTTTCTTGTCTGCTTACGATGATTTCTTATCAAACAAGAATAGCACAGTGTCCTTGACTGAAGAAGACTTCAGTCAGATAGATAATGAGGAACTTGAACGCATGGACTTAAAGTGGAGCATGGCGATGCTCACTAGGCGTGTCAAGAACTTTCTTAAGAAGACTGGGAGGAAGAATGTCACAGACCCTGAAGAGAAGGGTTTAGGATTTAATAAGAGCAAAGTTAAGTGCTACCAGTGTCAACAATATGGACATTTTGCTCGGGAATGTGACAGAAAGAAGAACCCACCCTCTGGGTTATCCAAACCTTCCCAACACCATTCATCGGACAAGACTAGAACTGAAGAGAAGGCTATGGTTTCCGCTGCGCTCCTTCTCTCAAATAATGCTTGGGAATGGTCTGATCCTGATGAAGAAGACACTGAACGTGCACTGATGGCTGAAGTGCATGAGGTATATGATGAACCATTATCTTGTGTGTCATGCATTAAACTAACAAATCAATTAAACAGGTATAGAGAGGATACTACACGCCTTAACACTGCCATTGAACAGTTAAATGAAAAAAATGATATGTTACGTGACAGTGATAAGGCAAGTGGTCAAAAATTAAAAGCTATTTTAGAAGAAAAGAAAGAACTTAAAGCTAAAATTTTTGAACAACAAGATGAAATTGGTAGCTACGTTGATATGTTATCATCAGTTAAAAGGGAACTTGTTGAATCACAAAATGAAGTTTTAAACTTAAAGAAAAAGCTTTCTAACTTCTCAACATCCTCTCTAGTCTTTGACGAAATCCTACAGGCTCAAAGAACTGACACAAAGAGCAAGGCAGGACTTGGCTTTCATCAAGTCCCACCTCCTAAAAACTATCTTCCGATGCCTGTTCGGGAAACTGTCAATGACCTGACGTCTGCTTTGACTGAGATAGACGTCAAACCTATTAAATCTTCTGTGAGCATCAAGATAAGTAAGCCTGAGTTTATTAAGGCTGAAAAGGTTGTCATTGCATCATCTCAACCTAACACTAGTAAGCCCGTGCTTGTTAGGGATAATTCTAGTAAGTCTGAATCAAGTAAGACTCAAAAGGTTGAGATCATTAAGCCTATTAAGGCTGAAAACCATCAGACTGAGCCTATTAAGTCTGATTCTATTGTTGAGCCTAAATTAGGAAAGGCTCTTTCTGTGCTTCCTCAAATCATTGAAGAGGAAATTGAAATTGAGGATATAACTGATCTAGAGTATAGACCAGTTAAAAAACATGCTAAGCCTGAGAATTATATAATAACTATTGAAAAGAATGAACAGGCTATTACAAAAGAAAAGGGTAAAGCTATGGCTGGACCTCAAAAGAAGATTATTAATAAAACGAATATTTTAAATAAATCTTCTCAAATGTTTTCTAAACCATCTGTTGTTGAATGCTCACGTAAAAGTAACTGTTTAACACATGTTTCTTTTGGGAAAGCTCATCGTTTTATTCCTCAATCTAAATTGAATGTTGAGCTAAGATCTTGCTTCTATTGCAAGAAGCAAGGTCACTTGATTAATGATTGTCCCGTGCTTGCTAAAAAGCAGTCAGGGAAACAAGGGTTTAAAGTTACTAAAATTCAAAATTCTTTTAAAAAGCCCATCTCAAAGAAAGGCTCAACCACACCTGTTCCTGCTGTAAAGGTAAACAACATTGAGCAAACCACTTTGAAAAATACAAAGCTCAAAGTTGTTGCCAAGCAAGTAACCAAACCAAAACAGGTTTGGAAGATAAAAGAATCTTCTCAGGATTCTGCATCCGACAATAATTCATCAGTCAAACATTCCAAAATATTTGAAAATAAAATTTTGACTGATGTGGTTGTTGTTGATGATGTCACTGGAGAACCCAAGACTATCAAGGCTTGGGTCTCCATTACTAACTAGTTTCCTTTTGTTTTTGGTGCCGCAGCAATCTGACTCTGTAAAGAACAGCAAATGGTACATCGACAGCGGTTGCTCCCGGCACATGACCGGAGATGTCTCTCTCTTATCTGAAGACCATGCCTATAATGGAGGGTATGTGGCTTTCGCTGGTGACAAGGGAGGTGTTATTTCTGGCCAAGGAACGCTTACCAATGGAATGGTAAGCTTTGAGAAGGTGAACTTCGTAGAACAGCTGCAACATAATCTTCTCAGTGTCTCACAAGTGTGCGATAAAAAGTACACTACTGCTTTCACAGACACTGAGTGTTGCATCTTGAAGCCGGGATTTGTTATCCCTGAGGAATGGGTGCTACTGAGGGCACCCCGGGAGCGTGATACTTACATTCTGGACATGAGTACTGTGGAAACAACACAACTCACGTGTCTCTTATCCAAAGCTCCCGAGAAGGAATCATTGCTATGGCATCGTCGTATGGGACACCTGCACTTCCGCAAAATGAATTATTTGGTTAAGAATGATCTTGTGCGAGGTGTTCCCCGACAATCTTTTGGTTTAAACGATCACTGCGTCCCATGCCAGAAGGGAAAACAACTTAAGAAATCTCACAAACCAAAGTTGGCCAATTCCACTGAAAAGCCCTTGGAGCTTTTTCATATGGATCTTTTCGGGCCAGTTCGAAAGAAGAGTTTGGGAGGAGCTTCTTACTGTCTGGTTGTGACGGACGATTACTCGCGATTTTCGTGGGTATACTTTCTAAAGACCAAGGATGAGGTGCCGGAAATTCTCATCTATTTGTTTGACAAATTGCAAAATCTATGTGAGTTGAGGATTAAGAAGATTCGCAGTGATAATGGTACGGAGTTTAAGAACTCCATTATAGAGCTTTACTGCTTGAGTAACGGGATTGAACATCAATTCAGTGCCGCGAGGACTCCACAACAAAACGGAGTCGCAGAACGAAAGAACCGAACCTTGATTGAAGTTGCTCGCACAATGTTATCTGATTCCAAGCTTCCAATCACTTTTTGGGCTGAGGCTGTTAACACGGCCTGTTATGTTCTAAATCGGGTTCTAACGGTCAAGAAGATGAACAAAACTTCTTATGAATTGTTCAACAACCGCAAGCCGAATCTTCAGTTCCTTGAACCGTTTGGGTGTCTCTGCACGATTTTGCACACCAAGGAACGTATTGCCAAGTTCGGTGAGAAATCATGTGAGGGTGTCTTTTTGGGATTCTCAAACAACTCACCTAATAAACGTGTGTATAATCTCGTGACCAAGCGAGTGGAGGAGCACTTTGAGGTTACTTTCTTTCACTATACCGACAACCCTCAGGGAAAGGGACCCGAATACTTGTTTGATTATCAAATTTTGTTCGATTCCTTCAACCTTCCTGAGGAACACGAAGAACAAGAAATTGTAACGTTACTTCATGGGTTGGATCTAGTATCTAACAATTCTACTGCTTCTGTGTCTCCTCCATCTCCAGCCACACCCGCCAATGATCTTGTTGTCTCTACCGACTCTCCACCTACGCCTGCTCCTGCGAGTGTTCTTGATGAGGAACCCATGTTTGAAGCTTCCGACCTATCTCCCATCTCTGAACCAGAACTATCACCAGCCCACATTCCGAGTTCTCGTATCAATGTGTCACATCCGGTTGATGCTATCATTGGTAACTTAAATCAGGGAGTACTGACCAGACGTCAACTTGCTGATGCTGAGTCTGCTTCAACATCTACACTTGCTGACGATTCCGAACCTGTTTGTCTAGCTTCGCACATTGAAGAATGTTTTCTTTCACAAGTGGAGCCGAAGAAGACTGCTGATGCATTGAAGGACCCTCACTGGGTTGAAGCGATGCAAGAAGAACTTCAACAGTTTAATAAGTTGCAAGTGTGGACTCTGGTGCCGCTTCCCAAGGGTGTTCATCCCATTGGCACCCGTTGGGTTTATCGAGTCAAGAAGGATGACCGGGGTGTTGTTATCCGCAACAAAGCACGACTAGTGGTCCAAGGCTTCACTCAAATTGAAGGATTGGACTATGATGAAGTGTTTGCCCCGGTTGCCCGTTTGGAATCGATACGTATATTTTTGGCGTTTGCCTCATTCAAGGGATTTCGGGTATATCAACTTGACGTGAAGAGTGCTTTTCTTTACGGTCAAGTTGTGGAGGAGGTTTACGTGAAGCAGCCACCAGGCTTCGAGGACTCTGTCAATCCGTCCTACGTTTGCAAGCTGGACAAGGCGTTGTATGGTCTTCATCAAGCTCCTAGAGCTTGGTATGAGAGACTTGCAACGCATTTGTTGAAAAATGGCTTTGTACGGGGTATGATTGACAGTACTTTATTTATTAAACATGCAGATAACCATCTTTTGTTAGTGCAGGTTTATGTAGATGATATCATCTTTGGTGCTACCAAGGATGATATGTGTAGAGATTTCGAACGAATCATGAAGTCGGAGTTCGAGATGAGTGCTATGGGGGAGCTAAAATTTTTCTTGGGTGTGCAAGTTGAGCAGTCTGCTAAAGGGATTTACATCCATCAGTCTAAGTATGTTAACGACATGTTAACTCGCTATAACTTGACTGATTGTAAATCCTATGGGACGCCTTTGGAACTGAACCATCATCTTGGTCCAGCAGAGGACGAAGAGGACTGTCCGGAAAAAGAGTACCGATCTATGATTGGTTCTCTGATGTATCTCACTGCATCACGTCCGGACATTGTCTTTGCCGTTTCTCTCTGTTCTAGATATCAGTCCCAACCAAAGGTGTCTCATATGCGGGCGGTAACGCGAATCTTTGGATACCTCAAATATAGACCAACTCTTGGTCTATGGTATTCAAATGAGAAAACCTTCGCGCTCACTGCCTATTCGGACTCGGATTATGGCGGCTGCAGCATGGATAAGAAGTCAACTTCAGGAGGGTGTCAATTTCTAGGACCGCGTCTCGTCTCTTGGCAGTGCAAAAAGCAAACCACAGTCTCTACCTCAACCGCAGAGGCTGAGTATATTGCTGCTGCCAGCTGCTGTTCCCAGGTTTTGTGGATTCAACATCAGTTGAGAGATTACGGTTTACTCTTAACTATGACTCCTATACATATTGATAATACTGCTGCAATTTCTATTACTAAAAACCCTGTCCAGCATTCTAAGACCAAACATATAGAAATTAGGTATCATTTCATTCGTGACTGTTATGAAAAACACCTAATTGATCTGGTCCAGATAGATACACTTAAGCAGAATGCCGACTTATTCACCAAAGCATTTTCCCGTGCTCGTTTCGATGAGCTAGTCAACATGATAGGGTTACGCTTCTTTCAACTTAAAAAATAAATATTTGTGACCTTAGTCTGTTGTGTTTGCTTATTTGATATATTTAAAAATTAAAAATAAAAAAAAATAAAAAAAAATAAAAAATAAAAAGGGGGTGGAAGTTAAGCAATAGCCATTCTTGATGTTTTATTTAACATTTAAGAAAAGCAACGTTGCAACATTTGTTAAAAGACGTTTAGTTGTATCTCAAAACAACTAGGAATATGATAGTACATTAGGAGACACTCCTCAAACGACAATCTCAAATTTTATCCTCGATATATCAGTAGGTTTATCTTGTATGTGTTACTCTTGCTCTTATAAACAACTGACTACTTGCACGATATATTGGTAGACATGTTTCCACCCTTCTTTGAGCAATTAAGAAATACTTAACTCTGTGTTTACTCTCGTGTGATGACCATCATATGATGTATGACAATGTGTCTTAATTTCTTATGTATTAGCTTGCCATGCTTCAATTGAGTTGAGTTTGTATCTGACAACATTTGGGGATTTATACTGTCTGTTTCCTCTGTTGTACGTTTGTGCAGACCTGGTCTCAGTCAGTATACTTTCAAACTTTAAGCAAACAAAAGTCAAAGTACTTTTAAATCTTATAAAATCAAAGATTACTTACAAGGTCGCCAAATGGTTTGACCAAGTCTGTTTTTGCTTACACCTGAATCAAGTGAATGTCGCTCTGTTGTACGTAAGTACAGACCTGTCACCGCTGCCTTGATTCTTAAAAATGTTGAATTCAAATACTTTCTCTAACTAATCGAGGTTTTGAGCATGGCTAAATACAAAGAGTATATCTATGGGGGAGTCACAAGAGATCTATTCACTTTCACAATAACTGCTAAGCTTGAAGTTGTGTGTGTTACATGTTTAAGTGGATAAACAATACTGATAATCGTCTTGTTTCAGACTGCGTCTGAGGCTTGATAACTTTCTTGGTGAACTTAAAATTGGACAACTATACTGGTAATCGAATTAAAGTCTGATATTGTCTTGCGAGTCTGTCTTTCTAATATGATTCCTACAATGACACATCTAAATCTGTTCTTTTCATTGCTTTTATTTATTATTTATTTATTTGCTTCTTAGTCTATTTACTTTTGTTCACTAAGTGTCACAAATATACAAAATCTTTAAAACGTGAACTCTTGATTGACTTCTGCGACACAAGGCTTGTGTCGCTTATTTGTGTTGACCACCCTGCGACACATACCTTGTGTCGCATACTTGTGTCCCAGCGACACAGACATTGTGTCGCTCCCTTATGTCGCTGTTTGTTCTGATATTTCCAGCGACACAAGGCTTGTGTCGCACATTGTGTCGCTGACTTGTGTCAGGGGTATAAATACCCTCGTGTCGCTGTAATTAATTATTAATTACCTGCGACACAAAATTCAAAATCCAGCGACACAAGCATTTTCAGCGACACAACCAACCCGATCCATTTTTCGATCGATTCTGCGTGTTCTGTGGATTTCCTGTTGATTTCAACCTCGTAATCGTGTTCTCCTTACTAAACCGCATCTATAGGTACCAACTATCACCTCTATTGCTCCATATTCAATTCAATTTGTGCATTTGAACATTCGGGTTTAGGGCTTTTATTTGTTTTGCTAAATTAAATACCTAAATGATGTCGATTGTGCATAATAATTGTTGTTTCATGCTCTTGCAATACTAGTAAACCTTCGGACACGATCTAAACAGAAACCCCTAATTTTTCTTCATCTGGAAATTTCTGGGTTTCAAAGTGTTCATCATTGCGACACAAGCGTTGTGTCGCTTCGTTATGACGCTGGTCATATTGCGACACAAGCGTTGTGTCGCCGTCTTATGACGCTCATCATGTAGCGACACAATAATTGTGTCGCTGCCTTCTGACCGCTGCAAATCTGCGACACAATAATTGTGTCGCTTCTTTATGTCGCTGTCCTTTTTGCGACACAAGTGTTATGTCGCTAATAGATCATTAAATTGATTAAATTGCAAAACTGCGACATAACTCGTTATGTCGCAGTCTGTCCCTGCGACACAAGGCTTGTGTCGCAAGACATTTTAAATTCAAAAATGTCAATGTTAATTGTTGAGACTAATGGTTTTCAAGTTTCTTGTCTTATTTCAGATATGGCTCACGTTAACGCTTTGTTTTGGGAACCGAGACATAATGTCACGGCGTTCTTAGATGATGAAAAGGAATCGGCGGCTCCGTACCGTCCGATGATTGCTTTTCTCCGCCGATCCCGTATATATACTGCTATCACTGCTACAACACCCATATACAAGGATCAAGTCTCAGAGTTTTGGGTTAATGCTGCGGTCAATTCAGACCTTGGATATCCGCGGATCATTTCTCATGTCAACGAGCGAGAAATTATTATCTCTGAGCAACTTATTCGGGATTTCTTTCAGTTTCCAGACGATTCGGAGATGCCCGTGGCTTTCTCCCATGTGTTTATTGCCGGGGGGCATGGGTCGGCTTGGATACCCGACTATCCCACGTGATCAATACCGCAAGGCCTATCTCACTAAGGTCTGGCGGTACTTGATGCACGTTATGATTGTTTGCCTGTCTGGTAGGAAGGCTGGCTATGATGGGATGAGTCTATCTACTGCATCCGCTATGCTGGCACTTGTATACAACAAACCCTATAACTTCTCGGGGTATATTTTTCGGATTATGGTAGATAATGCACAGGTTGGGGAGGGACAGTGGGCTTTGTACCCACGTTTTGTCCAATTATTGCTAAATCATCTACTCCCAGGGT